>JAMXBD010001234.1:0-436180 GCA_024138025.1 Combretum micranthum
CTTTATACTTTATTATTTGTTCCCCTGTATTGTTTTTTTATACAGATGTATATCGTATATATGCATATAACATATGTGTATATGACATGATATATATATATATATATATATTAAACATCATCATAGTCTTTTGATATCATGGAAATAAATTTTCAATACACCTTTTTTAACCCTCCTTGAAAGTGTTTATATATATATGTGTGGAGTTTTGTAAATCAATTTTTTTTACCATAGTTGCACCTCCTTATACATACATGAAAATAATAGCTTACATAATGTATTATTTTTTCCTTTTTAAAAATTGTTTTAAAAGTTAGGATTTTAAAAATACCTTAATAATTTTTTTAATTACGTTATGTATTTAAAAGAGAATGTTTTAATAATTATTTATAGCTTAGTCCTTTGATTAAACTACGTTGAATTGCTTCTTTTTTTTTTATTTGAAAAGATTATAATACAATGAAGAGGATGCAGATCATCTTTTGTCAAATGTAAAGCAGCAAATTTCCTCTAAAATTGTTGGTTTATGCCATGCCCATTGGTTCCACAAACATGACTTATTTTCTTGCTTCCCAAACATTTATCTGCATAAATCTCCTTACCTAGAACATGGGGAAAACAATCCCAACTAGTATGCAGAAGAATACAAATATTGTAGTTATTAGCTCCTATTCATAACATGAACATTGATTTTTGAAGAAAAAAATTGTTTTATCAAACATATATTACAATTGTTGCAATTTATTCTCTACAATTATTAGATATCGACTTTCACCAGAAGTTTGCTGAGACAAAGCAAAAGACAACAACAGAAACTACAACAGCTGAAATATAAAAATCAATCTGCTAACAAATCCCACTCATATGAACTTTCAACTTAAACAAAAGATTCCCCTTCCCTTGATGATATCATTAAGCCAAGATAAAACTATTCACATAAAATGTTTCTTACTTCAAGTAAGCTAACAAAACATTGTTCTTTCGACTAAATTAAACATAATGCTAGATGCATAGAAGGCCTAGTTTCAACAGCAAAAAAGATTTAAAAAAAAAAGAAGGAAAATCTTATTTGTTCAACGCTCCATAAGAAACCAACATCAAGGATCTTCAATGCATGTGCTCCAAAATCAACCAGCTTCAAAATTCTTCAATGCATGCCCTCACCCATTCTAATCGCTCACTTGGTTCTAACTCAAAGAAGAGAAATAGTTGTGATGGGTTACGGGTGAGTGTGTTAAGAGCAATATTTCTTTCTCTTGATGTCAAACCTTCAATATGACGAAGAGCAGCAAGTAGCTTCCTATAGTCTTCCTTCTGTGACTCATTTAGCTCTAAAGTAAAACTAGCACTCAACATTTGACCAACCTCTCTAAAATCTTTTCCAAGATCCTTAATT
The DNA here is from genome assembly GCA_024138025.1 of Combretum micranthum. Classification (NCBI taxonomy): domain Eukaryota; kingdom Viridiplantae; phylum Streptophyta; class Magnoliopsida; order Myrtales; family Combretaceae; genus Combretum; species Combretum micranthum. Next base: position 1,397 of record JAMXBD010001234.1, read on the forward strand.
ACATTTACCATATTATGAGAGGAAGTATCCTCCGAATGAGCTTTCTTTTTCCGTTTGGTTGGCGGAAGCGATGTAGGTGGATTTGGAGATAAATCCTCTAAAGCTATTGGATTGTCCTCTTCATTATTGTCACCATGTGCTCCTATTTCATTGCTGTTATCATTCTCATCATTTTCAATTTCTTCAAGAATATCTTCGATTCCTTGTGCATCTTTTCCATTAGCTCGATCCTTTGCATAAATAAATGTTAAATCCTCATAATGAGGAAAACATCTTCTACGAAATGGTGCAGCATTTTTATGACTCTGAAAAGAAATAAAAAAAATTGTGTTAGCATTTTTCACAATTATAATATGAAGAATTAAAATCAATGAATAATTACCTTTAAGTATGTTTCCCACACATCATTTTCAGCTGTAGGCATATTCTTTGTACTATCCCATCCAAATCCACTAGTGCTCCCATGTATCATGTCATGAACAATAGCCCACTCCTTTCTCAAAGTCTTTATTCTTGATGCAATATTAGTGGCCTTCATTCCAGTTCCTAGCTTCTTTGACAGCATCTTCTTAGCTCTAATAAGTAACCAGCTTTAAAACTGTATCAGCATTAAATCTACCATCTTTTCTCAATTCAACCATGCATGCTACAAGCTCATCATCTTCAATAGGAGTCCACTTCCTCTTGCTTGGCTTTGTATTTTCTGCCATTCTTTTATACAACAGACTATTCATTCATATACCATGAGCAAATATATGAATGAAACCAGAAAAATTATACCATGAAAAAACCCCAACAACTCATTAACCAATACAAAAGTGGAAAAATAAAGTGTTAATAAGAATTATTATATCTATTTATAAATGTTAATACAAAGTCTACTTCCCACAACACTATGTAATTAGCTATTGATTTTGACTTGAACGAGATACATTCCATTCCTGAAACATCTTATTTGCTAAATGTAGTCTCCAACTATTCCATCCATCAGAAGTTTCTACTGTAGAAATAGGCTCAGCTTCTTCTATATTGGTAGAGTTCTCTTCATAGTCACCAAGTTCGCTCTCCATAGGATCGACTGTCATTTCAGTCCTTATATAGTTGTGAAGCAAACAACAAGCAAGAATAATTCGATTATGTACTTTTACAGGGTAAAATGATGGACTTCTAAGTATACCCCAACGCAACTTTAGTAATCCAAAACATCGCTCAATGACATTTTCGAGCAGTAGCATGTTTCATGTTAAAAAACTCTTCTGCAGTTGTTGGTTGATAACCTCGACGCCACTCATTCAAATGATATCGCTGACCCCTAAATGGTGCTAGAAATCCCTCACAATTTGGATAACCAGCATCAACTAGATAATATGTACCTATAATAACATGCGTATATGAGTCACATAAAGTACAAAAAGTTTCGTACACTATATAATAGAAACTTTTATGAATTCTTACCATGAGGTACTTTCAATCCATTTCTCCTACTAATAGCATCTCGAAGGACTCTACTATCAGCTGCTGATCCCTCCCAACCAGGTAGAACATAAACAAAATGCATACTAGGAGTACAGACCCCTAGAACATTAGTAGCGATTTCACCCTTTCGAGTTCGATATCTAGGTTTATCAATGAGTGGCACATTTATCTTTATGTATGTCCCATCTAATGCACCTAAACAATTCTATTATCAAAATAAAGTAGAATATTAGAAACTTATTAAATTTTGCCAATGTTTATAGTAAAAAAATAGATATGAGTTTTTTAATCACCTCAAAACATTTCCATCGTCGATCCAATGAGCTTGAAAGGATCGGCTCTGGCTTCTTTAGAAAATAAACTTGCAGGCGAATGACTGCTTTCATAACATTATGAAAACTTCGACTAACTGTCCTACCTGATCTCCCAAATTTATGTTTTATGACCCTATTTTTTACATGATGAGCTAAAATATGCAGGAACATAGCTACTTGTTCATCTATAAGCATATGACGGGAAGCTTTCAACCCCCCTAACGCCTCTAACATTTCGCAAAGCTTAAAAAATACTCTTGCGTCCATTCTAAACATGCTTTAAAACTATCATTATCACTACGCATAATTCTTCTAATATGTTCCCTCTTCGAATAAAAGTCTAATATATAAGTTCTAGGCTTATATCGATGTAGACTATTATTATTGGATAACACAACAAGTAAAATCCTAATAATAGTAAACATTTGAAAATAGATGGTCAATACAGTCATCAACTTTTTCTTTCTTTCTTCATTAGTTTGATGAAGCAATTGATCCATAACTGCAAATAAATAAATTATAATGAAATTGCTTAGCCACTTCTACATTTTTAAGTAAACTATGGAATTTTAAGAGAGACATTATGTAATAGTTGAGTAATGTGAATGCCAACATTAACTATCAAAAAGTAACATGTTACACTCCCATTTACGATTACAAATGCAAATACATCACAAACACATTACAAGAAAGGTGGTTTGAATACTATGTTATTGCTTAAAAAAAAAAAAAAGGCAGGTCAATGATTCTTCGTTACATATTTTGGCATTTATTTATTTGATTATATGATTGCCAAGTATCTTGTTGCAAAGTTTATTAGAAATTTCTACAGCACTTATCAAAGAATTCTCATTTAGGTTTCATCTACTAATTTGTTGAGTTCATAGTGGTCATTTTGCATTTGAATACCAGGACAAAATTAACTTTTATCAGGGAAAAAAAGTTCATTATTTCTCCACATAAATATTTATTAGCAAATACCCATAGATAGTATCACTTCTCTTTTATCCTATGAAGCCAGCTTATGATACAGAGTTTTAATTTGATGTTTGATTATTGAAATTATAGGACTGGTATTTGCTTACTGAGTCCAAGCAAAAATAGGCCATCAAAATCTTCCCATAAAAAATTAATTGCAATAAATTGACAAAAAAGGAAGTAGTACTCGAATGTATTCATAGTTGGTGACGTAAAATTATAATTCATCTGCGATGATTAAGAACATTTTTCTGCTATATTGTTTTGTCTCATATTTGCATACTTTACGTAAATTGCTAGCCCTATTGTAAAAGATGATTATTCAACTATGTCTTTACTGTATCTTTTCCCTTCTTACAGTATCCTCCGAAAAATCAAAGATCATAATAAGAAAAAATAAAAAAAGAAGAGTACAATGATAAAAAATCATACCTTTTGGTTGATTTGTGCAATACCCACGTCTTGACGATGAGGAGAGAACGATTGACTAGATTAGGTCAAAAATTTGATGGTAGGTGAAAGAAATAACGTGAGAAGGGTTTTTGTTTTAGGCCTGTGATATTTTTGTCAATATGTAATTTAATTAAGGGTAATTTGGACAGGGTATTTAATTTTTTATTGCTTCTGGAGTGGGAATAGAAAAGGAATAAAAAGTTCCACCTGTTAGATGGAACTTTTTATTCCCTCTATAGAAGGAATAAAAAGTGCATGGGAATATTTATTACTGCTCATTTAATGCAAGTAAACAAAGTAATAGAGGCATTCCAGTAATAGAAATTCTATTTCTCCTCTATTACCTCAAAGTAAAAGGGCCGTTAGAGTTTAGACAGCTTTGTGGAAGTATGATGTGTCAAATAATAAATATAATAACTTATACCATATCTATAAAGTTAAACTTTTATATTAGATGGTTATATTGCTATAGATTAGATGTTTATGGCTTCAAAAGGCACACTCAAGTAGTGTATTGAAGATCCAGTAAGAAAGCTAAGGTTAATGTGAAAATGTTGCTTTTAGTATAGAAAAAACTACAAAAACCATGCCATGTGTTTTGAGTATTTGTAAAAAAGTGGCGTGTTTTTTCTTTTAGACCAAAACATGACTATATTTTACTATTAGGAGTTAGTGTTAATTATGAACACGTGCGAGATTCTAATTGGTATATAATAATTAATTTAATAAACTAATATCATTAAATAAATTTATTTAAATATCGTGTTAGGATAATTTGAAATTGAAGAAAGATAGATAGCCTATTCATTTTATATGTATAGCGATTCATTTTCTCTTCGTTCTATCTAAAGTTACTATTACAGTGTTCACTTGAAGCAAATGACATTTCATAATAAATTGTCATTACATAAAATGATGAATGGCAATTCATATGCCCATACCCATGAATTATCATTCAATGATTCTTTTTTTTCCCAATTTGGTCATAAATACCAATCTTGAAAATATCACTTATACAATTATCCTCTCTTTGTAATAATGACACAGGTTATTATAAATATTTTACCTTTTATACTAATAATTACTTGTTTTATTTTTACACCAAGTAAACATTATAATAGTTATTACAATTCTATTATAATCCTATTGAATTCGAATTCCATGCCCTTCCTCTATTATTTCATTAAGCGAAATAAACAGGACGAGATAATAAAAATTCAGAAAAGGAAAAATAAATAAATAAATAAAACTTATAAACACTTGTGCCTGTTTACGACCCCGTCGAGGACAACGGTGGCCAGCAAGTGTTTACTCATTTATTTTATTTTATGTTTTCTTCGGAATTTTTGCAATTGTTTTTCAAATTCTTTAAGTTTCTTCTTTCTGCATATTTTTTTATTTTTTATTAAACTATATAATCAAATATTAATACATATGATTTTGTTAAATTAATTATATTGACCAATGAGATTCTAACAAGGTGTCCATGGCTAACAAATACAGGTCAGTTGATGTTTTTGTGATTTTTTCCTTTAAAGATCTTTTGGTCTTTTCTATAATCTGCATGATGGCTGTCCTTTTTAAATTCAAGTGGTGATGTCACTGATGTGGTTATTTCTGCTCTTGGCTTATATGCCTCTATACTTCATGTTATATAAGATACTCATATCCATTGAAAAATGCAGGTATTGGGTTCAAGAGTGTATTCTTGGTCAGTAAAAAACCCTACATATTTAGCAATGGATATCAGATACGCTTCAATGAAGACCCTTGTCCATTTTGCAATCTGGGGTACATAGTTCCTGATTGGGTTGACGAGAATCCCAATATCTCTGATATAAAAAGAATATACGAGTCTCATCATGGCAGCTCCGGGCTTCCAACCACAACCATTGTTTTACCTTTGAAGCCTAACAAGGTTAAACCAGTGAAGCAAGAACTCTCCACCATACATCCTGAAACACTGCTTTTCCTCTCTAAGATCAAGAAACTTTCAGTAAGAGAGGACAATGAGGATCCTGGACTTCACACAGTGAGCACAGTGTCTATATCAAGTGAATCGAATTTTTTCACGAGAAAGAACGTCAATGCTGAGTCATATACCCTGCACCTTTCTGCAGAAGGGAATCCTGAAGAATCCTCTGCTAATTGCAGTTACTATATGTGGAAACAGAAGTTTCCTGTCCAATCAGAGTACATAGTGGAGAGGAGAGCGGATGTTGAATACTGGCATATCACATTGGCATTTCCGACTGGTGAGCGTCTTCAAAGAGGAGGAAACTCTCCAGGGCCAGGGGTATATGCATATCTTCCAACTGAAATGGTGACCAACTTCCCTTTCATAATTCAAGCAGATTTTGTCCTTGCGTCTTCTAGAGAGACAATCCTCATGGATGACAAATGGAACCAGGGTATTCTTAACTGCGTACCACTTGCATTTGTAAATGCTTTTACCTCTTTGGTAAAAGATAGTGTAGATGCTCCAGCATCTTGCTTGCCTCCAATCTTCAGGTTCCTGCCACTCAAGGGCACTAGCTTTCCAATGTTGAACACTGTCAGAGATTCAATAAAAAAAATATTAATTGAAGAAGATATAATTCTAAGCGAGCAATGCTCAGATCAAAAGTTCTTCCATAAACCACGTGATGTTGGAAGGTTGATGCCTGCTTTCTGGAACATCTTGAGTAAGGCAAGACAGCAAGGTGTGAGCTTGCATAATCTCTCCTCTTATGGAAGTTTCATTTTGTGTTCTGCTTTTGATACTGCTGAATATGATGAATTTCTAAACTTTTTGGAGGTTAAGCCTGTGGATGCAAAATGGTATGTAGCTTTCATCCAGGGTTCTAATCTTGTGCTTGGAGTATCAGATGATGCCTACATTGAGCTGCTTCTGTTCATTGGTGACAATTGGGCCTCCAAATTCTTTGTTGGTACCAACATTAAGAGTATCCCACTGGTGAAATATGCGGATTTTGATGGTAAAGCCACTTTGTGCTGTATCAACAAATCAGCTGGGAGTTGTAAAGAGCTGACCATATGCCTGTCACGGCATTTTGAATATGTTACATGGCTGATCGACTGGAATAGGGTATTCAAATGTGCATCGAATCATTTCTTTTTGCCAGAGGGGACAAGGGATGCTATTCTGTCTAGTCATGGTAAGGACCGCTTGTTAGAATGGCTCAAAAGTGAAGTGCAGGTTCGCATCCTTGATGTTTATGATTATGCAGCTCATCTACTTAATTATCTCAATAGCAATCAGGAGCTTGTCATTGCCTATGCCCACTTCTTGTATCACTCTTTCCAGAAGGATTATCTAACTGAGGATTGCACTAAAAAATTGTGTACTACCATGCCACTATTGGATAATTGTAGAGTGGTCTCTGGGTATAGACAGGGTGTTCTAGTGCCTGGAAAAGGAAGTAAATGGGTAGAACTGATAGGCTCAAATCCATGGAGGAATCACAGTTATGTTGAGCTAGGTGAAGATTATTTACAAGGAAGACATTTTGCTGGTCAATATGCATCTGGGAATGAATTCATGCACTTCCTCAAAAAGTTTGTTGGAGCATCTGATGTTCCACATATACATCCACCAGATGTGGCTATCCCTTCTGTTTCTGGACCTCTCACTAAGAAAAATGCATTCTTGCTGTTGAGCTGGATCAGTAATTTCAGATCTGAGAAACTTCGGTTTCCTGATAAATTCTGGGCATGCTTAAAGGAAGGTAGCTGGCTGAGAGTTACAATGAATGGCAGTACGAGTTACAAGCCTCCATTACAGTCATTTTTTTCTGTCGAATCATGTGGAAATATATTTCAGGACGGGCTACTGGCCGTTGATATCCCATTAATTGATCTGAGCTTTTATGGCAATGAGATCTTGGAATATGGGGCAGAGCTGAAAGCGCTTGGAGTCATATCGAACTATCAAAAAGCATGTGAACACATAGGAAAGAGTCTCATGTCTCTGGCGACTTCCCATTCTCTGACAAAGATTAATGCACTGTCAATACTTCGTTTTATAAGACATTTGAGAGATCAGTATCTATCTCCAAAAAAGTTCATTGGCACTGTTAATGGTATAAGATGGATGAGGACAAGCCATGGGCCAAGGTCCCCTGTCGAGTCTGTTTTGTTTAGTGAAGAATGGAGAACTGCATCACAGATAAGTGAGATTCCCTTCATTGATATTAATTACCACGGTGAGGAAATTGTTGATTTCAAGGCAGAACTTGAGTTGCTTGGTGTAATTATTAGCTGTGAGAAGAATTTCCCTCTCATTATTAACTATTTAAAAGCACCGCACTGCCTTAGTGCACTGACTTCTGGCGCATTCCTTTTAATGCTGGACTTGCTGCGTTTTTCTGAATCTGAGAAGATCTTGAACTCTCTTAAAAGCACAAAATGCGTGAAGACTAACACCGGCTACAAGTCTCCAGCAGAGTGCTTCTTGCCTGAGAGAGAATGGGCTTGTCTTCTGAAGGTCTTCAACCAGTTTCCATTGATTGATGTTGATTTTTACAGTGGCTGCAATATTTTTTGCTACAAAGAGCAACTGAAGAAAATAGGAGTTATTATGGAATTCGACACAGGGATGCATGTGTTCTGTGATACTTTCAAAAATATGGCAACATCATATTACATTACAAAAGAACATGTCATTTCATTTCTAAATTGCTATAGACAATTAATGCAATCAAAAGAAGGCATGATCTGCAGGAATCTTTCAAAACTGAGGCGATCCATTAAGAAAGTAAAGTGGCTGCGGACACGGCTCTCTGACTATAGATCTCCAAACAAGTGCGTCCTCTTTGGTCCGGAGTGGCGATCTATTTCTGCAATAACTCTTCTGCCTTTCATTGACCACAGCTATCATGGGAGCGAAATTTTTGAATACAAGGAAGAGCTACAAATCTTGGGAGTAGTTGTTAAGCTCAAAGATGGTGTCAGTCTTGTAGTTAATAGTGTTCATTTTCCTCAGAATCTCTCCAGTGTGACATCTGAGAATGTGATTTCTTTGCTTGAATGCACCCGCACTTTTCTGCAACAAAACGAACTGCCTGAAGCATTCTTTGGAAAAGTTTCTCAGAAATGGTTGAAGACTCATGCTGGTTATTTTGCTCCTGCTGAATGCTGTCTGTATGACTCACGATGGTCTTCATTCATAAAGCAGACGGATGGGCCATTTATTGATTCTGGATTCTATGGAGCAAGCATTACTTCCTACAAAGAAGAGCTTAAAAAAATAGGTGTCAAGGTAAACTCTGAAGAAGTTTGTGCACAACTTGCTAGGCACATTGGATCTCATTCTGATTCCAGCACTATCACCCGAATTTACAATTTCTTGAGGTTTTGCAACTGGAAGCCAGAAAACGAAACAGCATGGAACATTTGGATCCCTTGTGGGAGCAAAGGCGGACAGTGGGTGAGCCCTGAAGAATGCGTACTACATGACAAGGATGGTTTGTTTGGCTTGCAGCTGAAAATCTTGGATAAATTCTATGAGAAGGAGTTGCTGAGCTTCTTCTCTAGTGCTTTTGAAGTCAAATCAAATCCTTCAACTAGTGATTACTGCAAACTGTGGAAGGGATGGGAAAAGTCAGGAAATTCATTGTTGCAAGACGAGTGTTATGCTTTCTGGGGGTATGTAACAAGACATTGGAGTTCTTGTGTGGAGGAAGCTCTCTCCAACTTGATAATGTTGCCTGTTGAATCCAGAAAAAAGGAAGTAATGTTATCCAATAAGCGTGATGTGTATATTGCTGATGACCTCCTGTTGAAAGATCTTTTTGTAAAGTATTCTCCTCAATCTTTATTTGTGTGGCTACCTCAGGCAAGTACATCTCCGGTTTCTCGTGTTAAGTTGCTTGATATATACAAGAAAATTGGGGTTCGAGCGATTTCTGAGTCTGTTCAGAAGGAAGAGACATACTTAAGAAGTTGCATGTCATATGAAAAGGTGGATCATGGTAATTTATTGATTGGAAGAGGTCTAGCTAGGCTTGTTCTTGGATTTCTAGCGGACCCCTCAATCAACATGGAAGTTGGAAAGAGGCATGAAGCTGTTGATCGTCTTCTTAAACTCAGTGTCTTGGAGACGAATGAACCCATCACCATAAACTACTACGTGACCTTGTCTTCAGGTGAAAGAGTTTATGGAAGAGCAAGCCAGATGGTACTCTGGGAGAAAGAAGGCTCAAAGCTCATTGTCCAAGCAAGTGGTAAGAATAATATGATGGAATATGCTACTCAATTTGCTGAAGTGATAGCCCAAGGGGTGCTTTGGGAGAGGGAGGATCAAGTAGCAGCACTTTCTGACCTTATAAGGTTGGGCTTTCTTGTTGAATTCGAGGAGCAAGCAGTTGAGTTCCTCATGAAGTCCAAGAACTTGCAACTTTTCCAAGAAGACTTGGAGTTCCTCTCCTTCTGATTAGGTGGGTATTCTTATTTTTTCCACTGGTAGATTCTCTGGAAACTATGGTATTATGCTTTTGTTGGCATTGCAGCTGCTATAAAATCTTGTTGGGCTGGTGGAAGGGGATTTAGACTCATGTTTTTCTTAGTACGTAATTAGATTAAAATGCAAAAGTCTTGCTGTCAGCAGAAAATACTCTCTCTTTGTTTTAATGGTCTTTCTTTTTCTCGTCAGCTTTTGCAGATATCATCTTCATTTGGCTCCTATGAGCTGGTGGCGACCCAATTGATGAATGAACGCAATGATCTACTGTGTTTTGTTATAGACTTGCAAAGCTTGGGTTTTTGTTTATTACTGTGTTTTGTAATGGACTTGCAAAACTTGGATTCTCGTATATTTTGCCTCTTAAGGTTCTTATGTTTATGTATTATTCTGCATGAATGTATGTCCGAGCTTAGTTATGGACAATGGTCTCCTGCTGATCTCATTCATCTTGTCTTGTGCTGAGTAAGACACCTGCTTAGGAGCCAACCTGAAGTAACGTTACCAAACAAACGACGATCGAATATACAATACGTGTAGTTAAAGAACTAAAGAAGCTTACAAAATGAAAAGAAGACAACTAAAATTTTGGCCACATAGGAGTGGTTGTTTGTTTTCACTTGTTACAAACCAAAATTAGGCTATCCTTTTATGTTCCCAAATAAAGGAGCTCCTTCATCCTTGCTGTTGGTGTATTAATCTAGAAATTCCACCTCCCCCAACCCCTAAACGGACTTTTGCTCGAATGATGCGCAAAATAAATGTCATGTACCTCATCAGCTGTTTGATTAACATTGTCTTCTAATTCGGTGAAAACGAAGCCAACTTGAAGATAAGAGAGGAGGCTCTACTCTGCTATCTGCCAGAAAGGGTGCAGATTGATTATGGCTCACTGGTGCGGATGTGATAGCAACCACATTCTTTTCCATCCCTTGCTAATCTGCTAACCTGAGTCTTTCTAAGTAATGCAGCTGATTCTGCTGGTTATTCTTATAGAACAAACCAATTACATGCAACAAGGCTAGTAGCTGCAGTGTCCATCTCCGATTTTGATGCACTATCAATACTCAATTCCATCGCCTCCACATATCAACAACAGCATCAGCACATTCAGTGCGGCATGACTGTTGACTGTTATCTACAATTCGCATTTTAAATGTGCGATTTTGCGATGTATTTATATAATTATTTTTATATGATTAGTATTTGAGTAAAAAAATTTACGTTGATCAATAAACAGATAAAAATCTCAACATTGACATGCTCGATTCCGACATTAATGCAGAAAATGAGTCACAGGGATGTTTGTTGCAGAAGCAAAGCTACTATTTCTGCATCAAATATAATTTTATAGATGTATATAGAGTAAACTATTGTATTGAAAAATCATAATGAGTTAATTCTCAAGAAAGATTGGAGGAGTCACAAACGGTCCCGCTTAAAATCCAATCTCTTCAGACAGAATTTTCCTCTAAAGGTAATTTAATAACACAATACAACACTACAACTATACTTTATAATAACTATTGAAAGAACAATAAAATAAAGAACACCAGAAATTAACGAGGTTCGGCCAATTATGCCTCCGTCCTCGGACATTATTTCACTCAAAAGGACTACAAAGTGAAATATTACAAAATGGAGAAAGAAGATAATTTCTTTTGAAGTGGCTAAACTACAAAATTTTGGATGATTTGCTAAGTGGAAGGAGTCCTTAAATTGCTTTAGGAATGCTCCACCATCTTCAAAATTTTCCATGTGGGACATATTGCTTATATACTTGCCACATTACAATATTGTTTTTTTTCATCTTTTCCATGTGGGACAACATCCCACTTAATATTTTCCATGTGGGATGAGCCACTTTCTTCAACAAATCTCCACCCTGGCGAATTCCCACATCTTCAACCTCCTCACAAATAATCTTTGATAGCGTCTTCAAATCCAATCTTCAAACAGGAATAAGATTGATCAAGTCCAAACAAAATTTGAACTTGACTGCGGTCACTACTTTTGTCAACATATCAGCAGGATTCTCAAGGGTTTGAATTTTCTGGATTCTTACTCCAACTTCTTCTAGAATCTCCCGTACAAAGTGATATCAAACATCAATGTGCTTCGTTCTTGCATGATAAACTTAGTTCTTTGCCAACTGGATAGCACTTTGACTATCGCAATGTACTTTGACATAATTTTGTACAAATCCTAGTTCACCAAGCAACCCTTGAAGCCAAATTGCTTCCTCCATAGCCTTTGAAATTGCCATATACTCTGCTTCTATAGTAGATGATGCAACTGTTGAGACTTCTAACTAACTAGCACTATTGCGAAAATAAATACATATCCTGTAGTTGATCTTCCCTTATCTAGATCACCAACATAATCTGAATCACAATGTCTAATTATACATTGACCGTCTTCCTGCTCAAATATCAATCTAACATCCATAGTACCCTTGATGTATCATAAAATCGATTTCACAACTTGCCAATGCTCCATTCCAGGATCATACATATACCTACTCACAACCTCAACTGACTGTGAAATGCCGGGCCTTGTATACACCATAGCATACATCAGGCTTCCAACAACATTTGCATACGAAATTTTTGACATATATTCCCTTTCTGCTTCATTCTTTAGAGACATAGCAGCACTAAGCTTGAAATGAGGAGCAAGTGGAGTACTAACTGGTTTTACCCTTTTTAAATATTGTTTCTAAGTCAAGCAAAGCCTCTTGCTCTTCTGTCTCTAATTATGTCCATGTCGAGAATTTTCTTTACTTCACCTAGAATTTTCATCTCAAACTCCCTTTTCAACTGAGTCTTCAACTTCTTAATTTCTATTTGACTCTTGGAAGCTATCGACATAGCATCAACATACAATAGAAGATAGGTGAATGATCCATCTTGTAGCTTATGAAAATACACACAATGGTCGTATTTACTTCTTGTATACCTCTGCCCTATCATAAACTTGTCAAATCACTTGTACCACTCCTTGGAGATTGCTTTAATCCGTATAACGATTTTTGAAGTTTGCATACCAAGTTCTCCTTTTCAGCAACTTTGAATCCTTCTGGCTAAGTCATATAGACTTCCTCTTCCAAGTCTCCATGCAAAAATGCAATTTTTACATCCAATTGAACTAGTTCAAAATCCAACTGTGCTACCAAAGCCAATAAAATTCTAATAGAGCAGTGTTTCACACTTCATTATAATCAATCCCCTCCTTCTGAGCATAGCCGTTAGCCACTAACCTTGCTTTGTAGCGAATATCACCTTGGTTAGGAAATCCTTCTTTCTTTGCATATACCCATTCAGAAGACTAGCCATTTCCCATGTCTGATTCTTATGAATGGAATGTATTTCCTCTTCCATGGCAATCCTCCACTTTTCCTCCTCTAAACTTTGGACCACTCCATGATAAGTGGTAGAAATGTGATCAGCTGCAATTAAAGATGCACAAGCCACCATATCAGCAAAGCGAGTAGGTTTTCTAATTATTCTTTTTAGCTTACAAGTTGCAATTGATTCAAGTTACAGTGGAAGTTCTTGGGTTTCTCTATGTTAGAATCTCCTTCTACCATAGGAGAATCATCAACAATTTCTTCATCTGTTGGGATTATCGATCTTTCAAACTCCACCTGCTTAGGAGTATCATCTAACTGTTCAACATTTACCTTTTTTAATATGGTAGATTCATCAAAAGTGACATCCCCACTGAAGATTATTTTCTTTGTCTTTAGACACCATAAACAATAACCTTTTATGCCAGAGTAAACTCCCATGAATATTGCTTTCTTTGCTCTAAGATCCAACTTTGACTCCTTAACATGGTAGTATGCAGTGGAACCAAACACATGTAAGGAATCATAATTTGTAGCAAGCTTCCCAAACCATTTTTCCAATGGCGTTTTCCTACCAATAGCAATAGACGGTAAACGATTTATGAGGTGGCATGCATATGTTACAGCCTTAGCCTAAAATTCTCTACCCAAACCAGCATTGGATAACATACATCGAATTTTCTCCACTAATGTTCAATTCATGCATTCTGCCACCCCATTCTGTTGTGGTGTAGATTTTTACAGTGAAGTGTCTGACAATGCCTTCACCTTCAAAAATTTTTCTAAATGGACCACTTTTGTATTCTCTGCCATTATCTGTAAGAAGACATTTGATCCTTTTGCCAATCTGAGTTTCCATCATCTTTTTCCATTTGAGGAATACTCCTTACACTTCATCCTTTGTCTTCATCATGTACACCCAAATTCCTCGGAAATAATCATCAACAAAGGTTACATAATAATGTTTTCCTCTTAAAGAGCTTGTTTTAGAGGGTCCCCACACATCAGAGTGAACATAATCCAAAATACCCTCAGTATTAGGAACTGCTGTTCCAAATTTCACCTTTGTTTGTTTCCTTCTGATGCAATGCTCATAGAAATCCAATTTGCAAGTCCGTACTCCTTTCAACAATCTTTGTTTTATGAGCAGATTCAAGGACTTGTCACCTACATGCCCTAAATGCATATGCCATAGCCTGATTGCTTCTAAGTCCCGATCATATGTCATTGCAATTATCCCTATAACTGTACTACCTAAGTAGTGATAAAGATTGTTGGTTTTTTGAGTTCCCCTCATCACCATGCGTGCACTAGAAATGATCTTCATTATTCCATCTTTTACTCTTATTTCAAACCTTTTTGATTCGAAGGTTCCTACAAAATTAAGATTCTTCATCAATTTTGGCACATACTGAACACTTGTTAAAGTTATGATTGATCCATCTTGATTTCTCAAGCGAATTGAACCAATCCCATATGTATTGAGAGGAATATTATTTGCTGTGTAAACAATTTAACCCTTTGCTTCTTTAAAGTCAAAGAACCAATCCTTATGAGGACACATGTGATAACTACAAGCCGAATGGAACATCCATTTATTAGAAGCACTAGTTGATGATGTAGCAAGTGAGAGATTTGATTCCACATCATCAAATTCAACTACATTTGATACCGCTAAAGCCTTTCCTTTATTAGATTTGTCCTTATTTTTTAATTTTAGACAATCTTTCTTCCAATGTCCTTTTTCCTAACAAAAGGCACACTGATCTTTGCTAAGTTTAGGCTTTGATTTGGATCTACCCTTTTTTTCTTTACTCTTATTAAATGAACGACCTCTAACTACCGAAGCTTCTACATCTCCGTTTGAACTTCATTGCTTGTCCTTCCTTCTCAATTCATAACTATACAAGGCAACACATACTTCACTAAGAGATACATCAGCCTTCCCGTAAAGTAGAGTAGTTTTAAGAAACTCAAACTCCTCAGGAAGTGATCCCAACAACATTAAAGCCAGATCTTCATCTTTAAAAGTCTCATCCATATTCATTAAATCGGTAACCAACTGGTTAAAGCTTGTAATGTGACTATTCATAGTGGTACCAGGAGAATAAGTGAAACGAAATAGCCTCCTCTTCATGTCGAGCTTATTTTGATTGCTTTTCTTCATAAATTTCTCCTCTAATGCCATCCATAATTTATGTTCAGAGATTTCCTTAGAAAAAGCATATCTCTGCTCTTTGGAAAGACATGAACGAATTGTACCATATGCTAAACGATTGATAGTTTTCCAATCTTTCTCCTCAACCTCATCTGGTTTCTTTTCTTCAATGGCAATGTCTAGACGTTATTGAAAGAGTGCATCTAGAACCTCACTTTGCCACATACCAAAATGGCCTGATCCTTCAAAAATCTCCATTGCAAGTTTTGTATTTGTCACAGCGGTTCTTGCATAAATGGAGGATAATGGAACAGATTTTCCTATATTTTCTTCCATTTCGTAACAACTATCCTTCAATAGCCATCAATGGAGATGCCAAATAGCCCAAGGAAATCTTTTCTAATGTGGAAGATCAAACAAAACTGCAACTATAGAGCATACTAAGAGTAACCCTTGACTCTGATGCCTAATAGCTTAAGGAAATCTTTTCTGATGTGGAAGATCATATAAACTGCAACCACAGAGCATACTAAGAGTAACTTTTAGCTTTGATACCAACTATTGCAGAAGCAAAGCTAATATTTCTACACCAAATATAATTTTATAGATGTATAAAGTGAATTATTGTACTGAAAAATCACATTGAGTTAATTCCTAGGAAAGGTTGGAAGGGTCACAAACAGTCTCGCTTAAAATCCAATCTCCTCAGACAGAATTTCCCTCTAAATGTAATTTAATAGCACAATATAACACTACAACTATACTCTATAATAGCTATTGAAATAACAATAAAATAAAGAACACCAGAAATTAACGAGGTTCAGCCAATTATGCCTACGTCCTCGAACACTATCAAAACTTTTATTTCACTCAGAAGGACTACAAAGTGAAATATTACAAAATGGAGAAAGAAGAGAATTTCTTTTGAAGTAGCTAAACTACAAAATTTTGGATGGTTTGCTAAGTGAGATGAGCAATCCTTATATTGCTTTAGGAATGCCCCACCATCTTCAAAATTTTCCATGTGGGATATATTGCTTATACACTTGCCACATTACAACATTGTTTTTTTCATCTTTTCCATGTGGGACAACATCCCACTTAATATTTTCCATGTGGGATGAGCCACTTTCTTCAACAATATTGTTCTAACAAATCACGTCTATATTACACATGCTAAGAAGCAACTTAGCGGGCTTACTGTCTTCGTTTCACCAATCACCTAACGTTTGCATAGTATATTCAAGTTCAAAAGCAATTTTTCATGTTTTATCATTAAATGTAATCAGATCACTTGGATATTCATTTTCTTATTAGAGTATTAAAAAACCTCTCTCAAACTTCGACATCCTAAATTAAGTGACTAATCGCTAACTTGCAAGTACATATCAAGCTCCTAAATATATTTTATATCATATAAATTTGTTAGTTACTTTTCATTCTAATTCAATCTTTTTAGTGACACTAAGTTATAACAATCCCCTTCTACTCATTATATGTCATGAAACAATTAATATGGGTGATCACCCCATAGATTGTTTTAGGTTTTAAAAAACACATGCACCAACATAGTACTACAAAAAAAAAAAATTATTGAATTAGCATTAAATTTCAAGGTTCGTTTTCACAATGGACACAAAACAAACTTAACTACTCATGGAATTAGAATTATGAGTTAAGATCTTTTGAAAAAAGTAAGAAATTAAACAATGTAAATTGGCTAGTTATGTTTTAGGTCTTATAGGAAGCAAAGTGGCAAGATAACTAAAGGTTGATTAGGCTCTTTAGATAAGTAGGTAATTACAGTGGTTGTCCATTTGTTTCACTAACTGCCCTTTCACTTCACTGTAGTTACAATTCCATTATATTCTTATATTCTTATTATGACATTTATTTCACCGAATAGCTATTATGACATTTATTTCACTGAATAGCAATTCCAAATTGAATCATTATTATATAAAATATTGAATAGTCATTCATTACTTAAACCTATGAATACCAATTTAGTGCTAGAATTGGTTTTTTTTTTTTTTTTCAAAATAGCATTATTTAAATAAAAAATTAATAATCCTATTATAGCTTTATTTGATTAACCCGTAATAGGAATTCTATTACAACCTTATTTGTTCAGCGAAGTGAACGAGCTGTAAATGAATAAAGTTGTAATAGAATTGCTATTATTAAGGTTGGTTACAATCTTATTTTGATAAAAAAAATGCACTGCATAAATGCTCCACAACTTAGTTAGGTTACATTTAATAAGCAAAACTTGTTTTTGATATGTTTAAACTTTGATGTGCATATATGTGTTTGTGTTTGCACGTGTATGCATGTTATTCTCTATAGATTGTGCATGGACAAATTGTCACAGCCCAATTTTGATCGCGGACTTCATTGAGGGCTCGATTAGTCCAATTGAGGTGTAAATCTAAAGTGCGACAAATGGAACAAAACAAGATGCATAGACTTGATCGCGGGTCATGTTGAGGACTAGATAAGTTTAACTCTAGGAAGCAGCAAGTTTAAATCTGAGGCTCGACAAGCACATATTTTGTCGCGGGATAAATTGAGGTGTGACAGGTTAGGATGTGATAAGTCCAGGGCACGACGGTTTAAAAAATAGCCATTGCAGACTATTAAATTCGACCATTTGAGATTCTTTTGAGGGTAAAAGGCTATGTTTTTAAAGCTGATATATATAGCATGTTTTGGGGTGATTTTTAGGAGAGATTAAAGGAGAGAGAATAGAGTAGAGTTTAACTTACATATATTATGTAAAAATACTCTCTATTTTGTGTTTATTTCTATTAAGTAAATAGTACCATTAATCAGATTAGTGAGTTAATATTGTAAGGTACTATTTATACATTTTTTTATGAGTGTTCTAGTAAAGTTCTCATGTGTTGAGGCACCTGTGTGAAGGCCGACGTGTTGGGTAAGCATTGTGTGAAGTCATCATTGTGAGACATTGTGTGAAGTCCTCTCTATTGAGGTAATGTGAAGTCCTTTGTTGGTAAGACATTATTGTGAAGTCCTCTTTATGAGACAATTATTTTGATTAAATGAATTTTGTGAAATCCTCATTAAGTAAGGCAAATTGTGGACCGTGAAGACTAAAAGGTGGTTTAAACTCCATGTTAAATCTGGTGTAATCTTCTCATTCCCTTATCTTATTATTTATTATTATTATTATTATTATTATTATTGTGCATAAAAAGATAAAAGAATTAATGGTTGGTTAAGTGAGCTTAAAATTTGTTTAAAAAACTGCCTTGTAGCTTATGCTTCTGTAATCAAGCCTAGTGATGCATGATTTTTTAATAATTGGTATCAAAGTAGGTCTCTAAGGTTAATGCTTAACCACATCTTAGAGAAAAGTTTCTATAATTTTTGAAAACATTAGGCTTGCATGTTTTTGTATGCTAAAAAATGAGTTGTTTATTAATTGTAGTTTAAGTATTTTAGTTGAGCATCATATCTTTACAAATGAGCTTTTACTCGGAATGTTTAACTGAGGGAGTTAAGTTACATTTAATAAGTTGTTTATTTTATATAGCTTGGGAATCTTTAATTGATCATTACATCTTTTACAAGTATGTTTTTACCTAAATACTTAATTAAGGGGAGTGCTAGGTTGAAGGAGAGCAATATTGTACAATAATTATTTTCATAAAAAAGGAGGAGATAGATAAACCAAGATTGGTTACGATCTTATTTTGATGAGAAAATGTATTGCACAAATGCTCCACAACTTAGTTAAGCTATATTTAATAAACAAAACTTGTTTTTGATATGTTTCAGCTTTAATGTGCATATACATGTTTGTGTTTGTATGTGTGTTGTTCTCTATAGATTCTACAAGAACAATTGTCACGCTTTAGTCTTCATCGCGAACTTCGTCGAGGGCTCGATTGGTTCAATCGAGGTATAAATCCAAGGCGCAACAAATGGAACAAAACAAGATGTATAGACTTGATCGTGGGTCACGTCGAGGGTTAGTTATGTTTAGGTCCATGGCGCGACAAGTTTAAATTTGAGGCTCGACAAACATAGATTTGGTTGAGGGATAAATTAAGGTGCGATTTAAAAAATAGTGGTTACAAACTTTTAAATTTGATAGTTGGAGGTTCTTTTGAGGGTGAATGGCTATGTTTTTAAAGTAGATATATATATATATATATATAATGTTTTTTTGGTGATTTTGAAGAGAGATTAAAAAAGAGAGAGACGAAGGTTGAGCTTAACTTGCATATGTTATGTAAAAATACTCTTTGTTTTGCGTTTGTTTATGTTAAGTGAATAGTTTCATTCGTTAGATTAATGAGCTAATATTGTAAGACACTATTCACATATTTGTTTGTAAGTATTCTAGTGAAGTCCTTATGTGTTGAGGTATTTATGTGAAGTTCTACATATTGGTTTGGAATTGAGTGAAGTCATTGTTGTGAGGCATTGTGTAAAGTCATTTGTGTTAAGGCAATGTGAAGTTCTCTTTGTGAGGCAATTGTTTTGATTGAATGAATTGTGGGAAATCCTCTTTGAGTGAGGCAAATTGTAGATTGTGGAGACTAAGGGGTAGATCGAACTCCACATTAAATCTGGTGTAATCTTCTCCTTCCCTTATCTCTTTATTATTATTGTTGTAGTTGTGCGTAAAAAAAATTAAAGAGATAATAGGTTGTTAAATGAGCTTAAAATTGGTTTCAAAACCCGCCTCATAGCTTCTGCTTCTACAATATGTACTTGTAATCAAGCCTAGTGATGCATAGTTTTTCAACACATTAGAACAGACAAATATCTCATAATAAAGCTATAAGAGGATTTTCCATCTATTAATTGTTTATTTAAATAAGGGTATTTTGATAAAAAAAAATCAATTCTAATATTGAATTACTATTTATAGGTTTGAGTAATGAATGATTATCAAATTTTTTAAAGGCACCCTATTATAGTTAATTAAACTACTTAATGGGTCTTTCTAGATGGTTTGTATTTCATCTATATTTGTATCTGTTTTGCATTTTTTTTATTTGTATCTAATCTGTTTGATCTTTTCATGAGTAAAATTATCTGTTTTTCATCTAATATATTTCTTGACGAATAATCTATTTGAAAATGTCTATGTGTCATTTGCACGCAGGTGAAACAAACAAACCTTATAGCTATAATATAATTACTATTGCAGCAAAATATATGAGTAGAGTTTCTTTCAAAATAAAGAACGTGCCAGAAATTTGAAAGGGAAAAATTTTTAAATAATTAGCTTATAGTTTTGCACTCAAGTCACTTTGTTCGATTCTCATCTCACCCAAAGATTGAAATGGAACTTTCATGTCTTGTATTCGAACATTGCTACTGAGACACCACATTGAATCGGCACCGTCAGTTCAACGATATGCACAACATGATCATAAATGGATTTGAATCAACAAAAATCGGTATAAATAATAAATGGACCAAACTCGAACATGGCATGTTTAAATCCATGTCCATGTCAGGAGTCTGTCATCCAAGCCCGCTTATTAAACAAGTATCATCAACAGTTATTATAATAATATTTTCTTTTCTTATTTCACATTTTTTAATTGTGCCACACTACCATTAGACTAGATTAAGATATATATGTCTATATATAAATACAGATTTATACATTATGTTATATATAATTTATAATTAGGTTAATGTCACACCTACAATTAAGACTTGTCGTATGATCATAATAACTAATATTGTCATAATTACAATTACTTTAACTACAAAAGTAAGCCTAAGTTTTTCCAATGTTGTAATGCAATTAACAGCCCGTCAACTCCACACTAGTCTTAACTAATGAAATTGCTAGGTGACCCCAATTGTATAATATAGAAGGTTGGGTATGTAATTTTACCGATGTAGGACAATTTTGTTATGCCTTAACCCTGCTAACACTGTAGGTGACATTGATCTTTCCTCGACTTATGCTACATCAAAATCGAGATGTTATTTTCAGCAACAAAAAACTAAAAATATCATATGTACAACTAAGCTTGATGTTGATGTAGCACTCCAATTTCTTTTTAGGATTTACGAAAGCAGCACTTCTCTATGTATAATCATTTCCTCTAGAGTAAACATACTGAATTAAATTAAGGGATAATTTAAGCCTAGTTTGGCAGACACTTTAAGATCCTAATTCATAACTCTAATATATATATAATATATATATATAATACCTTTAAAAGTTGCTATGATTTATTTTTTTCAATTATTTTACAATCTAGTTTAAATTACTTCAACAATGGCATGATCTCCTATAATAGAAAAAAAAAAGTTATTGTTTGAAAGTCCACGACTTATGCTAAAAAAAGTGTTTGCATTTTCTTATATATTTTTTATTTTGTGTAGATGTATGGATTCATGGGAAGTAGTCACGTGCGTGATGCGTAAGTATCATGGTACACGTGGTCTGTGAAGAGTGATACGTAGTGACATGTGAAGGATGATCGAGAGAGAAATGGATTAGAGAGGAGAATAAGCAGTATCAATCGTCTCAAATGCACTTGTAATAGATAGAGGAGCTAATGAGCATCGAACCCATAAGTAATGATGAGCGAGTGTTTTGATCTCTTGAGACAGAATTTCAGTAGTATGGTGTTTTTATAAAATTTCCCCATTCTTGAATTAGGAGGGACTTGGAGTATTTATAGCTTGGTCATCAATGTTATCTATTGGATCACGTTGATAGTCAACGGCCAAGATGAGTCCCTTTTAGTGCATGAGCTAAACTGAGAAAAGTTGAAGGACAGATAGGTTAGTCCAATGAGCCATACTCCAAGTCCAATGGGCTATATTCTTCTTCTCTTCTTTTCAGACATGCACTAGTCCAAATGTTAAGCATGCTAAGCCCTCAACCATGCATAATACATGAAGGTATTATATATAAGGATGAATGAAAAGGAAGATGTTTATACTGATTACTTGATTAACATAATAAGATACGAAACTTTACAAAGACTACTCATTTAAGAGTAGATAACTTTACATGAACTAATATGACAGTACTATCAGTTCGTCACTTCAAGAGTTACAAAACCTTATTTATTACATATATAATAGAAAACTTAAATACTTTGTATTACAAAACATAGGCTTTTGAGTAAGCCCTTATCATATACTATTACAATGTAAAATAAGGTCTTGCTTTGGTCTCTTTTTCCAAGAAAAACAACATTGGATAGTTTAGGAATCCTAGTCGTTCCATTCCTCAAGAAATACTTCCCAATCTGTACCATATCCTAGATCATCATAGTACTTATCATCATTGATACTTGAAAAAGAAAAAGTGAGCCAAGGGCCTAATATACAACAACACAAGCAAATGCAAAGTGACGTACATTCTTAAGCTAATACAATGCAAGAAGTAAGAAATTATTTATCTTTATTTAAGTAAAATAAATCAACATTAGAGTATTCAAACTCCGATTACAATCTTTAGGGAACCTAGGGGTCTTGAGTAATAGCAGCTGCTCAAGAAGTTAATATAAGCAGCTCGAATATTTATATCTCCTACATAATTTTACAAAGTTAGTAGTTTTATCTAGGGTATGCAGCTGTTTTTCATCTTTACTTAATTTAATCTATAATATCACCTAGTTCAATCGGTCCCATAATTATATTACTTCCTCTTAAAATAAGCAAACGTTATACCGATATTAATACCTCTATCAACCATCCGCTGAGCCACTTATAAAATGTCATTACATCATGATATGGAGGTGGCCTAAGCGCCTACACTACCATGCTTGGCTCCAAGAAGGGTTATCTCTCCTTGGACCAGATTAAACAAAACGGACACAACCAATTCAATCATTATTAAGCCAATCTTTAATTACAGTCAATTTAGGAATGTCTATCCTATCATCCAACAATCAAGTTACTGGGTACCAGATGAATGGAATTATCTGGGAAGGGATTTGTGTTCAAGCACAATTGATTACGGGAATCTATTAGAAAAGACCATTTCGTATAAAACAATCATTAATTCACGATAGAGTATTAAGTCATCAAGTATTCATTAGACCTAAGCAAAATTCAATTCATCATATAACTTAATACTTATACTATATATATATATATATATAACCACATTCTATTATTTTAATATTTAAATAAAATATACATATTTTTTATATGAACAATATAAAGGGATCTGTCACGCCCGTGACAACAACCATGATTGCCATCACAGGTACCATCACGGCTATGATTATGGGATGTGATGCATACTAATAGCCTTATCACGCTCGTGATAGGAGATCACGCCCGCCTTTTGTCACAACCATGATATAGTTGGTATCAAACATTACACCCATGATGAAAATTCATTAAAATTTTACAAAATGCTTCGAGGAGATTACATATGGTGTCATGGCCATAATCTAGGCCGCATCATTTGTGAAACAGGGTTCAACAGAGATCACACCCTATGTAACGACTGTGATCTCGGCTGTATTAAGTTACAAAAACATACAAAGGAGATCACGGGTCAGGTTATGGCCATGATCAATAAGGAAAGTTAATTTTGAGAGGATAACGGCCTTGAACACACTCTTGATGAATATGGTATTGATCCTATGATGTTATTTCAAAATTTTTGAAGTCTTACATCCTTTAAATTGTAACTAAGATCTTGTATTTAGTAGAAACATGTTAAGACCAACTTATCACCATAACATCAAACATCATCAAGTTCATTTATATACCTATATTCATTACACATGCATATACATAACACTAACTTCATTTAACAACATAAGTCTATCATACATGCTTTTTGAACTCTATTATCGACTTTATCGCTAAGGTTGTACTTATTCATCACTAATCACATTAATGTAGCTAAAGAATATGCCATCAAGTACTTGGACAAGTAGGATGCTTCAAAAAAAAGCTAAACGAAGAAACAAGGAAAGATGATTGTATGTCGCAAGCATTGACACGAAGGCTGCCAGCCTTTGAACAAGTGCAAGATGAAGACAGACACCCAATTTTGTACCATGGTGCTAACTACGTGCAATGAAGTTGGGCGTGGAGCTTTCTATGATAGGCTATGCCATCATGAAAGCCACCGACGTACACTCTTATGCCACTGGTGTACCTAGAAAAGCCATCGGCCTTTGAGTTGACGTACAGGGTTCTGTACTTGTGAATTTTAAGCTGCTCGATGATGATGTTCCAAGGCCGCTAACTTTTGTTCAGCTTTTATTTTGATGCTTTGTTTTCTTATTTTATTTTATAGGGCCTTTATGTATTGATATATATAGTCCAAAATCCTATCTAATGTTTTTTTAGAACATTTTACACACATTGAAACCCTACTTTGAGAGATTTCTTGGTAAAGTTGCAACATTTTTGCAATCTTTGATTTCTTGAATTAATCCCGAGTGATTGACTTCTGTTTTAAACACTTTCATGCTGCGTCAAAGTGGTATCAGAGCACGGTGAGTTCCTATAAAGATGGCATCTTACAACGAAGCTATTGATGCGGTTGTAATCTTAACAGTGTTCAAGGTACGAAAGTCCATGGGATGAAGAGTATTATGATGATGAAGGGGTTGAACATACATATGTTATCAAGAGGCTTATGCTAGCACCAAAACAAGGGAAGACACTCGGCGGCATCAATTATTTCGCTCTAGGTGCACTATAGATGGAAGAGTGTTTGATCTGATTGTGGACAGTCAATGTTGTGATAATATAATTGGTACAGCGATTGTCAACCAGTTGCAGCTTCCAGTTGAGAAACATCCTAGCCCTTATGCTATAGGGTGGATTAATCTACAAAGAGAATAGAAGTGAAAGAAAAATGCCGAGTTTCATTTTCCATTGGTCAGTATTAGGACAAAGTCTATTGTGACCTTGTAGACATGGATGCCTCTCATGTGTGTTTTTTTCTTTCTTTTTGTAATTTTTTACTATTTTTAAAAATATAAATAATATTAATGATCTAATAAAAAACTGACACATCTCCAATTGAAAATTTGCAAGTAGTTATGAAGCACATATTTCTTCTTCATAAAAGTTTGAAAACCAAGGAATGTTAGTATAATTTTTTCTTTTATTTATGACTTACTTCTGCGTCTAACTCCATGTAAATATACAAACGATATTCAAATTTGAATATAAATTAGATCTAATAAATTGATAGTAAGAAATGAACACTTTTCTTTATTTTTTCAGTTTCTTAATTTATTCATTTTTTTATGTAATAGTGATATTTAAATGGAATTATTAATAATGCTAATGTGGCCAAAACACAGTATTTGTGCCACATCATCTATTCAGACAAAATTAGGAAATAGTTATTATATATTTTTTTTAAAAAGGAGTCACAGTATATTAAACAAAGTAGTCTACATATTAATTAAATTCCATAATTACAACTAGCATTTTTAAATTTTCATTTCGATACAAATACAACCATTAAATTTATAAAATATATACTATTATCTTCTAAACGTTTATATCACTACAAAAGCAAACGTACTTATATATATTATATATATAATATATACATGCATGCATCTATGTATATATGAGACTATGAGAGTAGCAGAAATGCTTGTATTGTATTGCTAAATGCCAAAATGTTAAAAGTTTACTTTAAAATTAAAAGTCATTGGAAGGCATCTTTGCCTTTTTTTCCAGTACTAACTCTGTCTCTTAACCTCCTTCAAGAAGCAATCGTAGGGATTAAAAAAAAAAAAAAAAAGGGTATAAAGTCTTGTCCTTTCGTATTCCATACTCCTGTCTAAACTCTAAACACGAAAAGCACATTCTTGAGAAGGAACTATTTAATTACGTCCCTACCATGAATCCATTAACCGACGTTCTTCATTAAGCTACTAAGAAATAAGAATCTGTCTTGATGCACTTTACGCAAAAGATGTATGGGTCTATTTATTTTGTCATTTTTTTAACCTTATTTTTTTGTTATTTTTAAACAAACTTTTGTCAAAAATAGGTACCGATCAAAAATAAATATTTTTACTTATAAACCATTTAAACTGATCAAATACTGATATAATATAAATAGACCACCCAAACAAACCCTGCACATGTTTTTTTTTTTTTTTTTTAATGGAACTCATCCAAATGCCGAAGATAATGATGTAAAAGCCTAGGGCTCAAACTTAGAAAAATTCAATCTTTTAAAGTTTTCAAAAAATGAAAAATTTGATATATTAGATATATATTATAAAGAGCAAATAATAATATAAAAATAAAAATAATTTAGTAATTAAGTATCTTGTTTTTTATTCCTAATGTCATAAGAATAAAAGTAACTTACTATGCACTTTGTACTCGAGGATTAAGCTTATAAAAATGTGATCAGTGGGTCATCTGGTGCCATTACTTTAAGTACAAATCTACAGAACACAGTAATTAAGAGCTAACACAATTTCCTTGTATGGTAAATCATCCACCGTAATTGACGGCAACATATTCATTATTGCCGATGCTGACATACAGAGTAACAGATACCATCTGGCAAATTCCACCGGCACAGAATCCAATCAAGCCACATTTTTCAACGATAAAAATCCTACAATCAATCTCTAGCACATTATTAAAATCCTTTGTCATTAACGTGATTACAATGGAGATAGCACGCAACAAGTGGGCTACTAACCGTCCGACCATTCCATAAACAAACATTATAATCAAAGAAGGGAAGTACTCACAATATTCATATTTGAATATCGATGGTTCATCATCAGATTTAATGCACCAAATCATTAAGCAATCCAACTATATTGAGTCATGTTATCCACTTAAAGTGAAACAACAATTGACTCACTTGGATAAGCTAAAATAATTCTCATAGCTTATGCATTCTCAAAGGCCTAATTCTACTACAACAAAGTCTATATATAAGTCATACAGACATATAAAGTATTCTGTATCATTTTATACATTATAGTATTATGTATTAATTCATATATTTTGCACATGATGAACTTTAAATGAGAACTCTTTCATTTCTTTTCTTCTTCTAGTGTTTTTATATAGTATTGCAATTGTTGTAAAGGAATTATCTAAAGGTATAATGTCATAAATGATACATGAACTTTTCTAAAATACGCAATTAGATACCTAAAACTTTAAAAATAATCAATTTAGTACCTAAACTTTGAAATCGATCAATTTACTACCTGAAAAAAAACTTGATGAAGATATTGTTAGCGTGCATGTAAAGTTCTTTCAGATATTAAATTTGTTAATTTCAAAGTTTAAGTATTAAATTAGTCAATTTCAAAACTTCAGGTACTTAATTATATATTTTATCAAATTAAAGTTCAGAAATCATTTATGACATTAACTCTTATCTAGATACACAAAAGTCAGATTCTAACCAGTATATTATAAATATAAAGCATGCCCCTAAAACACTTTATTTTTCATCCGTTTAATAAAGTTGTATTTTCTAATCCAATTACCACCTGTGTAGCAGAGTCTGTTTAATAATTTTCGTATTAATCCTAAACCCATCAACAAGCTTCTACCACCAAATATTAAAATAATCTCGGTGAAGTATAAATTTACTGATTGGCAATCCATTTAGTCAAGATTTAGGAAAGTACCACTATTAAAAAAAAAAAGAAAAAAAAAATTAGCGCATTTGTAATTAACTTATGTGTCCAGTCGAGCTAACCAAAAGCACCACATAGATACGATATTGAATATACGCAATCCGTTCTTCTATGTTGACTATTAAGCCCACTGTCGTTAGTTAGCATAATTACATGTCTATCCGTTTATGGGTCTGTTTGGATGATCTATTTTTTATGTGTATCTGTATCAAAATGACATATGTAAATATTATCTTATTTGTATTTGAATTTTATCTATATTTGATCTTTTTATGAGAACTGTCAATTTATATATATATATATATATCTATTTTTTAATAAATAATTTGTTAGAAAAAATCTTGAAAAAATTGTCTATATCTGTATAAGAAAGCTAAACAAACAGACCCATATATTAACTCCATTTCATTAAAAGGTTGATATTTTCATATCCTTAGTCTTGTTAACACTCAAAAATTCTATAATAATACTTCATTGTTTAAGACCTAGTGAGGGCATCAACAACATTGAATTATCAAGTTGTCAATAATGCAAAAAAAAGAATGGTGATATAAGTAGGTGCGTTCACAGTGTAGTTCGGTACGATTCATCCCTTGAATAGAACCAAACCATAATAATACAGTTTGATTATTTTTTTAATCCGAACCTAATTATAAGGTTTGGTTAGCAAAGTTTTCGAAAAAAAAAACAATTTGGTACAATTCCGTTAGCAATTCAAATTGTTTTCAAGAATGAAATAAAAAAAAATAACAACCAACGTATCAACTTTTATCAAACAAGTCTTTACAATTTTCTAAAACGTGACTTCACTTAGAATGCATCATTGCATCACCATCAGAATTGCATCAACTCATCATTTTATTTTTTTCAATCTTATACATTGTATTTTTATCATATATCAATGGGATTTTGAATCACTGACTTTATATATATATATATATATATATATATATATGTAAAAGGAACTTACAGGGAGATTGCGAGCTTTAGGATTCATATTACTTGAATCGCACCATAAAATCTATGCAACGAATTGCAAAATATCAACCATAACATCTTTACATTTTCACATCGCATTCCATTTTTTTGTTTGTTTATAGGTAGATAGCAAATCACAAGTTCCATCTGTTTAGGCATTGCCTTAAACTAGTTTAGCATCAGCACGTCCGACTCCTACCAACATGTCCTTTCTCTTGCCATGTGCCGTGTTGTAGATCCCCAAGCCTTAATGAAACAAAAATTTATGTGGTTTTGTAAGGAAATTGTCAAAACTATATTAACAAAGAGCTTATAATGACTAAACACCTTCTTTTATGCCCATATCAAGTAGCTTGATAACACTAAATATTAGTATCCCTATAAAAAATATGATACAGATGTTGAACAATGTAACAAGATGAAGTCCATAATCCTAAAGCTGTTCAGCTTTAAATTTCACTTGCATTACCAAAGGACATACTTCTTTGTTAAGATTCTAGAGTATGTCTTCAATGGGGGGAAATCCAATGGCTTTGTGAATGATTACACAAATAGGATTTTGACACCATCTATAACCTAAAACCTTAAGGCAATAGGTTAATGAGTCTTCCCTTTTATAAACTCTTCATACAAGTCTCATATTTCCCATGTGGGATTCTCACACTTGCACCCTAACAATCTCCTCCTCAAATGTGAGTCTCCACATTGAGGTAGGCCACACTCTTCCTTAACAAGTGCTTGTCAAGCTGACTCCACTAAACCCACTTTGTGAGTGGTCCCACCTACTCACCATGGATTTCACAGACGAGTCATACCACAAAGCTCTTCTTTCCACATGATGGGCCAACCATAGGAGATTTCCAGCCAAACCATCGGCCCTGATACTAATTGTTAAGATTCTGGAGTATGCCTTCAATGGGGAGAAATCCAATGGGCTTTATGAAGGATTATACAAATGGGCTTTTGACACCATCTATAACACAAAACCTTAAAGCAATGGGTTAATAGGTCTTTCCTTTTATAAACTCTTCATACAAGACTCATATTTCCCATGTGAGATTCTCACACTTGCACCCTAACATTCTTTAGCTTTCATGAGATCAAAAAACATTACAAAACAGCTTTAAACTTCACCTGCATCACTAAAGAACATACTTGTTCAACTTTTTTGAGGTAAAAAAAAATTATAAAACAACTCATAAAATACATTCATACAACTCACCATCTAGACTAGTTTTTGAAAGAAGCTCCTCTAAATATTTATACAAATCTACAATCAAAGAAAGAAAAGGTTAGCTTCCTAAAAACATATATTATATAAAGCAACTAAAAAAGCCAACTCTTTACATCACAACATCTAGTTTATTGTAATTTTTCATAAGAGCTAATATACACCATATCAATAATTATAATGAGCTCTGAAGATATGATTACAAAGAGTTAAAAAAGACTGGCCTTTATACTCATCACAACAATGGTTATTTGACAGGCTCTGTTTTTGTCTTTCTTTGTTGATTAAACACAAAACAAAAAGAAATATGACTAGATTTAAAATAAAATAGTAATATAACAACATTTTATGACATCATATGATTTCTATAATTAAATTGAAGAACATTCAACAACACCCATATCAAAAAAATCATAACTTTTTAAGCAAAAACAATCATACTCAAATCTGGGTAATCAACAAATTGCAAATGCTTCAAACCCCAAATGCTAAAATTTCAATCTCAATAAGAATATAACCTCATTTTAATTAATCCAATCACACAAAAATGCTAGATAAAGCATAGACAATAATACAATTACAAAAACATACAAAATTTACAAAAGTAAAGAAATATCACATGATGGATTAACAATACAAGAAGTAAATCTAAACAAATGCTATACCAAATCAACAACAAAAGTTCTAAGGAAATCGAGCGGGAGAAAGAGAGAGTTACTAGAGAGAAAAAGGAAAAGGAGAGACTTAAGGGAGAGAAAGAAAGATAAATAGTGAGTTAAGATGTGGTGGGAGCCTGCTTTTAGGAAAAATCTTAATAAGAATTGTTCCTTCGAATATTAAAATTTTGAGATATAATAACACAATTGATTGGAATGTTGTAAAGAAGGAATAGTTGCCTCTTATTTAGCTTGCTAAAGGACAGCAAGGTCAGATTCTTGAAGAGTAGATGACAAGAGGAAGAATTGATTCTATGTTTGTAGTGTGTATTGTATCACATTTGTGCTCCTTCAAGGTTTAGAACAACTATTTTTGGGCTAGGCTTATTATCGACAAAACATGAGGTGTAGTTTTTTTTTTTTCTTTTATATAATGGCTCGGTTCAGTTTAAGGTTGTGGACCAAATTCCTTACTTCAAACCAAAACCATATATCGAATCAAATTTAAAAAAAAAAACCATCGTTTCAGTTTAATCGGTTTTTTTACACATCCTTAGTATACAATACATATGGTGAGAAGTTTCATAATCTTTAAATTAAAGCAAAGATACTTTCTTTATGTGAAATATATATTATATTGTTAGCTAGTCATGTAGTAGTTATATTATTTATACACATGGCTTGCATGCTGTTTTGTATTGAGTAGCAATAGTATAAAATATATTGGATCTTCTCTTATAACAAACTGAGAACACAATATAACTAACTGCTTATGTTCCTCTATCCTTCTTTTCTCTCTTTTCGATACTTTCATTCTTGCTCTTCTATTATGCAGAAATCTATGGTGATCAACTAGTAGAGGTTAGCTTAGTTTTATTTTCGCATGGTATCAGAGCATCAGGTAAGTGATTCTTTGTATTTCTTCTTGTTGTAATTTAATTGAAGTTTCATCTCCTTACAATTAGTGCATGATGCATAATCAATGAATATAGATCCATTATTTCTCTCTATTCGGATACACCTAGTATGATTCTTGGAAATACCATGTTTAATGGCACTAATTCCATTATGTGGAGTATATCTATATGAATCGCTTTAGGAGAAAAAGTGAAATTAGGTTTCATGATTGAACCATACTGAAATCAGAAGAAAATACAATAATTTCACCAAATGGCTAACTTAGTGACAATATGTGTGATGTTTTATTAAACTCAATGAAAAAGCATTTTTCAAAAGTTTCTTATATGCTCAATATTCATTTGAACTTTGGAATGAAATTAAAGATCAATTTGGACATGCAAATGGCCCTATGATCTTTCATTTACAACATGAAATTGCTAACATCAAATAAAGAAATTAGAATGTTACTAAATACTATAATAAATTGAAGCATTGTTGAGAGGAGCTTTAATGTTTGAATCCAAATCCTCTGTGCACATATGGTCATTTGAATTTTTGTACATGTAAATTGAAGGAAGATTGTTAGAGCTTGAATCACAAAGCAAGTTAACATAGATTTTAATGGGACTTTAAGATGTATATGACTCTGTTTGAAATCAAATTCTTTTGGTAGATCCATTGTAAATGTGAGTCATGCTTTTCACTTGTACCATAAATAGAGAAACAAAAGCAAGTATTAAACTTGTTTGGAGGAGATAGTCCTGTAGTTTCAGTTTTTGCTATCAACCCATCATCTTCTAAAGTATAATATATGAACAGAAAAGATTATAGGAGAGTGAAACAGTTTTGTATTCATTGCAAATTAGAGGGACACAACATTGATTCATGTTTTGCGTTCATATGATACCCTAATTAGTATAAGGGTAGAAGAAATATTAAACGAAGCTTTGCTGGTTAAATCTAGTTAGAAGTAACCATACAGCTGAATGATCTTTACATGATGTACGAGATTCTCCTTTTGATATGGTACAAGTATTGAGTCTATAAATCCATAAGATTGATGAAGGTGATGCAAGCTAGACAAGTTGCTGAGACAAATACACAACAAGAAAAATCAAGTTCTTGTTCTTTAACATCCTTTGTAGGTACTTGTAATCATTTGTTCAATTAGTTGCTAAAAACATAAATGACAGTTCTTGGATTACTGACATGGGTGTTAGTGATCACATGTCTCCACATTTAGCTCACTTTTACACAAAAACACATCTTAAAAGACCTATTATAGTAAATCTACCCCATGGCACATCAAAACCTATTCATATAACAGGAAATGTGCAACTTATACCCAAATTATGCCTTAAAAATGTGCTATATGTCCCAAATTTTTAGCACAATTTATTATCCATGCCTAAATTGTTGTCAAAGCAATCTTTAATCGCAATCTTTAATAATTGTTATTGCTATTTTCAGGACCTAAACCCTCTTAACGGCCTGCAACTGCTCAAGCTACTTGTAGGTTATATGTTTTAGCTTTGCAATCTTGCAATAGTCTTAATAGTTTTGTCAACATTATCTAGTCCTAGGTCTAATGTCATTTTGAATGTTACTTGTCCAAATCTTCACTTGTTACATACTAGACTTAGTCATACATCTTTGTCAAAATTGAAACACTTGTTTCCTTGTAATAAGGCTGAATTTGATCATTTCTTTTGTGAGACTTGTGATCTTGCAAAACTTCATCTTATTACTCTTTTCATAGAAAATATAGCATATCTGAATTTTCTTTTAAATTAACTCATCTTGATATTTGGGGACCCTATTGTGTTACAACAAGAATAGGCGAGAATTATTTTTTAACCATAGTCGATGATTTTTCTTGTGGTACATGGACATACTTGTTAAAATACAAGTCTTAAGTTTATGGTTCTTTGGAGAATTTTTTGGCTTATGTTCAAAATCACTCCAATACATGTCTAAATTTGTTTGAAATGATGATGGAGGGGAATTTATGAATAGAGATTATTAAAGTTTGTTCTCTAAACTTGGTATTGTTTATCAAAGATCAACTCATTGCACTCCTCGGCAAAATGGTCAGGTAAGCATAAGCATTGACATCTCTTAGATACATCTAGAGCTATGCTTTTACATTCTGGTTTATCTAAAGATTTTTGGGGTGATTGCCATTTATTGATCAATCGTACACTAATGGAGCTCTTAGGGTGAAAAACTCCATATGCAAAATTATTTGGTGTAACACTAGATTATTCCAATTTGTGTGTGTTCGGTTGCCTTTGTTATGCCATTGATGTTCATTCTTGCAATGATAAATTTGATGTAAGAGGCAATAAATGTATTTTTCTAGGGTATGTAGTAGGTCATAAGGCATACAAAGTATACGACATTGTTCTCAAGAAAAGTTTTGTGAGTAGAGATGTAAAGTCCTATGAAGATCAATTCCCTTTATGCAATTTAGATATGCCATCAGATTTGTCCTCTGAATTTTCTTTCAGCTCTGTTCCTCATACACATTTCACAGTTTTTTATTGCTTTTTTTATTCTTTCGAGTCTTCTTTGCCTTCTTCTAATTCATCTCGCAATCTTACTCATTTTACTTATGATGATAACAATGATGTTGAGAAGGTTCTTACTTCTACTCACATTGGTGGTAATTTTGATACTTCTATAGTTCCTTTAAGGCATTCTTCCCAAATAGTTAGGCCTCCTCAATGGTCGCAAGACTATACATTCTATCCACAATGTACAAAGAGTTGTCTCTATCACTCCTCATTCATTACCTACATGTCATTCCACTATTAAACATCCATTATTTTCTTTTCATACATTTACAGCTTACCCATCTGATTTTGTGCATTCACTAGCTAATGTATTTTTAACAAAAGAACCATCATTTTATGTTCAAGCATCTTAAGATGACAAGTAGGTTGAGAGCATGCAAAAAGAACTTGATGCTCTTGAAAATAATGGTACTTAGGAACTTACTCAATTACCTTAAGGAAAATGTACTAATGGATGTAAGTAGGTGTACAAAATTAAATACATAGGTCCCAGTTAATAAAAGAGGGGATGTTGAATTGTTTATTATTGAAAACTTTTGCAAATTTTTAGTTTTTTATGTGCACAAATAATGAAGAATGCGATATAATAAAACAACAATAAATAAAGTACCTAAAGCAAATGAGGCTTGGGATTTGTAGAGGTTCCTCATTAGGAGTCAATCTTCTTTTCTTGCCCCACTATTGAGAATCTAGTCTTTACACCAATCAGTTCACTAATCTAAAAATAATTAAGAAATTACAAGCACCAATACTATTCTATCTCACAAGCCTCATACCTAGGCTAATCATAGAACTACAAGACACTAGAGTAATCCTCTCAATCTAACTCTCTAAGAAAAGAGTAGAAATGGTTTAAATGAGATACAATTGGGTTCTCAAAAGTTTGAGTGCAAAGTGAAAAGTAAAATATAATGTAGGAAGCTTCTAATGAAAGCTTGGCAAAATATTAGTATTAACCTTAGAATTGTGAGCATAGGTATATATCTTAAAAATTTAAACTCTGTCTTCTTATATATTCTTTTGCGTAACAACTTCCTTAAAAGAATCCCAGCTTCTTCTTGAAGAATATCTTCAAATATCAAATCTTTATCGGCTGAAATTTGAACATTTAAAAGCTTAAAGATATCCCACAAAATCTGCATATGTTTATCTTGTTGCTCTGAGTGAAACTGCTTTATCTTTTCTTCAATCTGTCGCTACCTTTAATCTTTAAGAAATTTCAAAACTAAAACCTTCTGAAAATATCTAAAGCATGTTGTGTACACACATCTTATCTTCTTCATGATAACGACTATCTTGATAGAGATAAACTTCGTCTTCAATCTTTGTCTTCAACCAGTTCATTTTATATCTTCATGTCTAAAAAGAAATATCTTTAAGAAAATCTTCATTAAAAATGGATAATAAAATTACTATCATCTTCTATGCTCCATAAGCTCCGAACTTATAATTCATCTTATTTTCATGGATTTAAAAATCTCATTAGTGGAACACAATACATATATTATCCAAATACACCTAATAAATGGAGCTGGGTCTTCATTATAAAAAACTTGTCCTTTTAAGAAATAAAGTCTTCATGATACTCAAGTAAAAATTTTTATCATTTGTTTAAAGCCTCTTGTAAAAGTCTTGGTCTATCTTAACATGGCTTCTAATAAAGGCTCTAGCAAAGCTTGTTACAGAGTCTACACGCTTAATTAAATTAATTAGATATCATTTATTCCTTTTTTTTATAATAAAAACTATTAGGGAGATGTCCTAACAAAAGACAAAACTGATGGTAGTGTAAAGCGTTTTAAAGAACGCTTAGTAGCAAAAGGATATACTCACATTGAAGGGGAGAATTATCAAAATACATTCTCTCCCATAGCGCATTTGACTACAGTTCAGATAATCGTAGCTATATTTTCCGTTTTTAGCTAGCTACTTTATCAAGTGGACATTTATAATGCATTTCTTCATGGTTCTCTTGATGAAGAAATTTATATGCTTCCTCCTCAAGGATATAACAAAGATAAACCTAAACAAGTTTGTTGCTTGTTGAAGTCTTTATATGGACTTAAATAGGCATCACGATAGTGGAACTTGGAGATTTCCAAGTTTTTATTACAGCAACGCTTTTCTCAATCAAAGAATGATCATTCTCTCTTTACGCATTTATTGGAGCTGATTTCCTTGTTGTTTTGTAGTATGTTGACGGCATGATTTTAACTGGAACAAATTATGATATGCTGGTTGATTTGAAACATCAATTAGATAATGCTTTACTATTAAAGACTTAGGTAAGGCTCATTTTTTTTTAGGTCTAGAAATTTGTAGGATAGCTCATGGCATTTCATCCATTAGCGCAAGTTTCTCCTGAACATTTTAGTTGATGTAAGGCTTATTGTTGCTAAACCTGTGGATGTTCCCTTACGTGTAGGTGTTAATCTTTTTACTAATGCTGGAGATTGTCGCCTAATAGGAAGTTGCTTCATCTTACTCTTACACGACCAAATATATCTTTTGTTGTACATAAACCCAGTCGGTTTGTTCAAGCTCCTAAAGTTGCTCATTTTCAAGCTACTTTGCATTTATTGAAATATTTGAACGGAACTATGGGTCAATGGTTGTTTTATTCATCTCATAGCTCGTTTGGTCTTCACAACTCTAATTGGGGTGCATGTCTCTTTGATAAAAAATCTATTTCTAGCTTTCACATTTTACTTGGTGATTCTCTCATCTCATGGAAGACTAAAATGAAAAATACAGTGTCAACTAGTTTTACTGAACTAGAATATAAAAGCATGGGGAGTGCTACTAAGGAACTCATATGGATTTCTTACATTCTTCGTGATTTACATGTTCTATTTCACTTATACCTGCTATCTTACATCATGACAACAAATCAGTTCAACTTTTGGTTGATCATCCGTGCCATCATAGTCGCACAAAGCACATTGCTATCAATACGCATTTTGTGCATCATCAAGTTGTTGCTAGTTTCCTTTGTACCAACTATGTTTCTTCTCAAAATCAGTTAGCTGATTTTCTCACTAAGTCTATTTCTATGGAGCAATTGAATTTTGCCAAGTCCGAGTGAGGTTTTGTAAGGCTCACCTTAAGAAGGGATGTGAAATATATATTATATATTGTTAGCTGGCTATGTTATAGTTATATTATTTATACACGCGGCTTACATACTGTGATGTATTGAATTGCAATAGTATAAATGCATTGGAACTTTTCTTGTAATGAACTAAGAACAGAACATGATTAACTACTACTTTTCCTCCGTTCTTCTTTTCTCTTTCTTTGTTCGATACTCCTGTTCTTGCTAATTTGTGATTATAAAAAAGCCCTAGAGATAAAATTGCAGTAATTCATAATCACATGGATAAAATCTGTCACCAATTTTATTAGGGCATACTCTCAAGTGTAAGTTAAGTTCGTTAATAGCAATGTCATTTATACCAAATTTTATTATACAAACTTCCCAGCATGCTATTATAGGTAAGTTTTATATGTTACCAATTAAATATCAAAAGTCCTTGCTGAATTCCACAAAAGACACTTTAATGCCTTAAAATGCTTGTAATCACGTTGTATCCTGACATTAGCCATCTACTAGGTACTTGATAACTTGTAAAAATCATAGTACAAACTCCTTCTCTTACCATGTAAATATATTTATTGGTTACAATCTCATATTATGCTGGTACCACTTATTAAAACATCAAATTTATTAGATATCAGACATGAATAGTTGATTAAATAGGACTATAACAATTTGCCAAATTTAGATAAATCAGCCAATTTACATTTTATTCGATTTCCTATGCGCTAGTACATGCCTATTTCCTCGAATATTCCAATAAATAGTAAAAATCTTCGATGAATTCCACAGAAATTGCTGGCCAAAAAAAAAAAAAAAATCACTGGAATTATATATTGTAACATTCTACAAGTATACGAACCCTCGTCCCTAGTGGTATAGTCATTTCATGCACTAAGCTTGTTATCAATATTTTGTAAAACGACATATCTGCCCTTAAAATCGTTAAATCATCAATATCCAAATAAAATTCCAACAAAAATCTCTAAATTCATCTAAAAACCATGTTAAGTAGGAGTTGTCACATTTCAGTATGGTTTGGTTTTTAATTAAAAACTAAATCAAATTATAATTTATGGTTGAGTTTTTTTCCATCTCAAATCAAATCTTAAATTTAATTAATTTGGTTTTAATAACCGATTAAATCAAAATTTTAATTAAAAAAGGTTTTACACTATCATGTACATTTATACAAATTTTCAAATATTTTAAACTGAAAGCAACTAACTTTGGCTGCTAGTTAAAGACATCAAATAATTTATATTCTAGAGAGGGTTATAGGTAAATATTGATATAAAAAAATAATCAATATCATTGCTATACAAAAAAAAAAAAAAACATGGAAGTATACATATGCATAATTATATTATAATTTAATTGCTCTAACGTTTTAAGGGAAAAAAAAAGACCGCTTTAGGGGGAAAAAAAAGATGTAGCTACAAAGTTCAAATTGCAAATCACAAAGCTCTATTTATTTCATCTTGTTTTGTTTTTTATTGTTTTGATATATTATTTTTATCGTTTTCAAAAATATTTGTCAAGAAACAGATGAAAAATATTTATTACTCATAAATAGATCAAATAAAGCAGATATAAATAAGATGCAGATAAGATACCAATACAAATAAGAAATCAGATAGTATAAAAAACCCTAAAATACTTTATAAAACCAGTACATTCATAATTCATTATCTCCATAGTCCATAAATTCATTTGATTACTAGTTATCAATTTTCTACCAATAAAAATAATCCATAATATATTGAATAATTAATACATAATAAGAGTTGTAACTAAATAAAATTTCCTACTTAATAGAATTTTAAAAAATTAACAAAAAACAACATTAGGTTACAACAGGAGGATATATATTGAACTTGAAAACAATAAAAAAAGAATATTACTATAATGAAACATAATAAAATAATTACAAGTAAATTAATAATACAAGTAAGACATATTAATATATTTCTAAAACGGTTTCATTTTGTTCATAGATTAGTTTAGTTTACTTCTCTAGATGAATCATAAACTTACGGATTAATTTGGAGTAAGAATTTTTTAAATCAAATTACTTAAAAAAACTAAATTTTCAAAATGGTT
Source organism: Combretum micranthum (assembly GCA_024138025.1). Lineage (NCBI taxonomy): Eukaryota > Viridiplantae > Streptophyta > Magnoliopsida > Myrtales > Combretaceae > Combretum > Combretum micranthum. Next base: position 40,761 of record JAMXBD010001234.1, read on the forward strand.
GGATTCCGTTCAGGCGGGTTTTTTTTTTCCCCGTAATAAGACATTAGAAATTGTCAAAACACAAAATCAACCGCCAATTCTATTCGATTCGTTTATTTCGCACAGTTGGCAATCTTTTGCAGTTTTATTGAATTAAAATTAACAAAATTATAAATGATGTAGTTTTCTATAACTCTGACACACATGCAAGATTTTACGAGGAATCTATAGAAACTCGAATTTTCATTAAACTATGTCGTCTAATTTATTTTACCTTTGATTTGAACACTAGGACGAGGTTCTTAAAGACACTATATGTCCAGCTCGAATTTCATCAATCTAAAATTATATCAATAATCTAACAAATAAATAAAATAAAAATAAAATCATAGAATAAATGTATTTTCTTATGCTATATATGGGTCACCTAATCATTCAAATATATATAATAATCGATATATTAAATATTTTAATTGGTGCTATAATGATTAGATATGAATCTAAACAATGAAATAAATCTAATTAAAACCATCGAATCATAAAATTTTTCATACAATAAAAATACGAGAGATGGCAATGGAAAAATTGATTGAGGGATGGTATTATAATATTCATTATCTTATGTATAGCCATTTGCTTTAACTAAATATGCAAAAGCGATTTACTGAAAGGAAATGTGTGTGGTTCGGTTCGGATCGTAGTTTCCCGTCATTGCAAATCTACAATTTTTTTTAATGAATGATAACAATCCTTTCCGTGTCATCTTTTGCATTTGAATATTCAGTTAATAAAATCATTTGTCAATAATATTGCTAGCAATATTTAATTTTACTTTTCAATAAATGCATAATATTTTAACTAATATGATTTTACATTTAATAACTAAATACATTTTACGTGATAACATCAATCTATGGCAAAAACCATGAATCAACAATTGATAAATGATGAGTGTAAATTTTTATAAAGTTGGCATGGAGAACATGAACAAATAACTTTCGTTGGAGCGCTGTTACCAAAAGGAAGTTGGAGAACAGGAGAAATTGCTCACCCAGAAGTGTGGCTCTTTGCTAACTAAAGCGCTCCGCAAGGTGTTACAAATATCAGGCTCAAGAAGTAGCCAGGCTGGAAGAGGGATTATATCCCTTAATAGTACATAGTAGTTTAGCAAAAAGTTCAAAATAGTAAATACATGTATAGGACAGCTAGATACAGATTATATATAGCACAATCAGTTACATTAGTTAGATTGTATCCAATCAAAAATATGCATGAATAACAGATATATAGATCTAGCTAAACTACTAACAGATGAAAGGAATATAAATACATATCAGGCAGAAAAGGGTAAGTAACCCCTGCTTACAGAAATAGTATTTCTTAAGAGCTGGAGACTTGCTCGAAACAGTCTCATACTTCTCCCTTCATACCTGCAAACATCAAGTAGATCATTAGCCACGCACGAGAGGAAGAAGAGAGTTAGGGTTTTCGAAATACAGAGAGGGAGTGACTTAGCTTTGTTTGAAAGCTGCGCATCATTGAGAGAGAGAGATAGAGAGCTAGGGTTACGTCTTTTCTTTGTTTTTATATCAGTTTCCAAAATGCAGCGTTTAACAATTTGGTGCTCTCGTCATGGCAACCCGATCTCAGGAAGAGATTTCCAAGTTGCAATCATTGGTATATTCCATTGCAGAATCAGTGAAGGTAATGCAAGATAAATTTCAAGAACAGTTAGTGACTAATGCTCAAATGCATGAGAATATGCAATCATTGTCTACATCTTTACAGTCTTTACATACTAAAATGGATTCGTTGATAAGAATCAGACTCATATTTCATCACATCATACTGTGGATTCTCATGTTCATAACAATGGATCATCTTCGGATACTTCATTAATTGATAATTTGTTGGAAGGATTAAAATTTGATGTGATGATCCTTTAGGTTAGATCTTTAAGACACAAAATTTTTTCAATTTTCATCATGTTCCTAAGGATCAAAGACTCATTATAGCTTCTTTTTCTCTCGAAAGTAAAGCTTTGAAATGGTATCAATGGATGGAACAGAATAATCAAATTTCTAATTGGACTCAGTTTCTTAAATCTTTGGAAACTCGATTTGGTCCTTCTGAATATGATGATGTTCAAGGGACTTTGGCAAAATTAATTCAAAAGGGATCTGTTGATGATTACCATCAGAGTTTGAAAGTCTTTCAACTCGAATTGTGGTTTATCCGATGCTTTTCTTTTAAGTTGTTTTTTTCTGGATTAAAGTAGAATATTAGAAGAGAAGTTCAGATTGCTAAGCCATCATCGATTACTCATGCATAGCTGGCTAAAATGCATGAGTCTAAATTTGCAGATAGTACTTTTAGTCAGAAAAATTTTCTTCTTAGAAATATGTTGCTTCAGGGACAAATTCTTTGCAATTTGCTAAATCTGCTGTTTCCACTCAAACTCCTGTTCCACCATCATCTAAACCCACAATCCATTTTAAAAAGTTGACTCGGGCTAAAATGAATTCTAGGAGGGAGCAGGGTTTATGTTATAATTATGATGAGAAATATCATCGTAATCATAAATGTAAGGCCAAATTTCTTCTTCTGGTTACGGATGAAGAAGAGGAAGGATTAGAGCAGATGGAGTCTGTACCTAATGAGGTGTTACCTATGGAACAATCAGACACTGGATTTGATGACTGTACTATCAATTATCATGCTCTTTCGAGCACTTCACTTCTTAGAACTATTCATTTTCAGGGGGTTATTAATAATAAAGTTGTGGCCATATTGGTGGATTTAGGTAGCACGCACAATTTTGTGCAAAGTAAAGTGGTTAAACATCTTGGGTTGACTGTAGCGTCTTCTCCTCAATTTAATGTTTTAATTGGGGATGGTATTAAAATGCTTAGTCAAGAGAAATGCCAAAATGTTAATTTTCATATTCAAGGGTTATGTTTTACTAATGATTTTTATGTGTGACTAATACAAGGGGCTGAAATAGTTTTGGGAGTCCAGTGGTTGCAATCTTTGGGACCAGTGACGATTGACTATAGTCCATTGACTATGCATCAAGGAGTATTGGTAACATTACAATAGAAGGATACTTTATCTCAGATCTCTCATCATCAATTTCATAGATTACTTAAACGAGATGCAGTAGTTTCTTGTTTTCAATTTTTAGCTCAGGAGGTTATTACTAACACATGTGAGACTACCACTATCAATCAAGATTTACAAAACTTGTTAGGTAGATACTCTCAGGTGTTTGAAGCACCTTCATCATTGCCACCTCTTTGAGATATTCAACATCACATCCATATTGAGAGTGGGAAGGGTCCAGTAAATGTTAAGGCTTATAGATATCCTCATTTTCAAAGACTGAAATTGAGAAACAGGTCATTGAGATGTTTCAGCAGGGTATTATTCAACATGGCACCAGTCCCTATTCTTCTCCAGTATTATTGGTGAAGAAAAAGGAGCACATGGAGATTTTGCATCAATTATCATGCTTTAAATCATGTTACTATCAAGGATCAGTTCCTAATTCCCACCATTGAAGTTACTGGATGAATTATATTGCTTCTGTTTTTTTCTAAATTGGACTTGAGGCAGGATACCACCAAGTCTGAATGCATCCTCGTGACATTGAGAAGACAACATTTCGTACGCATGAAGGACATTATGAATTCCTTGTCACGCCATTTGGACTTAGCAATGCTCCTGCCACTTTTCAGAGCATCATGAACAAAATTTTCAGGTCCTTTCTTCGCAAATTTGTTATTGTTTTTTTTTTTTATGATATTTTGGTATACAGTAGGACTATGTCTGATCACATTGATCATTTGGGTCGGTGCTTCAAGTCTTGTTAAAGCATGATTTTTATCTTAAACATTCCAAATGTCATTTTGGAGAGTCCTCTATTGAGTACTTAGGACATATTGTTTCACATAAAGGAGTACAACCTGAAGCCAAGAAGGTAGAAGCAGTTACTCATGGCCAATACAACTTCTATCAAGCAGCTTCGAGCTTTCTTAGGATTATCAGGATATTATCACCATTTTATCAAAGGATATGCTACTAAGCAAGTCCTTTGACAGACTTACTACAAAAAGATGCTTTTCATTAGATTCGGTTACTCTGACAGCTTTTGAAACACTTAAGAAAGCTTTAGTTTCAGCTCCTATTTGGCCTTGCCGAATTTTAAGGAGACTTTTACCATTGAGACTGATGCTTCGGGTTAGGAGTGGGTGTTGTATTGTTACAAAAGATCATCCTATTGCCTTTTTCAGCAAGAAGATGCCAGTTCATTTAAGGAAAGCCTCAACTTATGTCAGGGAGTTATATGCTATTGTCAAAGCTGTGCGGAAGTGGAGGCAATATGTTTTGGGATCTCATTTTATTATTAAGACTGATCATCGTAGTCTTAAAGAGATCCTTACACAAGTTATTCAGACTCCTGAATAACAAAAGTACTTGTCCAAGCTTATGGGATATGATTATACCATTTTGTCCAAAGCTGGTGTGGAGAATAGAGTGGCTGATGCTTTATCCAGACTACTCTAATTGAGGGAACTTACTTTGCTTGGTAGGACCTACATTTTCTATCATTCATATTGAAGACAGAATATCGTACTTTGGAAGGTTTTTGTGACATCATACTGCCATGAAAGAAAGCAAAACACTCAAATACAACTTGTCATGGAGGAATGACTTGTTATATTTCGATACTCATTTTTTGGTGCCTCATCAACTCTCATTCCTCATTTACTATCATAGTTTCATGTTTCACCTTCTTCGGGGCATTTTGGTTGTTTGAAGACATTTAGAAGATTTTCTTCATAATTTTTTTGGGAGGGAATGCTGCATGTGGAAAATTTTGTGAGGACTTGCGCAATATGTCAACAAATCAAATATTCCACTAACATCCTGCAGGATTACTAAGCCCACTACCTATTCCAGAATGTATTTGGGAAGATGTAAGTATGGATTTCGTCACTTCACTTCCCAAATCCCAAGGTTTCACAGTGATATTGGTTTAGTGGATAGGCTCTCTAAATACTGTCATTTAGCAGCACTGGATACACATTACACATCAACCAAGGTGGCCTCTTTGTTTTTACATATGGTCATTAAATTGCATGGTTTCCCTCGATCAATTTTAACAGATCGAGATGCATTTTTATGAGTCACTTTTGGAAGGATCTTTTTTCCTTGAGTGGAACCAAAATATTGACTAATAGTGCCTATCACCTCAGAGTGATGGCCAAACAAAAGTCATGAACAGAACTTTGCAGCAATATTTGAGGTGCTACACCATGGGTTATCCTACTAAATGGGTTTCTTATTGCCTTGGGTGGAATATGCATATAATATCTTATCATGAAGGTGCGGGTACTACACCATTTCAGGTGGTATATGGCAAATCCCTCCTACTATTGCATCTTATATGAGAGGTGCTTCTAAATTAATGAGTAGATCAGGAATTACTCACACGAAATGAGCTTTTGACTACTCTTAAAGCTAATTTAGTTAAAGCTCAAGTGCGGATGAAGTATTATGCTGATAACAACGGACAGATTTGGAATTTTCAACCAGGAGACTTGGTTTAGTGAAACTACACCTCACAGACAGCTTTCTGTATCATTGGAGAAGACCCATAAGTTGTCCAAAAGATTTTATGGACCGTTTGAAGTTCTTAAGAAGATTGGTTCTTGTGCATATAAGCTCAAGTTACCTCAGTATTCTAAGATACACGATGTATTTCATGTATCTTTGCTTAAGAAAGCACGGGGAGCTACAGATTCTTCTCTCGAGTTACCTCCAGAGGCTATAAATAACCAACCGTTAATTCAACCGTTGGTTATTCTGAATGTTCAGACAATATTGAGGAATCAGCAGCCTATTAAATAGGTTTTGGTCCAGTGGCGTGGCTTACCGCCAAGGACACCTCTTGGGAAGATTGGACAAGTTTTTCACAGATTTACCTAGATAATAACCTTGAGGACAAGGTTTTATTTCAAGACGGGGAGAAATCTGTTACAAATATCAGGCTCAGGAAGCAGCCAGGCTGGATGAGGGATTATATCCCTTAATAGTACATAGTAGTTTAGCAAAAAGTCAAAATGATAAATACATGTATAGGATAGTTAGATACAGATTGTATACAACACAATCAGTTACATTATTAGATTGTATCCAATCAGAAACATGCATGAATAACAGATCTATAGATCTGGCTAAACTACTAACAGATGAAAGGAATATAAATACATATCAGGCAAAAAGGGTAAGTAACCCTGCTTACAGAAATAGTATTTCTTAAGAGCTGGAGACTTGCTCGAAACAGTCTCATACTTCTCCCTTCATACCTGCAAACATCAAGTAGATCATTAGCCACGCACGAGAGGAAGAAGAGAGTTAGGGTTTTCGAAATATAGAGAGGGAGTGACTTAGCTTTGTTTGAAAGCTGCGCATCATTGAGAGAGAGAGATAGAGAGCTAGGGTTAAGTCTTTTCTTTGTTTTTATATCAGTTTCCAAAACGCAACGTTTCCTTGACCAAGAAGCTGTCCTAATTTTCAAACACGGAAGGGACGTACATTTTTGGCAAGACAAGTGGAACCCTGATGGCCCCCCATCGAATTGGGTCTATGGACCCTTACAAAGGAATGCTTACGATATCACTTTGCAGAGTGCTTGGGTTTCTGTAGGTGCTTGGAACGAATTTATCATCCAATACCCTATTGATAATGTCATCTCAAATAAGCTTGGTACCATTTTCTTGGAGGATGACAGTTGGAAACTAGCGAAACAAGAATGGAGCCTCGGAGCATGGACATGAAGGATATTTATTCCACCTCTTAATCCCTCAATAGATGATGAGGACTACTGGAACTGGAACTGGAAACTGGATCTGGAAGACTCCGTGCTACCTAAAAATCCGTAGCTTTAGCTGGAAAATCATGCATAATGCTATACCTACCAGGACAAACTTGGTAGGTGTGGACTTAATATTGACACCGCTGTCCTTTCTGTGAAAAGGCACAGGAAACTCCAGAGCATTTGGTTCGAAACTGAGATTCTCTAGCTCCTTTTGGCAATCTTTCAACAAGTCCCAAGAAGTCCTCTCAACCTTTTAGCTGGACTTTCTTGAATGGATAAAACACAATGCTTTGGTAGGTAGAAAAAAGGATCATGCTGAAACACTCCTTAGCTCTGTCAGTTTGCAATTTTTCCTCTGTGTAGACACCCAATTTTTGCCCAATTAAAAATAAATAAATAAATAAATAAAATAGGCTTAAGTTTACAATAAATTAATGTCATGTTGAGTTCATCAAAAATATAATAATAATAATAAATAGTATAATAAAAAAGGAGAATATAGAAAATAGAAAAATAAAAATAGAGGAATATAAAAATAATAATATAATTAAATGAATAATAGTAATGTAAATATAATATATGTAGGAAAAAATTAAAATAAATAATTATTTGAGTTTAATATAACATATATTTTATTAGTCTTAAGTATTAGTGGGTTAGCTATATGACCAAGGCACAGGCCAACGGCCTAACGGTTCAGACCATGGACACAAAGCAAGGGGACCCAAGTTTGAATCTAGCCTAAGGCAGATTTTGCCTCTTTTTTTGTTCATTTTTTTCCCAAAAGACACATCGGTTCATCCACTTTGAGGCCTCATTTGAGTAACGAATCTTTGTGTTTTTTCGAAATTAATTGTACAGACACAAACTAGGCATGGGATACATCACATCTGTACATATTTCGTGTATTATTTCATCCTAAAAGGCGCATTAATCAAAGCATGAAAATTGGGAAAAATTCGAATGGATGATTTTTCAAATTTCAAAATTGGCCGAATTGTATCAATTAATCAAATTAAACACACTTAATCGAAGAGTCATGACCTGTAAACATAATATTCGTGATCAATTTGAACCAACAATCACGAATCGAGTCCCAATTTTGAGTCGTTCTTATTTGAAAAAGTATAACGATTCGTGATTCAAAAATTGAACAAGTACGAAGCTTCGAAATGACAAATTGTTTCGAAATCTATAAATAGGATCACCCCACAAGCAGAAAGGACAATTCAATTTCGCAAAATACACACTACACGATCGAGATTTGAAAATAGAGTAGAAAGTGTTCGAATTGCAAAATTTGCAAATTCGAAGTGATCGGGAGGATTTCGACCAAATTAAAGAGTGTTAGGATCATTTAGGAAGTGTTCTTGATTGATTATAGTACTTAGATTTGCTCGAATTTGCATTTGGAAGTTCTGCAAATTTTTCGAATTTTTTTTATCCTTGCCGCCGTTGGACCACCACACGAACCGCCACTTCCGGTGGTTTTGGGAGTGAACCACTACCACCAACGGACGCAGCAGCCCCATCCACGTCGGGCCGACAAGGTTGCAGCCTTCAAAAACCACCAGGAGCGGCCGAGGAACGCCTTGAAGTCACCGTCATCGTCTTCTTCACCCGACGGGTATCCAAGATCCGACCCGAAATCCGAGATCCACCCGGTCGGTCGTCGGTCAACGGTCGTCGGTCGTCGGTCAATAGTCAGCCAGATCTACGGTCCGGATTCAATCAGAGGATCAGACGGTCCAGATTGATCATAGCGATCTACGGTCCTATTTGATCAGCAGATCCTACGCTCCAGATTTGATCAGTAGATCCACGGTCCAGATCGCGAGTCAATTCCATCAGACGGTCAGATTTAGTCCACAGATCAGACGCTCCAGATCTGATCCGAGAAAATCCAACGGTCCAGGTTAGTCCGCAATATTTTATTAGTTATTTTTATATATTTAATTTCGGAAAATAGGGAAAAATAGGAAAAATTAAATTCGTAAAAAATCCAGAAAAATTCAGAAAAATCCAGAAAAATTAGAATAATTATTTTTAATATAAATTTACATGTTTTCGCAATTTTTGACATTTTTGGATATTTTTGAATATATATTTGCATATAGATTGATCTTTAAATATATATATTTGATGCATGAGATGTTTTGTTTTTGTATTTTAATTTTGTTATGATATATTTTGAATATGTTCTGAACGTATGTGATGATTATTTAATTTTGAAAAATAATAAATTATAAATAGATTTTTTTTAAACCAAAATTGTTGTTGAATAATAAAGATAAAAATTGTTTTTTTTTAATCATGATATTAATTAAGTTTTTATCAAAATTATCTTTATAAATTTGCTATAAAGATAATACTCAAAGTTTTCAAAATTGATTTTCATGTAGCATTAAATTAGCCATGAATTATCATAAATTGATTTTTTAGAAAAATGATTTTTGAACTTAGAAAAATATATTTTTCATGAAATAAAATTCAATTGATTAGATCATATGATCATCAAAATTAGTTTTCATAAAAATTCAAAATTTAATAAACTTAAAGTGAGAATATTTTAAAAATATAAAATTGACTAACAAATTAAGTTCTTTATAAAAGAACTACGTTCTGTCTGATCTCGATTAGCGAGTACGTAGGCACCTACGGGGTGACAATAAAATTAGAAAAAATATATTTTGTTTTGATAGTTTGAAATAATCATTTTGTACATATTATAAGTTTTTTTTTTAAAGGGAAAAATACAAATGTTTATTGATATTTAAATCCTAAGAAAAAATACATAAAAATAAAAATGCATGATTAAACTTGTAGATATTTGTTTTATAAATGTTTTGTTTGAATTTTTTAGTATAAAAAAGGATAAATTCTGAATTTTAAATTTAAAGTGGTAACCGTTTAGGTTTTAATAGGTTAGCCCCCGAACTCAGATATCTGGTATTTTTTAAAAAATTTGATTTTTATATCAAACTTTTCGCAGACTAGTGGCTAAGTTAGGATTAACCGACCCATTAATCCTGGCTTTCATTTTTTCCCGATTTATAGGGTGGCGACTCCAAAAAGTTTTTAAAAATTAAATTTCTTTTAACCCCTAGTCGAGGATTCATGTTAAATGGGTTAGGGTTTAATATGAATCGGGTTAGGAGAAATGAACCGGATAGTTTAAAAATCCAGGCTCGACACTCTGGAAAATATGGCTTGAATGGAACAGGAGAATTCATGCAGGTCCCTATGAAGACTGGCAGTCTATAGTCCAAGAAAAAGCGTCCGGATGTTGGGCTCTTCACTTAGGGCACAAAGCTCCCCTACTCATCCTCTTCTGATCCCCGATTGGAAGCCTCCTCCTATGGGCTGGCTAAAAGTTAATTGTGATGTCAACTGCTCAAGTGGACTTAAACGAGAATCCATTGGTGGAATCTGTAGAAGCTCCTAAGCGAACATCATTACAGGCTTCTGCAAACAGATCGCTTGGCATTTCCTCTAGAAGCTGAAATTCTAGCTATCCTAGAGGCCATAAAAATCAGTGTCGGTAGGAAGCTGTCCTGCATTATTTTTGAAACAAACTCCCTTATTGATGTTTCTTTGATCACGCGCAATAATCCCACCCCTCAGCCCCTTTCTCTAATCTAGTAACTATGTGCAGGGTTAATCTAGCCAAGCTGTTTCTTTGATCACGTGCAATAATCCCACCCTCAGCCCCTTTCTCTAATCTAGTAACTATGTGCAGGGTTAATCTAGCCAAGCTGGAGGATGCGGAAGTAACCTATACTCCTAGGGGGTCCAATTTGTTTGCGGATAACATTGCAAGGATTGGCTTGGATGGGATCCTAGAGCAGTTCTCTGATAATGTCGATTTTGACTTTTCCTACTTTTGTAATGTTTTTAATCCTTTAGACTCTATAAGTAGCTCTGGCAACCCTCACTAATTTTCTCTTCTGAATGGACCTTGTCTTTTATTTTAGCAATATCTTGAACCCAACGAAAGGAGCCAAAAAAAAAAAAAAAAACAAAAAAAACAATGAACGGAAATGATTTTTTAAATAAGTTAACAAATTTACAGTAAAAGTTTCATGATTTGATCGAGGAAATTATATGATTACTAACTCCTCAAATAAAAATTACTCAAATACTGATCACATAAAAATTAATTGCCAAAATACCGACGTGACATCGCATCTTCAATGAACGATTCACGAATTTATACATGAATCGCATCTTATAGACACAATTCATAATATAAATCGTCTATTAAAGATGCAATTCATGTACAAAATAAGTGAATCGTCTTTTGAAAATGTGATTCATCTTAAAAAAAGTATGAAATGCTATTTGAAGATGTAATTCAACACTATATGATTTTTAGTTGAATCGCATTTTCAAAGGGCGTTTCATCTGTAAATTTGTAAAATGGCTAATCAATATGCAATTTTACATTGTGTAATTATTTTTATGTAATTTATGTTTGTGTAATTTTTTTTCTATATAATTACTAAGAGAAAAGGAAAATAATATTAAAGTTTTTTAAAAAATTACAAAATTACCACTATGATCAAAATAATCCCAGTTTTATGTAAATTGATCTTATCTTTTCAAGAGACGAGGTCCTCTATTTTGGTGGCATCTCCTCTCTTCAAGAGATGAGGTCTTTTTGTTGGGTTTCCATAGGGTTTTAAAATTTATAAAGATCAAATCTTTTGCAACGGAATTCAAAAGAAAACCCTAAACCACTATCCATGTGTCTTAATTGGATTAAAACAAAACAAAAAGGTTTGAATTCATGCCTTTAAAAGCTTGAAATCAACTGGCAGATCGGATTTGTAGGTATCGCGAATTCACAATACCCTCTACGGTATCCACACGAACGCACATGCCCTCAAAAGATCCTTTGACGTGTTAGCGCAATCTAGAACTTTTCTAGATGATTTTGGGAAACTTTTACACACGACTCTTCGTATTTCACTTTTTAGGGTTTTGCAGATTTTATCTGCCAGTCTAATATCAACAAATAAGTTGTCAACCCTAAAGAGATCTCTTTATGCGCCTTTTATACTAATGTCATTCTCACATGAGTAATGATATTAATGCCCCTTAATCTAACTAGGGATAATATTTTTTAAAATATAATTCTTGCACATAACAATGTAATAATTTATTATTATTCTTAATAATAATAAATTATTATTCCCACAAGACATTAAATTTAGCCCATAATCCTTTTGGCTCATTCTTTTGTGTGTGACCATTTAGGTTCACTTAATGTTAGCAGTTGATCTAAAACAATTTTAGTCAACAAAACATAAGCGGCCTATAGCAAGATATTATGTTTACCTAAATTAAGTGAAGATTGGTGATCCAATTTTTATCTAATCCATAACTTATGTCATTTTCCTTTTGTCACATGATATCTAGATTGAGCATAAGGCATGCATAGTATCATCCTTATATCGTTCAATCTTATCATTTCTCGATTTCTAAGTGAACTAATAAAAACAAATGAAATTGATCACACTATCAATTCATTTATGCACGGCCATCCATTTCTTAATCTCACTCATCGAGGGGCCCAGAGATACCTCTCTCACAACCAGAAGGATAAATCTCATCGTAATCACTCAACTTCCTCTAAATGATTTACATTATGCCCAATCTCAACCTTTATAATTATCTGGTTAAAGACAACGTTTGATTGAGTCGAAACATAACATTCCTCATGTTGGAATCCATGGTGATTTCAGGTCTAAGGATGCGATGACATTTTATTTTGAGAATCACTTATGACACTAATCCATGTAGTGATCTCAAAGCGGGTCAATCCAATACATAGTTCTCCAACATGTACCCATGAGTTTGATTTGTATCTCTATAGAAATAAGCATCCCATGATTATCAGTCAAATCTCATACTATATTTAATTCATTATTGTACCCATCATAATTAGCATCTAGGGACATTTAGAATAATTAAATTATTCATGGATCATATTAGAAAGTAAGCATGAATTAGGTTGGATGATTTATCCCCAAGAATAAAACTTCCCAGCAGCAGCAAAATGTACGCCCTAGCATGGCATCAAATCATGATAAGTGTGCATCCAACCAGGACATCTTCAGGTGGCCTCCATCAATATCTACGTTTGTAACGGGGCTAACTCCTAATAGCTGGTGGCATAAACCTGGCCAATCCATCCGGGCCATGCCAGTAACTGCCTGCCTATCAATAGGGAGGCCAGTGGGCACCGCAACATCCTATAATGTCACTCCCCCATCGACATGTGAAAGGTATGTGTCTCAAGACGCCACCTCTCAATTAAAGAAGTAATCTAGTGCCAATCCAACTAAATAAACACTATACGTGCAACACCTATGAAACCAGCATGTGATAGGAATGAAACAAGTCACTCGTCCAAATGTATAGGCATGCCATCCTACTTGAGTCTCACCTCTCTCCGATGATAATTTACTACAATGTGCTCTTGCAGTTGAAAAAATAGTTCCACCAGAAACATTCTATAAAAGATCAAAGTAATAGGGTGAGCAAATGATCATACCTGTCCTTCCCATGCCAGCCTCGATCTATGACCAGGCTGCCCTATAAGTATGGAGTCATCTAGTGGTCCCGGATCCATCTGTAAGAAAGAAAGTAATGAGTATTGTCAACAAAGGCATATATACGAAATGAGGCAAACACATATAAAGTATGCCACAAAAGTGCATTAAAACAAATCACATGAACAATACAATACCACTAAGACTCGATTGGTTTGTAATGCCTCTAACAGCTGCCCGTTTGGTAGGACAACTTCTAATGTTATGCCCTATCTACCAACATGAATCATGTGAGTAACCTCGTAGACCCTCTAAATGTTACGCTCATTCTGAAAGCGTTTCTCCCTAGGCTTACCCCTTTTATAATAAGTCCTGCGAAGGGGTGCCATGTTGGCATGTCGAAATGAGTCCAATTCGCCTTATCTGCTCCGAGTATGAATAAATGCCCATATACCCGTAGCTGATTTCTTACCTGTACCATTACCGCACTTGAGCAATGCAATCCATGTGCAGAGTACCCATCACTGTCATTGCATGTGAGTATGGAATTTTAGGTCTACAACTTGTTATATGTACATCTACTTGATCTCAACTCGATGTTATGTATTTGATCTCCCTTTTGGCCATACATTATAGGATGCGGTGTAGTTAGAACCTCAAATATACGTTCTTGATAGTCAAAACATATTACCCGATGGGTACTTGACATGTTGCTCCACCTATTAAATTCACAGCATAAGCTGTTAGCACCTTACCTGAACTTATTACTTCACTCACCTCCTGCTTTTGCTTTTTGAAGATTGAGTTGCAATTTTAAAAGATTTTTATCACTAATGCTGTGACTGGTAAGCACCAAGCATCTTTTAGAATGGAATTGTAACTTTCAACCATGTTAGTTGTACCAATGCTAAAACTTACACCTTCATCGTAAGATAAAGTCCACATATAAGAAGGTAACTCATGAAAATGTCGCAATGTCCATGGACTACTTTGATTTACTGCATTAAAGTAACCATGAAACTTTCTCATTTGGATTTGGTATGCCGCTCTTCTCAATAACTCCTTACATTCTTTACTCTTTGCCTTCGAGTTAAATTGCTGGCAACATACCAGATACATCAGTGCTAAGGCCAGGCTCTAGGCCATACAACATTCTCACTTTCAACTGCACTCTTCATACCAGCATGCCAGTCGGATAGCAAGCTAATGTTGGAGCGATCTTTGATAACACGTTCCAGCAATTTTGCGAGGAACCAACTCCATGTGTCCTCTTTCTCTTCATCGACAAGAGCACATACTAGTGGAACAATGTGATTTTCCCCATCAACTGCTACTACGATAAGTAGTTTGTACTTGTATTTTCTATACAAGAAAGTACCATTAATTGTGATCACGAGTCTAAAATGAATTAATAGATATAAATTAGTTCACTAACATGAAACTTTTATAACTAAATTTAAACATGTATCAAAAATATACCTGCAGTACTAAAACGCTTTAATGCAAAGAGCAAATGCCCCAAAGAGTTTGTTAAGGAAGACATGTCCTACAGTATCTGAATCAACAGTTCTCCATTCAACCTTTGTTCCTAGATTTGCCTCTGTATCACATTAAGTATATATGAGAGCTCCACATAGGAATCTTCCCAACTTCCATACACCTACTCAATAGCTTTTCGCTTCGCCTCACAAATCCTCTTCGTATGACATTATACTCAAACCCTTTTAAGATTGTCAATTGGAGGTCCTTCGTCGCCACATCTAGAGAATTACAAATCTCCAATATAATGCACCTAGACATGCTACTGGAGTCCAACTAAGAGTAATCCTGACCAGTAAATTTTCCAAGCAGGTATAGGGTCCTTCATATTTAGTAATGTGAAACTACTCACCATATTTCTTGTAATTGCCTCTATGTCTCCATTTACAACATCTATTATGGATATTCATATATTTAACTACCCATGACCTTAGGTTGGAGTCCACCACCTTGAAATTGTAATGGTTCAATATGTGTCACATTTTAACTACCCGTATGAGATGATCTTTAGTCTCAAACTACATCCCAACCTTGAATTCATCGTTGAAACTCTAATTTTCAGCACTCATTTCCTACTCATCATCAAATGCAGCGTAACCACTATCAACATCAGCAATGAAAAATGGTACTGGCACTGAGCTCCCTACTACATCAATGTCTATTAGAGCCATGAAACAATACCAATTATTTCTATTAGGTTGTACCTCGGTAGTAGTATCTTGCTGGGGGAAGCTTCCATATTATCACTTCTATCATCGTCGTAGTCATCACTGGATTCACTTGCCAAGGAGTCTTGCATCACATCAGTATCATGACCACGTATCCAATCAAGTGCACTCATTTCAAAGCTACCCATCTACACCTGTGTACTAGCTATTGTCTGAATTGGAGTGGAGTTTGAAGTCTACCAACCCTTGGCTGCCAATATTTCCATCAACGCCCATTTCCCCTGTAGGTGCCTATGGCGATTCGTTTTCAAATTTCTACACATATATATGTTAAAATGAATTATATCAAAAATGTTCTTGATGAATGTAAAAGTTATGATGATATTTTGAAGAAACATCAAAAATAAAAAATCTGTCTTATGTGTTTGTGTACTACAGCTGTCAAGTGTTTTTCAAAGCATTAAGCCCAAAATTTTAAGGCACGACGCAAGAAAAATACACACCATTGAGCCGGTACACATGGGACTAGCAAACCGATCTAGTATCTTCCAAGAGTTATAGTTATCGAGTCCTAATTTTAAGGAGCGACCAAGGCACGATAAAGAAAGACCAAGGCGTGACATTTTGAAGACCCTAACAGGCGAGCTAGTGGATCTTTAGACCGATGAGCCAATGCATCTAAAAATCCATTTGTTATGTGCATTTATTACAGCCATCTGATAGATGTTATCTCCAACGCATATTTAATTTTTTGATAGTTATAAATACTCCTTGGCTTGGAGTTTCAAACAACTTTTTGACATTTTTTAGAGTTTTCATTTGTAAACAAACAAACTAATCTTCTTACTTAATTTTATGTTCTCTTATTCATAAATTTGTAAATCTTCAGTAAAAAAGAGAAAATCTTTCTAGTACTCTATTCCTCTATTTGTAATCTTTAGAAGAGCGTCTAGTAAAGTGAAGGAAATATTCTATTTCCTAAAGTGGATTAAACTATGTATTGCTTATCTTGAGCGTGGTTTTGTAGTGTTTAATAAAAGTGGGTGTGAAGTCCTCGCTAGAGAAATTTGTGAACCGTGGAAAGTAGGAAGTGGACAGAACTCCATGTTAAATCTTGCTTAATCTTCTTTATCCCTATCTTTTTATATTTCATATTATTATCTAGTTATTATTTCTGCTACTACATCTGTTTCCCTGCATTAAATTTTTTATTTGTGGTTATTAACTCAAATACTCAATTTACCACCCTCCCTCCCCCACCTCTTGGGTATCTTAGTGCATTTTCATTTGGTATCGGAGCCTAATTCTATTACTTCTATGCTTAATCGCCTACTAGAGTAAAGATCATGGCTTCTAACACATTAGGATTTCTAAAGGGGTAAGCTATATACAGACCTCCGCTTCTAAGTGAAAGCAATTGTCCTTACTAGAAGCGTAGGATGAAAATCTTTTTAAAAGCTCAAAAAAGATTAATATGGAATGTTATTGAAAATGGACCTCTTAAAATTGAAGAAAAATTAGAAGCTGATCGATACAGAAGATGATTGGAAAAAAATATATTTAAATGAAAGTGCCATGAATATTTTACACTGAGGTTTAATGAAAGTGATTTCAACAGAATTTATACATGTTCTACCGCCAAAGAAATCTAGGATGAGCTTGAAAAGACCTATGAGGGGACATCCAGAATTAGAGACACTAAAATAACTCTTTTACATGGTGAATTTGAAAATTTTAAAATACTCCCAAATGAAACTATTAATGAAATGCACATTAGGTTTATTGACACTATAAATCCTCTAAGTGTGCTTAGGAAGAACTTTACTAGTTTGGAATTCCAAAAGATTGGGAAGCCAAAATAACAGCAATAAAGGAAGCTCAAGACCTTAGTGCCTTAAGTAAAGAAGAACTCCTTGGTGCGCTCAAAACCCATGATGTAAACCCTTGAAATTTTTCCTAATTCTTAGAAATAATCTTAGAAGTCTAATACCAAAACCGAAACCCTGAAAATCGACCAAGATAAAACCAAATTCTAAATAAGGTCAAACACGAGAATTCTTAACCTTGAGAAAAAGAAAACCCTCAAAACAAAATAGAAAATGCAATAACCTATTGAATCAACATCCGTACACCAATCAAATCATCTATTGAATTTCCTAACATACAAATCAAGATGATATATCCAAATAACGCTCGACAGCAAAATACTAAGACCTTAAATCCTTCAGTGAATTTCAGGATAAAAAATTTCAATCTTCTCTAAAAGTCAAGTTGAGTCAACCCATAACCCTAGACTTGGTTAAACGATCCCTAGAACTAAAAAATATTGAATAATCATGAATAAAATAAAATCAACCATAGATTTGGAACCCAAAAATATAATACGGATAAAACTCCAAAACTTTATCAGAAGTTAAATCGGAACCCTAAAAAACAACAAAGCTTACAACAAACCCTAGTGTTTAAGATCCGGCAATCCTGCGCTCTTAAATCCTAAACAATGGAACATAAATAATTATTTATAATAGTTCGTAATAATATATGAAAGTTTAAAAATATCAGATTTACAAATTTCTAGTGTCCTTTGAATCCAAAAGGGATCGGTTTTCGAAAATCGTGCCCTGGTACACCGGACGATAAAAATATTCAGTTAATGTTGTTAGACTCGTAATAAAATAATCAATCCAAAAATATCAGTTTCATAATTTTTCAATATCTAAAAATATCTTATATAGCCCGTTTACACGTATTTTATTACTACCGATATTTTAATTATCTAATCTTCTATTCATAGTACTATTTTACTATTCATTACTATTAATCTATCTCTACTTTTTCTACTATCTATTTTTACAACTTATATATCTATTTCTTACAAAAAAATTTCCCATAAAAATTCTACACTACATATTACTAAATTGCTCTTACACTTTTCTTCTAAAATTAATTTTTAATAACTTTTCTCTCTTCCTCCCCTTCGTTGCCATCTACCCCTCTCTCTCTTCACTCTCCAATTATTTTCTTTTTTAATTAATTTAGTTATATCTAATTTTCACTCCAAAACTCTATAAATACCTATTTCCTCCTTCATTCTTTCACACAACTTATTTTACTACCAAAACTCTCTCAAAATCTCCTCTCAAATACTCTCCCATTACTCTCCCAAAACACTCTCAAGTTTTCTTCTTCTCCATACACAAAACCAATTTGCTCATAATACTCTCAACTTCTATTTAGGTAAAAATCATTTTCATATCTTTACTACCATGTCATGTAACTTTACATGATCATGGTGTGAGTTTCCTAGACTTAATGTTATGGAAGTTGTACTATGTTCATGTATTGTTCTTATTCATGAACATCTATTCCTATATTTTTATGTTGTTATTATATTTTTCCCATATTGTTGTTGTTATTATGTTAATTTCTTATTCATATCTAACTAAATATATTTATGTATTTATATACAATCCCTAGAGCATATAAGTTCACTTGTTATTTATTTATTTTCATGCTTTGCAATTTATTTATTTCATGCTATTTTAATACTAGTCTTTCTAGTTTTAGACTTGTTCTTATCAAGTCAAAACAACATTTTCTTTCTTTTCTTTATTCTTTTTTAGACTAGTCTATTATTAGTTCCGAGATGCCTTGATGAAGCTAAGGCTCCTAATACTTGATTGGGTTATCTTGATGAAGCTAAGGTTTTCAATACTTGATATTTTTATTATTTTACTTATTATTATTTGCTTCTAGTATCTTTCTCATATTCTTATTGTTTTACATGCTTATGTACATGCATAACTATAATGATACTGTCTCAACAAAAATCTAAAGTAGAATTTTCTTTAATAAAGGAAATGAAACCAACCTTTCTTATATAAATATATTTGTCACCAAATCAAGACTTTGTATCACATCCATAGGAAAATTTTTCTTTTTCACCTTATTTTCAAACTCACTAAGATTTTTCCTAGATAACAATAAAGATGATTTTCTTAAAGAGATTAATTAACAAAACAAACATTTTCTTTTATAGGTCACATAAATTTATTAAGACCCAGTAATAAATATGATAAACATTTTCTTTTATAAGAGATTACTTGTAGGAATTTTTACTAAAAGAAATAACTAAATTAAGTTTTATAAGTTGAGATAAAATCAACTCACTAAATTATAAACTCACTTAGAAAATTAAAAGTTTGCAAAGATTTTTAAATGGTAAACTCATTTTCAAAGAAATAACAGAAAATAAACAGTAGAGGTTTGAAAAACAATAGATATTATCAAAAACTTAAGAAAATATTAAGACATGATTTCCTTCCAAACAAAAATGGTCAAAGAGTTAAAAAACCAAGTTTTAGAAATAAAGTTTATTTTTAAAAGAAGTTGCAAAAATGAAAATATAAAAAGAATTGTTTATCAAAGTCATTTCTTTAAAAAAAAATATACACGACTCAAATTCTTATAAGTTAGCAACAACTTAATAAAACTCTAGAAAACTTCATTTTAATCACTAAATGTAAAATTTATAAAAGACTAAGGCTAAGAGGAAATTTATTTTATAAAAGAAATTAGAAAACAAAAGGGGAATATACTTATAATAACTCATGGAATTATGAAATTCTTTCAAAACACTTAGGAAAGAAATTGTTAAGATACAAGTCTTCAACACCACAAAACATTGTTTTATGAAATATAATCATTGAGACAACACCATTAGAACCTTGTATACAATATGAGTCTATATATATATTCAACGGATTATTCCAACTATACTACTATCTACATTTTTATACAAGTATTTTTTGGATAAGAAAAAGTTTGCAAATTTATGTTTTGAAAACTACAAATTTCCTAATGAATCTGTATCCTATGGTTTCGGAACCCAAATGACCTTTTATGAAAAAAATAACCTTAGAAATGGATATATCTTTTTGAATAGGTAGAAAACGGTAAATTATATGTGAAATTCTGAGTTAAAATGAGCAAGTTATGGCCATTTTAAATTGGAATTTCATTCTATGCGATTTTTTACAAACATAGTGAAATAGAATTAGAAAGTTTAAGTAGAATTTCTACGAAATACTCATCCCGGGTATTTCTTTTGTCTAGGTGACAAGGAATACGAGATTTCTCCTGAGGATTACTATGACTAAGAAGATTGCGAAATGGACGAATGAGTTATTTCTTTTAATTTCGTTACTTACTTGTGCTTGTAAAGTAGTGGCATTAGTATGCTAAAAGAAGATAAAAATGGATATGTATGGGAAATTCCGGGATATGTGTGTGTGTGTGTGTGATTCTGTACCTATGTGATGAAATGAGAATTAAGAATATCGCACCTTCAAACTGTTTGTTTAAGCATTTGTTTACTTACTTGTATATATGCTTATTGTTTGCTAAATTGATTGATCGCCCCTTAATAAACCTTAATAAGATTTGTCTTAAGAAAAATAAAGTATTCACGCATAGCATCTATCGAGTCACATTTCTTTCAAAAGGCTGCTACTCCTACGCGTAGAGTTGGATTGGTTGTTATCATGCTGAGACACGGGCCATGTTTCATTATAGAGAATCCAAATCACTCAACGAATGCGACTCTGGGTTCTAAGCCGAGCCAACCGAATGCTTTGGGCGGAGGCTTAGGGACTAGCAGTAGAAGGTCGATGATCTTCATCAACAATTCCCTAACCTTTAATACAGCGAGGTAAATCCGTTCGATATATGGTTTCCGGATAACTATGTATATTTGTGTAACCACGTGATTGTTGCATTGTATGCATAGCATATGCATGAAAATTTAACTGAACTTGTTTGAAATCATAGTGCGAATGAAAAAGAATACCTCATTAACTAGTTATAACTTATACCCCCATAGATTTGTATTGAAACAGGTATACGTGAGGCTCTATTCAAGGGACATGATGCTAAGGAAGTCATGGAAGGATTTTAAACTCTTGTGGAGGTGATAAGAACATAGGATAAAGATATTTTGTAAATTCCTTATATGTAATGTATACTATAATAATGTTTTGGAAATTTCTAAGAAGTGTATTTATTTTGACTTGAAAACAATAGTGGGGTATGCTCTTAAGAATTGTAATCAATCATGTGTATGTTTTATGATACGTATTCTCTTTGTCTTGTTACTTGATCATTATCATTATAAATTGTGCTACTTCGATATGTGCCATTAGTTGTGATGTATGTCTTGTACAAGATGTGGAAGCCTTTGCGTGACTAAGAAAGTCATTCTTAGGCTTTAGTATTGTGTACAACAGACTATCACGTTTAGGATATCCCTCGAGATGTGACACATGAACTCATCAAAAAGCAAAGTGAAGAATGCAACAAAAAGGCAATTGCTCTAAAGGTTACGAGACAAGAATCAAGTGATGAAAAAGAAGAAGATGAATAAGAGGATCTTGTCTTGATAGCCAAGAAGCTAAGAAAGTTCATGAGGCTAAAATCAAAGAAGATAGAGAATGATAGTAGCTCATCCAAGCACAAGACAGAGGATGTGATTACATGTTACAACTGCTAGAAACCAGGACACATCCAATAGTATTGCTTGCTACTCAAAAAGAGATAGAATGAGGAGAAGAAGAAAGCTTACATGATAACATGGAGTGATGATGACTCATCAGATTCATAAAATGAGAATGTGTGCTTCATAGCCTTAGACAATGAGGTAACATCTCTCTACTCTCCTTCATATAATGAATTGTATGCTATGTATGAAAAGATCTACTGTAAACTGATGAAAGCTTAAAAAAAGAATAGCATGCTAAAATCTTTAATGACAAAAGCAGGAGAACAATTAGAAACTTTTGAAATAGGTCATGAAGAAATTAGATCTAAAAATGAAAGACTAAATGATGCAATAAACATCCTGATAATAGAAAGTGAAAGGATAAATATTAAATGTAAAAATTTGAGAAGCAAAAATAATGAATTGAAGGAGTTAAAATGAAAAATTAAAGTTTGAAAATGATCTGCTAGATATTGAAGTTAAAACCATAAAAGATAACAATATTGCATGTTCTGATAGATATAATATCCTAAAAGAGCTAGAACTATTGAAAAATGAAAATAAAGTGTTGAAAACTAGTATAAATGATTCAAAGGTAATTAAGCCAAGTTTACAAATGGAAGGAAGAATTTGTAAACACTTCTTACAAATCAATAGTGTGATTCAAACAAATTTGAAATTGGTTATAGTGGTGAAAATAGTTAGAAGCCCTCAAAACAAATTTTGTTAAACCAACCTATGGAATATGTAATTATTGTGGCAAAACAGATCATATTATACATAACTGTGCAATAAGAACATAAGGACATTTGAATCATTAAAGCAAGTTAGTTTGGATACCACAGAGAGAAGTACTTTTACCCCCTAACTGTAAAGGATCCAAACTAAAGTAGGTATCAAAGAAGTAATGATCTATTTTGCAGAGATCCTCAAGTGGCAGCAACAAATGGAACTTGCACAGTGGATCCTCTTGGCACATGACAGGAGATGCGTCTAAGTTTACTGCACTAGAATTGAAGGATCATGGGAGTGTTACTTTTGGGGACAATAGAAAATCAACCATTCTGGGTGAAGGTAACATTCTCATTAACCGAGACTTAATTACTAAAAATGTATTACTTGTTGATAATTTAAAGCATAATTTGTTAAATGTTAGACAATTGTGTGACAATGGTTTTAAAGTTACATTTGTTGCAAAAAAAAAATGTTCTATGGAAAGAATTGACAATAACTAAGCCTGCTTTGAAGGATATAAATAAATAAACATTTACAAAATCAATTTAAATGTTTTTAAATCATCAAGTGAAACTTGTCTATATTCTTAAATGACACTAGTTGGTTATGGCATAGAAAATTAGGACATACTAGTATGGACATTATTTCAAAACTTGTTAAAAAGAATCTTGTCAAAGGTTTACCAAAGATTATTTTTCAAAAGGACAAGATTTGTCAAACATATCAACAAGGAAAGCAAACTAAGACTTCTTTTAAGTCTAATGATGCAGTTTCCACATCTAGCCATTAGAACTATTGGACATTGATTTATTTGGTCCTACCCAAACTTTAAGTTTGGGAGAAAAGAAATAAACCTTGGTTATTATTGATGATTTCACTAGATATATACATGAACTTTCTTCCTTGCGTCTAAAGACGAAACTAATCATGTCTTTTTTAGATATTACAAGAAAGTTCAAAATGAAAAAGGCCTTAGCATATTACTACTGGAAGTGATCATAGGGGAGAATTTGAAAATCATAAAATGGAAAATTTTTGTAATAATTATGGTATTAGACACATGTTTTCAACTCCTAGAACACCATAACAAAATGGTGTAGCTGAGAAGAAAAATAGAACTTTAATTGAAATGGCTAGAACCATATTGTGTGAAAACATTTTGCCAAAATATTTTTAGACTGAAGCTGTAAATATTGCATGTTATATCTCAAATAGAGTTTTTATAAGACCAATTTTAAAGAATACCTCCTATGAACTTTGGAAAAGCAAAAGATTAACATATCATATTTCAATCCTTTTGGCATTAAGTGTTACATTTTAAACAATGGCGAAGAACAATTGGCTAAATATGATTCTAAAAGTGATCAAGGTATCTTTTTAAGATATTCCTTAACAAGTAAAGCATATAAAGTGTTTAACAAAAGAACTTTAGTTGTTGAAGAATCAATTCATGTTGCTTTTGATGATTCATTGCCTGATGCATTATTTAATAATGAACAAAGATTGGATGTTTATGTGCATGAATCAGGTAATCATGATCTGCCTAAAGAATGGAAATTTGCAAAAGCTTATCTAAAAGATCTTATAATTAGTGAACCTTCAAATCGTGTGCAAATAAGATCTTCTTTAAGGAACCTAAGTAATCTTGTTTTTCTATCACAATTTGAACCAAAAAATGTTGATGAAGTCTTAAAAGATGAATTTTGGATGAATGCTATGCAAGATGAATTAATCCAGTTCACAAAAAATAATGTATGGTTTTTGGTTCCTAGACCTCAAAATAGAACTGTAATAGGAACCAAATGAATGCTTAGAAACAAATTTGATGAATCTGGTTTAATAACAAGAAATAAAGCTAGATTGGTTGCTAAATGTTATAATCAAGAAGAAGGAATTGATTTTGATGAGACCTTTACCCCGATTGCTAGAATAGAATCTATGGGGATGCTTTTGGTATTTACTGCTTATAAGAACTTTACTTTTTTTTCAAATGGATGTCAAAAGTACTTTTCTAAATGGTTTTATAAAAGAAGAGGTCTATGTAGAGCAACCACCAGGTTTTCAAAATCATGAACTCATCAATCATGTTTTTAGACTAAACAAGGCTATTTATGGACTAAAGTAAGCTCCTAGAAGTTGGTATGAAAGGCTTAGTAACTTTCTAGTAAACAATGGATTTTCAAGAGGAAAATTTGATACAACTTTATTTATTAAAAATCAAAAGCTTGATACATTGATTATACAAATCCATTAGATTGTATTGTGTTTGGAGCAACAAGTATAAGTCTTATAATAGAATTTGTTGAGTCTATAAAAAATGAATTGAAATGAGAATGATGAGGAAACTCAATTATTTTCTTGGTTTTCAAATCAAACAATTTGAAAAATGAGACCTTTATAAATAAACCAAAATATACAATAGATTTGTTGAAAAGATTCAAAATGGATAATTGCAAATCAAAAGCAACACCTATGAGTTCAAATATAAAACTTGATAAGGATGAAAATGACAAAAATGTGGGTGAAAAGCTTTATAGAGGCATAATAAGTAGTTTGTTATATTTAACAACTTCTAGACTTGACATCATATTCTCGGTATGTGTATGTGCATGATTTCAATCTTGCTCAAAAGAATCACACTTGAGTGCAATCAAACACATTCTCAAGTATCTTATAAGCACTATTGAAATTGGCTTATGGTATCTCAAGTTTACCTCTTTTGATTAATTGGATATTCTGATTCTAACTTTTTTGGGTGAAAAATAGATAGGAAAAGCATAAGTGGCACATACCATTTTCTTGGAAATTCTTTAATATATTGGTACTTATAAAAACAAAATCCGATTGCACTTTCAACTGCTGAAGCTAAGTATATAGTAACTAGTAGTTGTTGTGCATAAATTTTATGGATAAAATAAACCTTGCTTAATTATGATTTAAAATTTGAAAATATTCCAATTCTTTGTGATAATACAAGTACTATAAATTTGACTAAAAATCTGATCCAACACACAAGGACCAAGCATATTGAAATTAGACATCATTTCATTTGAGATTGAGTTCTAAACAAATATATCAGCTTGGAATTTGTTAATACAAATTATTAGATTGCTGATATTTTTACGAAACCCTTAAGTGAAGATCGTTTTTACACTTTAAGAAAAGAATTGGGGATGATCAAGTAGGATGAGTGCTAAATATTAATGAACCAAGTTTATATAGAACATTTTTTTTGCGGGGCTAAATAAGGTGCTAAATATAATATAGGGTTAATATCACATTTACTACCTCAACTTTGTCCAAATATACAATTAACTATCTAATCTTTTATATTGATCAATTTCACTCGTGCATCAAGTTTTCATGTACATTCATACTATCCCAGCAAACGATAGCCCTCTCAGTTGATGTGACACCCTCATTCTATAAGATCGTACACTTAGCTTAGAAGATCATACACGTCTCAAACTAATATAGTATTTTGCTATTTTTTAATTTATTATTATACTAATTATTTTATTACTTATTATTAACATCATAATTAGCATCCTAGTATAGGTCATAATTCACAAAATTAACCCGCGGCTCAAAGGACCACACGGCCCTAACCCAAGGAACCGCCAAAAGTTAGCATTTTTACGCGGGTCTTATACGTCACCTACGTGCCCAAGACCAAGTTAAATCACACTTTATATATAAGGCTGCTGAGCGATTACTTTTCAATGGGAGACCTCCTTTATATTCGTCTTCTCCAACTGGCTTATCTCGATGAATGAAATCGGAAAACAGAGAATGAAGGGTTTGTCATACTAGGGTCAAGAGTAGCATTCTTGGAATTTTTACGAACCAGCAAGTGTGTAAAAAGATTAATATTATAGTAATAATTGCCTTTGCCACAATATATATAATTATGATTATAATTATAATTATATCTATTATAATTTATAATTACATTATAATACTATTTACAAGAAAAAGCATGTGTATAAAAAAGATTAATATTATTTTTTTTATTCGAAAACTTCACCAATGTCTCGAAATTCTTATATTATATATAACTCAAGATACTTTTATAACCCTTCATCTATAGATATTTTATTTAGTCTTAGCTCCCATTCTCTAGCCATAACCCCAAACTCACATAACAATTAACAGAGCCCAAATAAAAAATTGTCCAGTCTTCTCTCTCTCTTTCTGACATCTCCACTCTATCTTAACCCCGCATCTTCTTGTTTTTCTCTTCTAGAGCTAAAAGATCAAACCCTTGAACTTTTTATTTCACCCAGTAGTAGTCATCATCACCAAGGCACGACTTCTTCCATACCAACTGTGATACAATGCGGTCTTTTGCTTTATTTTTGTTTCTTGAAACAGAGTATTAGGATGATGGATGATATACCCATAAAATCGATTGCAGGGAAGAGGAGTGTCTTCACATGGCAAAAGGTTGGATATGTGGGTCTTACCTAAATTATGAACAATTGAAAAAGGAGAATTGAAGATCTTGAGAATAGAAAAATAAAAAGTGAGGGAGGCACTACTCTTCCATCCAGAGCAGAAACTGGACTGCCATGACAATTTGACGAGAATTCAGGACTTAGCCTTTTTTTATAGTTTTGGTCTCTAAAGTCTGCCAAGACAAAGGTGGTCAAATTTAAGCTTTGACCAATCATATTTGATTATATATGCCCGTGGATTAGATTACTACATCAAATTTTCACATAAGAGAAAAATTTTTATAGCACAATGAAAGGGAACCGCTTGATACTGAGGAGCAGATTAGGAAAAATTACTAAAAGTAGCCCCGAGTATCATCTTAACAAGATGGAAGGCAACCCACTTGTTCATTAATCTGTTGCCTTGATCATTCCTTGATCTTGTCCCACATCGGAGATATAATCTTTCTTAGCCTTCTATATAACATAAAGCGAATGGACGCCTTGCCTTTATGTTTAAGGGGCGTGAGCTTTAAAGATTTAGGGTATGGTTTCTATTTTGTGAATAAATTAGTACTTAATTAATAATAACACAGTAACAATATTTAAAATATTAAGATAACTGAAAATGGATAAATAATAATAAATTTGCCGTGTCACTTAACACTTGTCAAGTTATTATAAGTTACAATTGCTACATCATTAATGAAGTTAACTCTGTTAACTAAGTTAGTATAAATATGCACGAAAAATTGATGAAGGTATGAAATTAATCAAAATGAAAGATTAGGTAGTTAATTGTACATTTGGATAAAGTAGATAGCAAATGTGACATTAATCCTATAATATATATCTAAAAAATCTTAATATGGAGTTGATTTGATATGTTTCTGTGATGATTTATTATGCAATCTTATTTGTCTAGTAACTCTGTTTTCATTAAATGCTGCATATTTGGCACAGCTAGCTGATTTCTCTCTTACATCGGTTTGTTGGTATGTTTAACAAGCACTCGACATAAGTATGGTAGATGGTGAACTAGGATTGGCTCGCTTGTCAGTGTTCGAGGGGCTCATTAAGAGCTCAACCTAACCCTCGATCAACTCTTAGCTTTTTTTTTATTATTATAGCACTAGCTCGCCAGCGTGCTTCTTTTCTACATGCTACATATACCCTCTTTCTCTCTCTCCTCTATCATTCTTTCTTTTTCTTTCCATCTCCTTCGCGCATTCTCTTTTTTTCTCGTCTCTATATCTAAAACTCATAGTTTCTCGCCACCACCACCACCTACCATCTCACATATCCTCCATCTCACTTTTCTTCTCTTTTCTATCTCTTTGTCTTGATTTTTTTTCTTTCTCCTTCTCACTCTTCTCGCTTCTTTGTTTCTCTCTCTTTCGTTTGTATTCACCATGCTAGCAAGAACAGAACGAAGTTGTGCTCCACCTACTCCACCAGCATTTGATGGGTTTCTATTCCCATCATGGAAGAATTTAGATACGTATTCTCTTTTTCGTGATCTCCCTCTAGATTTGGGTAGGATCTACAATGTTGATGTTCTGTAATTTTTTAGAATTCCTCATTTTTCTGGAGTAATAGTAAATAATATTATAGAAACTATGTCTTTTCTTGTTGAGATTAATGAAGAAGTTATTAAACTGTTTTATTGTAACTTAACTAATTATCTAGAGGGTGATGGAAGTCTGGGTATTGGAATGGAGCTTGGGTTTAACAGTTCCAATTTTGTGAGACTTATGTTGTATACCTATATGTATGGAAGGAGACTAGAGATATTATACTCAGATATTTGTAGTTTGATTGGAGTGATGATGGAGGAGTCAAAATGCACAACACTTTTGATGGGGTATAGTACTATGAGGAGCTCTTTATTATGTCTAATATAGGTCCAAATTGGCACGAACTGTGCAATTTATATTCTTCTAGACTATCACATAGGCGTTGGGTTCTACATCAATTTCTGACAAATAATTAGGTGCCACACAAGGGCCAACAGACTATAGTTACTCAACAAGATCTGTGGCTTATGGTCCACATTATTAGAGGCGATCAGATGCACTTCTTTGATTTAATGTTTAGAATCTTCAAGAATGTGACCAACAAGCCTACTCAGTTGTTTTGAGAGGTAGCCAACTAATTACCCAGCTACTCAAGAATAAGGGTGTTGAGTTTCGCACAAAGACTCTAGTTGTTCAGGTCTCTACTTTTTCTTTCAACACCATTAGCTTAGGGACATGGAAAAGACAAGATATACGTTGGGTAGAGAAGAAGCCCTTAAAGCCTTTGGTTGGTAGAGGCACATTACTTTCTAGTTCTAGCATGGACATAGATTCTAATGATGCGGATTAAACTCCAACTCCACCCCCAAGTTCATCTGCTCTAAGTACTTCTATTTTATCATGGTAATAGCTTAAAGAGCACATAGACTCCAAATTTGACACCCTTGAGACCCAAATTTGAGATCTTCACTCAGGTTTTCAAACTTTTAGTTCTAATATGAGGGATTTCATGGATCACTTCTACT
Organism: Combretum micranthum; assembly: GCA_024138025.1. Classification (NCBI taxonomy): domain Eukaryota; kingdom Viridiplantae; phylum Streptophyta; class Magnoliopsida; order Myrtales; family Combretaceae; genus Combretum; species Combretum micranthum. The sequence goes on from JAMXBD010001234.1 coordinate 70,635, forward strand.
CCATTCATCCTCATCCTCCTCCTCCTTCTTAATCCTATTATTTTGTTTATTGATGTTTCTATGTATAACTCTCTCTATTGAACAAAGTAGATGAACTTTTGTATAAATCATATATGCTTACTTTTCTATTATTTCACATCTTTTTTATGAGGTAAATGAGGGAGAAAGTATATATGAAAATTTGACAAATGAGATAATATGTGCAAACTTTAGATGTTCATGGGGGAGAAAATTTGTACACTTATTAACCTTGATCTTGCTTCTCAATCTAATGCTATAATTGCAAGAATATGGGGGAGCTTTTAATTATGTGAAAGCAATTATAAATTTTTTACATAATTGTTTTGCCTTCATCAAAATGGGGGAGATTGTTAAAATGGATTGTATTAAATATGTTTTTGATGAGTGTAAAAGTTATGATGGATATTTTAAAGAAACATCAAAAATAAAAATCCTTCCATGTGTGTTTGTGTATTGCAAGATCACACCGGTAAGCTAGTGCACGTGAGACCAGCGAGTCAGTCAAGTGTTTTTCAAAGCATCGAGCCAAAAATTTTAAGGTGCAACACAAGGCACGAAGAGAACATGGTAGGGCACGACACAAGAAAAATACACATTGGTAAGCTGATCTAATATCTTCCAAGAGTTATAGTTGTTGAGTCTTAATTTTGAGGCACAACCAGGATGCGACAAAGAAATATGAAAATGCAACATTTTGAAGATACTGACTGTTAAGCCAATGGATCTTGAGACCGGTAAGCTGGTGCTTCTAAAAATCCGATCGTTATGCGCATTTATTACAACCATCTGATAAATGTTATATCCAATGGATATTTAATTTTTTTTTATAGATATACATACTCCTTAGCTTGGAGTTTCAGACAACTTTTCGATATTATTTAGAGTTTTCATTTGCAAATAAGCAAACTAACCTTCTTACTTAATTTTCTATTCTCTTGTTCACAAATTTGTAAATCTTGAGTAAAAGAGGGAAAATCTTTCTAATGCTATGTTCCTTTATTTGTAAATCTTTAGAAGAGCATCTAGTGAAGCGAAGGAAATATTTTATTTCCTAAAGTGGAGTAAACCGTGTATTATTGTTCTTGAGTGTGGTTTTGTGGTATTTAATAAAAGTGGGTGTGAAGTCCTCGTTGGAGGCATTTGTGAACTGTGGAGAGAACTGTGGAGAGTAAAAAGTGGGTCAAACTCCACATTAAATATTGTTGAATATTCTCTATCCCTATCTTTTTAGATTTCATATTATTGTCTAGTTGTTATTTCTGCTGCTACATCTGTTTCCCTACATGAAATTTTTTATTTGTGGTTATTAACTCAAATACACAACTCAACCCCCACCCAACCCACCCCCCCCCCCCCCCCCCCCCTCAAGTATCCTAGTGCATTTTCAATGCAGCCACTAACCTTCTGTATACACCGACATCTCATGTGCATCATCATCATCAATCACTGGAATAATATCATAATATAGTATTATGTCTCCAATAGCTATCTATGATACGGCTCAACCTAATGTGTAGACCTATTTACCTTAAGTCTATTGCAAATGATGTCAAGTATTTGCTCATATTTTTAGTTCCTACTAACACTGACTACAGCAACAGGCCACTTATCATAACAAAAACCATCATTCTTGTAAACCCCTACATTTTTAAACCCTAAAATTCAGCTAAATCAAACAATGAGCTTTAGAAGATTTAAATCCAACAAGACCGCGTTAGAAACCTTAAAATAATAAAAATAAGATAAACTCAAATTATGAGTCATATATATAGTATAAATCTTAAAAAGATCAGATAATCCAAAAATAAAATCGTTTTGGATCTTTGCGAGATCAGAAAGCCACTATTGGTGAAATGGTATGAAGAGAGATATGGTTAATTTTGTAATGAAGTGCCCTATACGCCAGCAAGTGAAAATCGAACATCAAAGGTCGAGAGGAATGTTAAAACTGTTAACCATATCGGAATAGAAATGGAATCAGGTTACCATGGAGTTTATATGTGGTTTACCTAGAACATTAGCTGGATGTGATGCCATATGGTTCATAGTGGATTGACTCACCAAGTCGGCACACTTCATTCCTATTCGATGGATAAGTTAGCAAGGTTATATGTAAAAGAGATTGTGAGGCTACATGGAGTTCTAGCGGAAATTGTGTCTGATCGAGACCCGAGGTTTGTGTCGAAGTTCTGGACAAGCCTATAGAAATGTATGGAGACCAAGCTGCACTACAACACCACATATCACTCTCAAACAGATGGATAATCAGAACAGACCATTCAAACCTTGGAAGATATGCTACAAGCCTGTGTCATTAAATTTAAGGGAAGCTTGGAAGCACACTTACCTTTGGTAGAGTTTACTTACAATAACAGCTACCATTTTACCATCAAGATGCCACCCTATGAAACTATATATGGACAAAGATGTAGATCACCTTTGTTTTGGGAACATGTAGAAAAGTTAGCTATCAGGCCATATCGTATCCAAGATGCAGCAAGTAAAGTACAAATTATTCATCAAAGAATGAAAGAAGCTCAAAACAGACAAAAGAGTTGAGCGGACCAGAAGCGACGAGTTCTTGAGTTCAATGTCAGTGATCATGTGTATATAAAGGTTAACTAAAATAACTAAAAATCTAAAGTACTAAATTAATTTGCTTTTATATGATTAATTGATGATTTGTGAATTTAATTATTATAGTTAAGTTAGCATAATTTAATTTGATTATATGAAAATTTTTAGTATAAGAAATTATTGTAAGTAATGTATAAGTGTGTTAGTAAGATTCTAGTAATATGTATACTCACTGAATTTTATCAAATTAAGTTATGTGTGTGTGGATGCATGGCTTGGCAGATTTTAAAGTCTTTAACCAAAGCCTAAGCTTAACTTAATAACAAAAACCAATCCCAAACATAATCTAAAGCCCAAGCCCATGTTATGGCGTCTTCCATAAGCTTCTAATGCCTCAAAAGTCAACAAAACTAAGTAAAATATCAATAAAAAATAAACCCTCTCTCTCTCTATCGTATTTCTCTCTCTTTCTTCTATCTCTCAAGCCAAAACAAACCTAAGTTTCTCCCATTAAATTCCTTTTAAACCTTCAAAAATTAGATCCAAGCCTAGGAAGTAAGATACAAACTCAAGAGGAGCGGGAATCAAGCTAAGAAAGTTGGAGAAACAAACTTGGTTTCTAGTAATAACCAAACAAGTAAGAAAAGTGGATTTCTTGTATGTCTTTCTTATTTATGATTTTGATTGGTATTAATGTAAGATAAGAGTAGCACTTTGATGTTCTATGTGAATTAAGGGCATATTATTGTGTATATTGACCAAGTTATGCCAATATGTGTATGTACTTTAAATGTTTAATGAAATGAAAGATGAAGTTTGTGATGATAAGACATATATATGGATGTCATTATTGATAAATAAGTAAAACGTGGATGATTAGAGTAATAATAGAATTTAATAAGCATATATGATGAGATTATATTTTCAGGTTAAGTTGTTATGCATATATATGAGTGTGAAAGAGACATGTGTGAATAATTGAACTTGATGATATCTAATGTTTTGTATAGAGTAATTTTAATATGCTTTTATGAGCACATAAGAGCTTAGTAAAAGATTAGAAGAGATAGAACTTTAAAAGTTTTGAAACAAGTACCATAAGGTAATTGCCCTGTTTATCACAAGCGTGATAGAGGTTGTTATCCTCTCGGAGTTAATTTTCATGTTGATCACAGCCGTTGTTGAGGCCACTATCTTGTCGAATGCATTTTCAAAGCTTAATCATGGTCGTTACAAAGCCATTGATCTCCTCTGCGTGTTTTCAAAAACTTAACGGGGCCTAGATTATGGTCGTAACAGGGGCCGCTATCTCCTCTTATGTTTTAAAAAGCTTAAATATGGTCATTTCCAAGCCTGTGATTTCTTCTTATTTCTTTTCCTTAATGGACACGACCTAAATCACGAACGTAATTAGAGGCATGATCTATATAACAATCTATGTAACGAGCATGATCGTACCTCTGGTACTGTTCACAAAATATATATATAAATAAATAATTAATAATAAGAGATGAATGATTAATGAAATATGATGTGAATATTTATAATTATATAAATAGAGTGTTGTGTAATGATTTAAGTCTTTTCTAAATTTAACGAGTAATTAATGATTTAATTTATTATTGTGAATTAATTATATTTTATATGAAATGGTTTCTTTTACAGATTCTCATACTCGACTAAGTTCAAATACAAGTCCTTTATCTGATAAATCTACTTATCAAGATACACAGTAATGTGATTGTTGACTATTAGATTATATATATATATATATATATTTAAACCAACATTAATCAAAGAGGAACTAAAACTTGTTTGAATTGATTGTGCTTTTCACCATTGAATCCGATTTGGGGAGCGGCAACCTTGTTAGCAAAGTTAACATGGTAGTTTGGGCATTTAAGCCACTAGTCATGATGCAATGACCCTTCTTAGTGGCATGTCAGGTAATTGATAGGGAGTATCATCTCGTTATAATTTTTCCTTACTCTTAAAAGGATATATTATGATTTAGTTCACGTTTATGAGGACGATTGAACTAGGTGATATTATTGATTAAGTTAAGTAATGTTGATAATGGATGTAAACCCTAAATGAAATTACTTATTCTTTATGAGTATATAACAAGGATATAAGTATTTGGGCTGTTTATATCAACCCCCCGAGCAGCTGCGGTTATTCAAGACCCCTTAGATTCCCCAGGATTAAATTTAGAGTTTGAATACTCCATTGTTGTATTGTTGACTTAATTAGAAAGAAATAATTATTATGATTTACCTTGCATTAGTTCAAGGGTGTGTCTCGTATCGTATTTGTTTGTATTATTATGTATTAGGCCTCTGGCTCACTTTTTCTCTTTCAAGTATCAAAGATGATGAGTTTTATGATTCCTTGAGCTATGGGATGGACTTTGAAGACTTTTTGGATAAGTGTGATGACTAGGACTCCTGGACCGATCTTATTGTTTCTCTTGGTAGAAGAGATTTATAAGCGTAAGTTGTGATATAAAGTATTTACTCTTCCTTATATAGTATGTAATATCTGGTTTGTAAACTTTGGAATATCAGTTATGGGTATCTATATGTTTTTATATTAAAGAACCTACTCTTTGTTGAGTAGCTTTTGTTAAAGCTATGAATTTGAACAGGTTAAACAAGTAATTCACATAAAAACTCCTTTTCCCAACGACCTTACGTGTAATATATCCATATATCATACGAGATTAGAGACTTGACATGTCATATTTTAATATAGAACATGTCGGGTCTTTACATTAACCCTATAAAAAGTATACACCAAGTTCGAGCACAAGGGAAGCTAAGCCTAAGGTATATTAGACCTTTTGAAGTGCTTGAAAGAGTAGGCAATCTGGCTTACCGCTTGGCACTGCTACCGAATTTGTCGGGTATACATAACGTGTTCCACGTCTTAGTGTTGAAAAGACATGTACTTGATCCTGATTAGCTCATTGAGCTAGAGCCGATATAGTTAAAGGAGAATCTTACCTATGAGGAACATCCGGTTCAAATTTTGGATTGAAAAGTTCAAAAGCTCAAGCATAAGGAGATACGATATGTTAAAGTTTTCTAGAGAAATCATTCCCATGAAGAAGCTACTAAGGAGGCTGAGGATGAAATTTGGCGAAGATACTTGAATTTGTTTGACGGATTAGGTATGAATCCATGTTTTGATCATAAAACTTTCTTTAAGGGGGGTAGGTTGTAAACCCCTAGATTTTATACTAAGTTTTATGCCTAAAACCCTAAAATTGGAAGTTAACTAGAAACCCTAAAGTCGACCAGCTCATAGAAAAACCCTAGTGAATATAGATCCAGTAATCTCGTGCTCTAAACCTTAAAGCAAAAAAGGAGACAATTGTAGATTATAGTCTATAATAATGTAATAAAACCTAAAAAGATTAGATTCGTCAAAATTTAAGTAATTTCGAACCCAAGCAGCATCAGTTTTTGAAATTAGGGTTTGGACATGCAAAACAGTAAAAATATTTGATAATATATTTAGACTTGTAATAATATGAGGATTCATAAAATATCAATTTTAGAATTTTTTGAAATCTAAAAATATCATATATAGCCTTCTTACGCATACTACTGGTATTAATTTATCTTATTTATATTCAAGTTACTATTATACACTATTCATCACTATCTCTACTTTTTCTTACTATCTATTCTTACAACCTATACACCTATTTTTTATAATTTTTATTTCCAATACTATTTTATACATAGCTTATCTTACACGTTACTTACTTTTTATTATAAAAATACAAAATAAATCAATTCCTCTCTCTGCTCAAGGCCAAAACCAGCGCCTCCCCCCTCTCTCACTATCTAAATTTTTTCTTTTTCCGTTTTATTTAATTACATCAAATTTCCACTCTAAAACTCTATAAATACTCCATCTCCCCTTCAATCTTTATACATACTTTCAAACCAAAACAAAACTCTTGCAATTTTCTTTCTCAATTCCTCTCTTCTCTTGTGAATCGTGAGCCCCTCTCCCCCATTTCTACACATTTTCCACAAATTTTTCTTTCACCTATTCATCATCCATCACCATAAACCTTAGATAAATTTCTAAACCCATCTTCTTTTCATGTTAACATAACATGATCATCTTATTATTTTGATTTCTAAAACCCATGGACTTGTTGCTAGGAAAGAAATCATGAAAATAACAAGTTGCTTATATCTTGTTCAACACTATGTCCATTTATATTTATTGTTGTTATGTTGTTATTTTATTCATACTACTAATCTAACTCCTATATATTATTAAGTATAATTATGTGTGTGTGTGTGTGTGTGTGTGTCTTAGAGCCTATAAGCTCACTAACATAACCTTTTATTTATGCTTTTATGTTTCTTGCAATTTATTTATTTATTTCATGCAAATTATTACGACTAGTCATTTTAGTCTTAGACTTGTCCTCATCAAGTCAAAATAATTTTCTTCTTTCTTTTTGGACTTGTCCATAATCTAAGTCTAGGGAGTCTTGACATAAATCTAAGACTTTTATGTTCTTTTTATTTATTTTCTTGTTTTTTTTTTTAAGAACTTATCCATGTCTAAGTCTGAGAAGCCTTGATACAAGCTAAGACTTTCCAATATTTGACATTTACTTGTGTGCTTACTTAATTTTCTATGTCTTTTTATCCTTCATATGAACTATTTTTGTCATACTACATTACGACAAGTCCATATTCATGCGTGATCGTATTTTTATTCTCTTAATAAGATAAAAAAGGAGTTCTTTTCTTTTCTAAAAATAAGACTAAACTCACTATAAAAATAATTTGGTCACTTAGGAAAAGTTCCCATTTAAAACTTCGAATTATGTTTCAACAACATTTTTTTGAAAAATTTAAATAAGTTCATAATAAATTTTTAGTGTTGTTATTTTGCAAAGCTTCTTCAAGATCTAATTGTATAATTTCAAATACTCTCTTTTCGAAATACTAAAATGAATTTATCATTAAACCTTAAGGTTTATAATCCTTTGTTATGTCAATTTACCTTAAAAACTTCTTTATAAGGGTTATACCAACACTTGATAAACACTAAGAACAATACGAGTATTTTTAGTCCAGCTAAAATCAACTCATTAATTAAAAATTTACTTAAGAAATAAAAATTGATAGATAACTTAAAAGACCAGATTTTTTGAAACAAATTTATTTTTGAAAAGTTAAGAAAATAATAAAGAAACACTCTTTTGGCATAACTCAAATTTTTAGTTTCCACTCCAACAACTTAAAGAGGAATTTTGTGAACTTCATTCTTTAACTTCTAAAATATATTATGTTATGAAAATTTATTATTAAGACAACACCATTATAATTATGCATATAATGTGAGTTCGTATATATATATATATAATATATATAATTTTTTTTAAAAAGGATTTTTCAACTATATAAATATCTATATGTTTGTTTGGGGATTTTTGGATGATGTAAAACTTAGAAAATTTTCATAAATTTTCATTTTAAGGACCAGGAATTTCGTAACAATTCTGTACCAACCCATTTTAGAACTCAAATGGCTTTAAATATTAAAAATAACCTTAGAAATAGATAAAAAAATTTAGTAGGTAAAAAACGATATCTATATAATATGTGAAATTTCGAGTTAAAACGAGCAAGTTATAGCCATTTTAAGTTGAAATTTCATATAATCTGATTTTTGACGAAAATAATAAATTAGAATTAGAAAATTTAAGTAGAACTTCCATGAAATACTCATTCAAGGTATTTCTTTATTTAAGTGACGAGGAAGGAAATGTTCCCTACCTCGAAGGTTACTTTGATTAGTGGTTTTCCCGTACCATGGCTAAGCGAGTCTATTTCCTTAAATATTTGTACTTATATTTTTTCTTGTAGTATAGTGGCACTAAAATAGGAAAAGATAAAAATTTGAAAGTGCATGTGCCTTATACGAATGGTTGAAATTATACCAAGCATATTGAGGCCCGATTTGTCGATAATTAAATGGTTGGCTAGTATTATATTAGAGTACCTGCAAATTCTATGATCGCCACTAAGATATTTATTATTATTATGATAAAAGAATCTAATTAAATAAACTCATACATATCACGAAGTGAGTCACATTGTATGCATTACTATACCCTTTGTAGGACAAGAGTATGACAATGAGATATGCAAAGCCCGAAATTCTGCTTTTATGATTTTGGCGCGTATGAGCCTTTATGAACTACATTTTAAAAGCAAGTAGTAGCCCGAAAGAACTACAAAATCTATTATTTGCAAACTTTGGTCATATAGGCCAAGAACACCTAACCCTGAATGGAGGGCATAAATCCATTCAACATATGATTTTCGGTTAATCATGTGTATTGTTTGCTCATGTGTTTGTTGCATTATATATATTTGCTTAAATTAACTTGCTTGAAATTGTTATAATGAATACATTGTTTTGGGAATATTTCTCACTAAGTAAGCAAGCTTATACCCCCTTAGATATCTTTTGCAGTTCCCTTTTTTATGGTTGAAGTCCCAAGGATATTTCTCTCAAGTACAATCTTTTAGGATTCGAGAGCTTTTGAAAGAAATCATGGTCTAGAAGTAGACTTAGACTTCGAAGGAAAACTTTGTTGTATTTCATTTTGAGAAGGATAGTCTTTGATGATTAAGTATAATTTTGATGGGGATATGCTCCCTGGTATTCGTAAGACTCATATTGTTATTTTGAACTAAGCTAATATGTTATGATTTTCATTCTTACTTGTTATTATTATATCACCTTAAACAACTTGTTTCAAAGAATGGTCCTCTATGATCGTAAAAGTACGCCTTATACCCAATATCAAAACTTTTGAGTAACTAAGGTAGTTATTCGTAAGCTTTAATATTAGTGTGGTGGGCTATCATATTTAAGGTACCCTTTTTGAGGCGTGACAACAACCTTACTGCTCTCTTTTCTTTTTAACACAAACATACTTCTTTCATTCATCTTTTCAATGTAAACATACTTCCCATACATACAATTAGTATAGGTATTGTTTCATGCATTATCTATAGAGAAATTCTCTCCCTTTGAGGAATTAAGCTAGGGGATAATAATGCCAAAAAAAATGAAACTCATATTTTATTTACATTACGATCATGTTGAGATTATGTCTATGTTGTTATATTTTTATCATCTAATCTAACTATCTATTTGTATAAATATGATTATGTACATATCTATATCTATTTGAGCTTATAAGCTCACTACTCTAACATTTATGTTTATGCAATTACTTTATCTCTTGCAATTTATTTATTTATTTACTTGCTATTTGAGACTTGTCCATAATCTAAGTCTTAGACTTGTCTTTAATCAAATCAAAACAAAGAGAGACTTGTCATTAATCTAAGTCTCGGGAATGCATTGTCCAAAAATTCTAAGGCTTCCATTTAATTTGTTTTTATCTTGATTATTTTGCTTTTTAAGGGGACTTATCCATTTCTAAATCCCAAAAGTCTTTGATCACAAGCTAAGACTCCCATGCGTTTAAATTTCTATCTTGATAATCCTTAATATTTTTGTTGTTATTATCCCAATAAATTGTGAGTTTAAAATATGATATTTATGTTCATGTGCATAAAATTTTCATAATGATGTTATTATGCTAAAACAAAGTTTTAAACCATTTTAGAATGATAATTCTCTATTGAGCAAAATAATGATTTCAAATATATTTTCAAAGTGTGAAGAAATTCTTTTATCAAAGGAAAAAAATATTTAAAACAAGATCATTCTCTTAAATTTATGACAACATGATTTTAGAAAAGTTTCTCAATTAAGCCTTTAACATAAGATTTCATGTTTTAGAAAATAAAAATTTAGCAAATAAAATTTTTATCCTATAGGAATGAAATAATCTTGGAACCACAGTTTTTAGCTAAAAATATACATTTGTAAAAGTTTTGAGAAAAACAAGTTCTACCAACAAAACTTATTTTTCCTAAACTTGGAATTTTCGATTGCTCCATAAGATAATTTGTTAGAAAATTTTCTTGTACAACATCACTAGGATTATGCATTTATTTTGAGCTACTTTTATTATTTAGAAGTTTATTTTTAAGTATAAGAATGATATATATTAAATTAGAGGGTTATAAGAAGTAAAAATGGCAAAAAGGTCACAAAATATAAAATTTGAAAAATCTAGGAGCAAGCTATATAGTAGCATTCCGAACCTTAAATGACCTTAAAATTTAAAAATAACTTTAGCAATGGATAGATCATCCAAAGTAGGTAAACATTGATTGCTTATACATGAAATTCCAAGTTAAAATCAACAAGTTATGCCATTTAAGTTTGAAAATTTCTCATAACCAAAAAATGATGCGAATTTACATTCATAGAGTTAGAAATTAAATAGAGCCTTTATGAAATACTCATTTTAGGGGTATTTCTATTGTCTAGGTAACAAAGTTTATGACGCCCCCTTTCCGGAAGATTATTTTGATTAAGAAGATTGCAAATGGCTAAGTGAGTTTCCTTACTTTTTTTTTTTTTATTCTTGTTTATGCTTGTAATTTAGTAAACAAGAATTTACGAAAAAGATAAAATGGAATTGCTTATGAAAATATGTTGGGAATGTGTTGTGCATGTTATGCTTGATCAAGAAATCATAAGTATATCAAAACCATTTCCATTTGGTTAATATGCATGCGAAAATTGTGTTTACCGCTTTTAATTGGAAATTTAACTTTATTCGGAATTTAATTATAAATTGATCATGCATGGCATAAAATCGAGTCGCATTTCATTTTCACTACTTCTCCTATGCATGGAACTGGAAAGGTAAAGTACCTAGCTCCAGCATGAGGAACTATTACGTTCAGGGAATACAGCCTTATGGAGGAGTAATGTCAGATTGATCGCATTGGGTAAAGGAACTTAGGAGTTAAGTAATGGTGGTCGATCAGAATCCAATAGAGTGTGATGGTCGGAAAGACCTTAATATTTTCAAAGCATTCCCCAACCCCTGATATGGAGGGCTTAAAATCCATTCTGCGTACAATTTCCTGTAAGTTGTACGTTGTGTGTGTGAACATATGGTTGATGCATTGTATATGATTGAATAATTAACTTACTTTTTATGAATATGGCATTACAAGGATATCTCACTACGCATGTTGTCACTTACTCCCAAATAGATTTTGTTGCAGGGTTACCTTTGAGCTAATCCTAGAGACCCGTTGAAGGAAACAGGCATGATGGGACTTTGAAAGCTTTTGGAGGAAATTTATTTTTGGATTTTGATGATAAATTTCCTGAAAAATCTCTTATGTATTAGGAAGCATCTTTTAGTTGTAAGATAATTCCTATATTTTTATCGGGGGAATGCCCCTTAGAGTTATAAGACATTATATTTTGATGAAATCATGATAGTGTTGTCTTGCATATTCTATCGCTACTATCATAAAATGCATAACTTTATCGACATCCTTTTGTTGTGAACATACACCTTGCACTAATATAAAAAGCTTTCAAGTGACTAAGGTAGTCATTCTTAAGTTTTAATGCCATGTACGATGGAATATCGCGTTTATGGTACCCTTTAAAGTATGGCAATTCCCTTCTACAATGTTAACATGAGCGTATAGTGCAAACTTGGCCTTGTTCATTTCCTTACTTATCCTGTCAACTCATAAAATATAGGTTGAATGCATGAAATCTGCGTCATGACTTATGAATTGCACTCCCTTAATATTTAACATATTTGCTAATGCAACTATCTCCACCCTAATCTTATAATAGTATAGGATCAAGGTGTATGATGTATAATAATATATGATATCACAATTTGGTTCCTAAATTTTAAAGCTAAGGAGCATCATTATAATTACATCACACATTGTCTATAAGGTAGCATCAAGAGCACATTCAGTAAGCATGGAAATCACATTACCACTCCACAATACAACTCATCCAATACTACGTATAATACTCATCTAACACAATGTGTTTCACCATTTGAAAAAAAAAATACAACAACATATACAAAACCCAATATTCAACAATGCAACATCAATAATAGTGAAAAGTTAAGAGAAAATCCAAAGCACTTACTTGTGGAGTTCGGTGCACAAAAATTTGTGGAATTTTCGTACAAATTGCTTTACTATTTCATGAAATGATGACTTCTATAATGTTTGGTGATAAAAGTCATATTTCACACACTTGTTATGGAATAGATTTATGATAATTTGTTATTGATTTTATAGAAATTTAAGGAAATTGTACTTAATTGTTCTTAAATTGTTAATTCAGGTCATTGAAGGACTTACATTGCAAATACACAAACTTTGAAGGAGTTTTGTGAAATTTTGAAGAAAAATGATAGTACACCGGCCAATGGAGAGTTCAACACTACCGGCTTTGAATTTAGAAGAAATGGGCTTTCAATCATAAAAGCAACACTGCCATCTCAGAAGAAGAAAAGTCTCCAGCATTGGATTTTCCACAACATACACCGGTAAATTGATTGTCTATGCCGTTGATGTTGAGATGGTGCTACATGTGATCAGTATGAATGTTAGCATATACATTGCCAGTGTAGAAGTGAATCTCATCTCCCTTTAAGTTTTTCATCCTACGCCAGCTTTCTGAATTCCTACACAATCGGTGTAGAAGCGGTGTTGAACATCCACAAAATGCAAAACATTAACACTGTCTTCAAAGCTGCTAGTGTAGGATTGATGTAGAAGCCTACACCGCCTATACGCCGCCGGTATCGAAAGTGTAACCATCGATGTACACTTGAAACGACTCAAATGCCATGGCTTTTGTTTATAAAATCCTAGGGTTTGTTCATTTTGAGATGTACATGAAAATATAGCAGTCTCTCCTCCAGATTTAAATTAGTATAGGAACCTTATAATAGTATTATTAGAGATTTGTTTTAGATCTTAATTGGTTGTTAGTTGAAGCCGTGTAATTGATTTGAAGACTTGTTTGAAGTGTTGCAACGAAAATCGAATATGAATTCCTTTATTGCATATGCTTTAATCTATTGTTGTTTGTTTCAATCCATGAGTTTCTAAGTTATTTTCGTGAGAAATTGATAAAACCCTAGATAGCTAAAATGATTATTGTAGTCCTGTTATAGAATTATTAGGTTTATAGAATATTCATGTTGCAATTCCAACTATAAATCATGTTTCTTGTTAAACTAGGTTTATAGAAACTTTGATAATTCGGAAGGGAAATTGAGGTCTAATAGGAATTCTTAAATCTAAGTTAAATTACAATTGCTGAAGCGGCGTGATTTAGTTTGATTTTGAAATTGTCTTTTGAGGTTAATTCAATGTTTTTAGATTAGTTTTTTACTAAGGAATTAGGAGAAATTGGTTTAGGACATTAGACAATTATAGAATTGGAATATTCATATTTGTATTTTTTTATTCCACTATTAAATTATGTAGCGGAAGCTAATGCTTTGATTAATGGTTTAAAAGATTTTTAGATCTTGATAATTTCATATGAATATCCATAAAGTTAATTGTTATTTTAACAGGATGGCAATTTGATTAGTGAACCAGGGTAGATTCTGTTTTTCCTACATTCAATTGATATATCTTTCTTGAAATCAGTCTCTCACTGCTATCAGAGATAATTGATAGTTTGTCATTTAATTGTTTCAAAATTAATTACCTGAATATTAGTAGAAACTGATAAATGTTTAGTAGTTAATTGATCCTTGTGGGAACAATATCATGCTCATCATTTGTATTACTTGAGTCGATCCAGTATACTTACTAGTGGTATTCGCATTTAATTCATATATATACATTTCAGTGGATCAAGTTTTTGGTGCTGTTGTCAGGGAACATATTAATATTAAAGTATCTTTAATTTGACTAGTTGTTTGGGCATTTTTGTAGGATTTGATTGTTTTCTTTTCTCTCTACAGGTTTTATGCGAAGGAGTAGAAGTTTTGAGCTTCTACCGATTGATCCAGAGATTGAACAAACTTTTCACTAGCAGAGAAGAGAAAACAGAAGACAAGAGAAATGCTATAAAGAGAAGAAATGGTAGAAAATGAAGCAAGGAACAATGAGGACAACAACAATTAAAACAATAATCAAATTCAAGTTGCACCTGCTAAAGCACTTCGGGATTATACAATACCCACTATCATGGGTCCTACTATGAGAAGGCCAGCTGTTTAGGCCAATAATTTTAAACTCAAACCAGCATTGATTCAAATGGTTGAGTCACATCAATTTAAAGGATATCCCAATGAGACATCAAATGAGCACATTGCTAAGTTCCTCCAATATTGCTACACTATGAAACTCAATGCAGTTACTGATGAGGCCATTAGAATGCAGCTTTGGCTTGGTACAATCCTCTACCACTTGAATCCATCACTTCATGGGCAGATTTGACAACAAAATTTTTGAAGAGATTCTTCACTCCTAGTAGAACTGCTAGACTAAGAAGTGAGATCAACAATTTCATCAAGTTTCCTAGTGAATCATTATATGAAGCTTGGGAGAGATACAAGGAGGTAGTTAGAAAATGCGCACATCATGGACTGTTTGATAATCTTTTGATTGAGAATTTCTATCTTAGTTTAGATGAGACTTTGAGGTCATTGGTAGATGTTGCTTCAGGAGGTGCACTGATAGGAAAAACTTATGAAGAAGCCAGTGCTTTGATAGAAGAATTGGCCTCGAGTGCACATAACTAGAGCTGTGAAAGAACAAGATCAAAACTAGCATCTATTCAAGAAAATAAGGCTATGTTTCAACTTACTGCTTATTTCAGCTCTAACTACTCAAGTAAGTAAACTCACATACGCTAGTTCTTTTAATGCTAATCAAGTTGTTACTTATGATTTGTGCTCAGGACCACATTTATCTTATGACTATCCACTTGGTAACACACCATCATCAAATGGAGAGTAGCTCAATTATGTTAGCAACTTCCAAAGGGGAAATTTAGGACCCTATTCAAACACTTTCAATCCAGAGTGGCGCAATCATCCGAATCTCTCATATAAGAATGAGAACAATATCTACAGACTACCAGGTTTTAGAAGCAAGGTCCTATTAGGAATGCCTTACCTCTACCTCAACAAAATCAACCCTCAACTAAAGGTCTATTGAGGAGGTTTATGCAAACAAATGAAACTTAGATGACTAGTCAACAAGCTATTATCGAAGATCTTCAAGGGCAAGTCCATCAACTCAATCAGCAGATGAGTAATAGACCATATGGGTCTTTACCAAGCAATACTAAAGAAAACCCCAAGAGTGTGAACGCCATAATGTTGAGGAGTGGCAAGGAGGTTGCAATAGTTAAGAAGAAGGAAAAAGACGAGACTCAAGTGAAAAACAAGGGAGAGAAAAAGATGGAGGAACTAGTCCAAAAATCATCTGAAGTACAACCTTATGTTCCTCCTATTCCCTTTCTAGGAAGATTGAAGCAGCAAAAATTAGATAAGTAATTTACAAAGTTCCTGGATATCTTCAAGAAGCTACAAATCAACATCCCGTTCTTAGAAGCAATTCAACAAATGCCTTCTTATGCAAAATTCATCAAGGAGTTACTTAATAAGAAGACGAAGATAGATGGGAGTGAAGCAATGGTACTTATAAGAGAATGCTCCGTGATTCTTTAGAAGAATTTTATCCAGCCTGCCTACAAAACAAAGAGATAAGTGGAGTTTTACAGTTCTTTACACTACGGGAAATTTTCATTTTGATAAAGTTCTTATAGATTCTAGTGCAAATATTAATCTGATGCCTCTATCTATTTTTAGGAGATTGGGACTTAGAGAATGCAAGGAAATACATGTTACCCTCCAGCTTGCAGATAGGAGTGTCAATTACCCGAGGTGTATTGTGGAAAACATCCTAGTTAAGGTCGAAAAATTCATATTTCTAGTAGACTTTATAGTCTTGGAAATGGATGAAGATAGAGAGGTCCCTATGATTCTTGGCAGACCATTTCTTACAACTGGTAAAGCACTAATTGATGTGGAACAAGGTAAGCTCACATTGAGAGTTATGGATGAACAAGTAACTTTTAATGTTTATGATGATGTGAGAAGGTCTGATGATAATAAAGAGTGCTTTGCTGTTGAAATTGTTGATGAGCTTAAACATAAGTCTGTGAATGAGGAGATAGGTGTGGATACCATAGAATCTGTTTTAGAAGCCATGGATGATTAAAGTGATGATGAAAAGGAAAATGAGGAAGGAACTCAAATTTATGAGGAGTTGGGCATTGTTGAGAAAGAGCAAGATTCAAATTTGACACAATATCCAATTTTGGAAAATTTTTCTTTTCTTAGCTTTGATCATATATTTCCTATAACTATCTATTCTTCTTTTACAGTTGGTCAAAAGCACTAGCTTTTTGAAGTCTTGAAACAGAAAAAGGAAGCTATTGGGTAGACTAGCACTGATAAGGTGAATCCTTTGAGTTGTGATGCTAAGAAAGTGATGGAGGATGAGACCAACACCACACTACTACCAATGAGCTAAATAGATCTAAACATTAAGGAGATGGTGAAGAATAAGGTATTAGAATAGCTGAAGAAAATGAAAAGTAGGGTTTATGAGATAAAGAGTATCTATAGAAAGAAGGCAAAGCAAAGGAATAAGAAGAAATTAATAGAGAATTTTTGCCCAAACAGAAAATTTCTCTATACAACCCTAATTGGAAAAGGTTCCCAAGTAAATGGAAACCTAGATGGTCTGGACCATTTGTTAATATTGATATTTTATCTAATGGTGCAGTTGAACTGAAAGTAAGGGATGGCCATACTTTTAAAGTAACCAATCATCGCATCAAACATATTGATGATGAAGAGAACAAGGATAGTGCTATCACTATCAATGATTCTACAAGACCATAATAAGAGCTGGGAAAGTCGGGCTAAGTGACTCTAAATTAAGCGCTCCATGAGAGGCAACCCATGTTTAACTTAGTAGCTTAGTTTTGTTTTGTTTTTACTAACCTAGTGTTTTAGTGTACAAATTAAAGCAAAAAGGAATTTGGAGCTTTTAAAGACAAAGGAGAAGTTCAAAAGTTGTTGGGAGACTGAAAGCTTGAGAAAAATTCAGGAAATGAAAGATAAGACATTGAAGGCTAGCTATAGAATATCCAATACTGTCGACCTGCAAACGGTGTAAGGTAAGTAGTCTTAATTCTAAAGAATGTCGCCTTGACACCACTCAAAATCACCAACATTTTGGTGGTGTAAATTAATCTGAGGATTTCAAATTCACGATGAACGCTGGCCTCTAGAGTTTCAGCATTACAAGTGTTGAAAGCCGGCATACATGTATACACCGGTAGCATAGGTAAGTAAGTCGCCAACCTATTTGTCTCCGCATGAGTTTTAAAAATGATACGCCGGTAACTATGCCGCGACATACTGATATGAAATGCCAGCGTATGTCCTACAATTCAGGTTTTAAATAGGTTACATTTCTCTCTCTCCTTTCTTTCTCAATCCTTTAACTTACTCTTACTCTCTCTTTATCTCTCTCGACACTTTCTTCTTATCAATCTCTCTCACTCACTCAATCTCCCACTCACTTGGAGTCTTTCATCAAGTAAGTAATCTTCTTTCTCCATCCTTTTCTATTTTGATTTATAAGATGTAAATTGTCGTTGAATTGGGTTGTTGTTTGCTGCAAAATTTGGAAATTTGGAGGATGGGATTTGAATTTGGATTGGTTTGGTGGATTGGCTATTTCAGATGATTATTGGAGTTGGATGTGGTTTGTTGTTACATCCATGGTTGATTGAGCTGATGTTGTGCTTGAGTTTGTCCCAATTCGTGTAATGCATGATCCTAAGGTTTGAACTTAAAAGAAAAAAAAATTTGGGGCTTTTGTTTTTCTTGTGAAACTAACTTTGAACAAGTTGTTTGATCAAAATTTTCACACCCCAATTGTATGGTTTAGCAAATTTTAGTCATTTTTGCGAGTTTCGTTTTTCCATAGGATTAAATTAAAGTCTATTTCCTTCAATTAATCCAAATGTGGATTTTCATTGATTCTGAATTGTGGTTCACGACTAAGTTATTTGTTAAAATCCTTTCATATGAAGTTTGAATGCCATGTAGATAACGTTTAAGTCTAAGCTGGCAAATTACACTATCAACTTTGAATCCAACTTTGCAAGTGTATATCTTGAATTGTTCTATGCACTGAGCTTTGAAGGAGTGAAATGCCTATTGGATAGTTTTGTTAAAACCATATTCTACAATGTTATAGGCATAATTAAAGAGTGCAAACAACCGAATTGATTGAAGTTTTTTTGAAAATCCATTTGAAATGTGCCTTGCAATTCATGACACACTAGATTTAATGTATGTGCATTTCTTGTATGCTTATATTGGCTTTTGTTTACAAGTATGGTACCAAGGTAAAAGAAACAAAAGACTGTTGAAGCCTCTACTTCAAGCTCACACACTAGAAATGTTCTTTCTAGTCAGCAGTATGCTAAAGACAAAAAGAAAAGATTGATGGACTTCATGAATAGTCAGTATCTGGATTAGGGTTTATTGGAAGAATTTGGGATTAATGTGACAATTCAAAATCTGATCTAAGATAGAGCATGGATTAGACTCTTTGAGTTGAGAGAACCTGCTTACAAGAATCTCACAATTTAATTTCACTCAACTCTAAAGCTAGATCTAGACAAGGAGGAGTCCACATTTACCTTTCAGGCATATGGGGAGATTAAGGAGATAACATTGAAAAGAATGGGTTTATACTTGGTCTATATGATGATGTATAGGAAAACTATGGATTACCCAACTCATGGCCAAAAAGGGAGAATGAGATGGATCAAGAAAACATATTGGGCTCAGATGATTCATCCAGAGAAGGATCCTTTCATTCCTTCCAAGTTACTTGCCTCCACATTTTAGAGAGCGAAACATAAGCTGCTTCACCATATTCTTGTATATACTATCAGTTGCAAGAAGAATAATCACAGTAAGGTGACTAGTTTTGATATGTTTTACCTGTATAGCTTGATTTCAGGCTATAGAATTTATCTAGGAGTAGAAGTAGCTAACTTCATACATAGGCAAGCTGATGATACTAGGACGAAGTTCCTATTTTGTGGAGGCTACATCACTAAGTTATTGAAAGGGATGAATATCTTTGAAGAGACTGTAGGAGATGAGGTGATACAAAGTAAGAAAATTTCTTTGCACCTTTCAGAGGTTGGGATTAGTTAAAGTCCCTAGGGGAGTTCGACTACTAGAAGAAATAGAAGCTCAGGAGATTGTTCTTACAGCTGCTCCTATTGATAGACCTTCATCATCATCTCAGCCTCCTCCTCCTACTACTATGAGTGCCCATGATAGACTTAGGCAAGACATCAAAGAATTAAAAGAGGAACTGTAAACCCCTGAAAATTTCATAATTCTTAGAAAATAATCTGAAGAGTCAAACATTGGAATCGAAACCCTAAAGTCGAACCAAGTTAAAACTTAATTCTAAATAAGATAAAAAATGAGATTTCTTAATCTTGAGAAAAAGAGAATCCTAAAAAACAAAATAGAAAATCCAACTATCGGTTGAACCAACATCTATATGCCCATCAAATCATCTACCCGATTCCTAAAACGTAAATCAAAACGATATATTCAAATAAAGCTCAACAATGAAATGCTAAGATCTTAAAACCCTTGGTGAATTTTGGAATCAGAAATTTCAATTTTCACCAAAAGTCAAACTGAGTCAACTCGTAACCCTAGACTTGGTTAAACAATCTCGAGAATTGAAAACTATTAATAATCACAAATAAAATGAGAAAAACCATAGATATCGAACTAAAAATATAGTACGGTCAAAACTCCAAAATTATATGATATTACGAATAACTCAACAAAACCGGAAGTCAAACTGGAACCCTAAAAGTCAACAAAGCTTATAAACAAACCTAGTGTTTAAGATCCGACAATCCCACGCTCTTAAATCCTAAACAACGAAATAAAAATAATTGCTGATAATAGTTCGTAATAATATAAGGAAGCTTAAACATATCAGGTTCGCAAAATTCTAGTGTCCTTCGAATCCGAACAAGATCAGTTTTCAAAAACCGTAACCTGGTACACCGAATGGCAAAAATATTTCATAAATACAAATAGACTCATAAAAATATAAGGATTTTAAAAATATCAGTTTTAGAATTTTTTGGTAGTTAAAAATTACAGATATCGTATTTATACGCGTATTTTCATTACTAGTGGTACTTTAACTCTCTAGTTTACTATTCATAGTATTTTTCAACTATTCATTACTATTCCTCTATCTCTACTTTTTCTTACTACCTATTCTTACACCTTCATACCTATTTCTTACAATTTTCTTTTCCTATAAAAATTCTACACCACATATTACTAAACTTCTCTTACACTTTTCTTCTAAAATTAATTTTTAAACAAATTTCTCTCCCTCTCTCTCTTGATGTCGTCCACCCCTCTCTCTCTTCCCTCTCCAATTATTTTCTTTTTTTAATTAATTTAATTACGTCTAATTTTCACTCCAAAATTCTATAACTTCCTCCTTCCTCCTTCATTCCTTCACACAATTCATTTCACTGCTAAAACTCTCCCAAAATCTCTCCACAAATCCTCTCTTCAAGATTTCTCTCTACCAAAACTCTCTTAAACCAGTTCTTCACATAAATCATTCCTTATACACAAACTATCTACCACATATCACTACTCACATAATACCCCCTTTCATCTATCATCTTCATACCATATAAACACTTTAGGTAAACTTTTTCCAACCATTTATTTACCCATGTCATGTAACATAATATGACTATGATGTTGTTTTGAAACTCACATGAGTGGTAAAAACAACAACATGTTCATGTTTTGTTCTTGCACATGAACTTTCTATTTTATTATGTTGTTATGTTGATTTTATTATTCATATCTAACTAAATATATTTATGTATTTATATATAGTCTTTAGAGCATATAAGCTCACTTGTTATTTATTTAATTTCATGCTTTGCAATTTATTTATTTCATGCTATTTTTTTAAGACTAGTATTTCTAGTCTTAGACTTGTCCATATCAAGTCAAAACAACCTTTTATTTATTATTTTGGGACTAGTCTATTTTTAGTCCCGGGATGCCTTAATGAAGCTAAGGCTCCCAATACTTGACCAGGATACCTTTATGAAGCTAAGGTTCCCAATACTTGATATTTTTATTATTTTGCTTATTATTATTTGTTTATAATATTTTCTCATGTTCTTATTATTTTATATGCTCATAATACTTGTATCTACATAATGATATTGTCTCAACTAATTTTAAAATTTTACTTTATTAAAGGAACTTAAAACTAAATTTTCTATTATGTGACTTATCACAAAATAATAGAGTTTTTATCAACAACATAAAACTAAAGTAATATAAGTTTTCTCAAAGTTTTCTTGAATAACAAAGATAGTTTTACCAAGAAAACATAATAAATAAATACTTTCTTTGTATATTATGGTAACCTAAGTCTATTAAAATAATTTGTTAGTTTTCAAATTTCTCACAAAAAGCTTAAGGATTAAACTCTTTTTCACTCCACAACAAAACTAAGAAACAAACTAATTTTTAAAGTTAAGATAAAATCAACTCATAAAGTTATAAACCCACTTAGGAAAATAATGATTTTCAAGTTTCTAAAGAAGAAACTTATCTTCAAAGAATATAAATAAGATAAGATTAAAAACAAAGGATTTATCAATAAAGATGATTTTTTTCAAATGAAATAAAAGAACACGTTTTAAAAAACAAAAACTTATATTTTAAATAATAAATATAAGAAGACAAGACTCATTTTCTAAAACCATTCTAAATATAATTTTATAAAAAGGTTTTCAACAACTTAATATACTTTTGATAAATTTATCTTTTATGAAAGACTAAGGTTAAAGGAAAATTTACTTGTTTTTGGAAAAAGAATGAAGAAAATAAAATAAAATATACTCATTTATAACAACCTATGAAAAATATAAAGTTTCTTCAAAATACTTGAAAAGAAATTGTCAAAGTTAAAGTTTTAACAACTCAAAATGAATTGTTTTATGAAATAAATTGTTGAGACACTACCATTAGAAATTTTGCATATAAAGTGAGTTTATCTATATACTAAAAGGATTTATCAATTATATATATATATATATTTATCTATACTTTTACTAAAGGATTTTTGAATGAAGTTGAGTTAGAAAATAGATTTGCAAAAGCTTACAAATATTCGTTTTAAATATGTACCCAACGTTTTTGGAATCCAAATGACCTTATATGACAAAGATAACCTTAGAAATGAATAGATCTTTTCAAATAGGTAGAAAACGGTATATTATATGCGAAATTCCGAGTTAAAATGAGCAAGTTATGGCCATTTTAAATTGGAATTTCATTCCATACGATTTGACGAACATAATAAAATAGAATTAGAAAGTTTAAGTAGAATTTCTACGAAATACTCATATCGGGTATTTCTTTTGTCTAGGTGACAAATGATATGAGATTACTCTTGCTGAGGATTACTACGACTAAGAAGATCCCGAAATAGACGAGTGAGTTATTCCTCTTAATTTCGTACCTTGCTTGTGCTTGTAAAGTAGTGGCATTAGCATACTAAGAAAAGATAAAAATGGATATGCATGGGAATTCGGGGATATGTATATATGTGATTCTTTGTTCATGCGTGAAATTCGGGGAAGGTTGCTACTCCTACGCGTAGAGTAAGATTGGTTGTTATCGTGTTATGACATGGGCCATGTTCCTTCCTATAGAATCCAAATCATCAAGGGAACGCGACTCTAGGTTCGGAGCTGAGCCAACCGAACACTTTGGGTGGGGACCTGGGGACTTGCAGTAGAAGATCGAGGATCTTCATCACCGATTCCCTAACCTTCGATACGGAGAGGTAAATCCGTTCTATATATGGTTTCCGGATAACTATATATATTTGCGTAATCATGTGATTGTTGCATTGTACGCATAGCATATGTATGAAAATTTAAATGAACTTATTTGAAAACATGGTGTGAATGAAAAAGAATATCTCACTAAGCTAGTTGTGGCTTATACTCCTATAGATTTTGGTGAAACAGGTATACCAGTATCTTAAATTGAGGATCATGACATTAAGAAAGTCATCGAAGGATGTTAAGCTTTTATGAAGGCAATGAAAATATAAGGTGCAGTTATTTTGTAAGGTTCTTTATATGTAAGGTATTCTATGTTAGTGTTTTAGAAATTCTAAGATGTATATTTATTTAAAGACAATAGAGGGATATGCCTCTAAGAATTGTAATTAAATATGTTTATGTTTTATGATAAGTATTCTCTTTGCCTTGTTACTTAATTATTATCAATATAAATTGCGCTACCCGATGCATTCCCTTGGTTGTGATGTACGCCTTGTACATGATATGAAAGCCTTTGCGTGACTACGGTAGTCATTCCTAGGCTTTAGTATTATGTACGACGAACTGTCACGTTTAGGGTACCGCTCGGGGCGTGACAAGAACAAAAGAAGGAAAGAAAGAAAAACAAGAAATTCATGAGCACTATCTTTGATATGATCAAGACAGCTATTTCTTGTTTTAATCCATCAGCAGCTGAGGGGATAACTTATGAGACATCTCCGGATAAGTCCAGATCGAGTACAGAGCTAGAAAGCTTGAGATCCTGCTAGCTTTCATTTGA
The DNA here is from genome assembly GCA_024138025.1 of Combretum micranthum. Taxonomy (NCBI): domain Eukaryota; kingdom Viridiplantae; phylum Streptophyta; class Magnoliopsida; order Myrtales; family Combretaceae; genus Combretum; species Combretum micranthum. The sequence continues at coordinate 94,993 of JAMXBD010001234.1, forward strand.
TCTTTATTTGCTTTTTATTTATATGATGGCCTGTACTTATTAAGCACCCAATTCATTTGGGTAGACTTTATATCTGATTATGGTCTATACAGTTAGATAGTATTTTCTTTTTATTTTTGATCTTTTGTTTTTCTTTGTTTTCTCTTTTGTAGTGATTACAGGGCTGGCTGAAGAAGGAAAACACTATCTCTTGCACTATTTTGCATGACACTGAAACAAAATGAACTCAGGGAAGTACTACCTTTCCTTTTTATATATTTCTTTCCTTACTTGAATTGAATTAGAAATAGTGAGGGCACTGTTCAATCTAAGTATGGGGGAAGAAAAATTTGATATGGAGAATTGAACTGACTCGAGATAAATATGAATTTAATGTCTGAATTACTGTTTTGATTGAATATATATGACATTTGAATTGAATTTGTACCCACATTTTGGATTTTTGTCCAAAGGTAATACATAGCAATTTTTAGGCCAACTTTTTCAAAAATTTGAATGAAATCTTGTGATTGTACAAGAAATTTATTGATAGGATATGGAAAAAAAAGTGAAAATAACTTGCTTAAGTATCTTACTCACCTACTGTTGTAATTAGAATATTTAGTTGAAATTAAGTAGTAAAATCTTTAATGAACAAGTTTACCTTGTTTTTAGCTTTAAAATTAGAAATTTGAGAGTAGGTCGAGTCCTTCTGTGAAAAATAAACAAGTCTACTTCTAGGAAATTTTAGTTTATACTCATTGGAATTGTTTTACAATTTTTAAACACTTAGTGAAAGTGGTGTATGAAACTTTTCACTTAGTGATCCTTTATAAAGAAATTTTAAATTTGTTATTACATTCAAAAGAAAAGAAAGAAACAAGCATAGCCTATACTTCAATGACTCAGGTAATTGAGTTATGAGTATCTGAACTTGAATGTTAAAGTGAGGAAGAGTTCTTAGGGGTCTTTTAAAACTTGGTCACTTAGGTGATGGGCTCGAGATGTGCCAACTCAATGAACTCACTATAATGAGAAGGGAGGAAAGGCAAAAGTTCATTACTTGAACTTTGAAAAAGAAAAAAGAAAACAAAAAGATGAAGGCAAAAACCTCCCAAAAATAGAATAAATGCTTGTATGGAAAAGAAAAAGAAAATGAATGCAAAAGCACTAATTGAAATAGGACTTATAATAAAGAAGGAGAAATATAGGGGAAAACTAGATACCATATGCTTTCACTATGTGTTACTAAGAGTATATGCATGCTAAAAGTCTAATGAAGTCTAAATGTGTATTTTTCCTTAGTGGGTTGTGTATCTACTCTTGGATAGAAGATTCTTTGTTGATTCTCTATTAATTAAAGTTTAGATGATAACAAAATACTAAAAGACACTAATTATTCTATTTAGTGTGCAGATTTAGTTCAATATAAGTTTGAAACGAAACCTTTCACAGAACCTTTATTAGTTCAAGATAAGTGAATGGATGAGCTGCATGTTTTGAAATATAAGCATTTCTAAGACTAAACAAAGTGCACATAAGTTCTTTTACAAGGAATGATGTGTTTAGAGGCTATTCTCAAAAGATAAAGTTATGCAGAATGTTTTCCAAAGTTTGTTTAAAGGACAAAGAGCTATAACAAAATTCCATAAGGTTTCACAGAACCTTTACTTCTATTTTGGACAGCAATTTTGTTTTCACAAAACTATTGTTCATCTTCCCAAATGAGATTAAAAATGTTTCGATTCAATGCAAATGATTATATTGAAGACCTAGCTCTGAGATAATAAGTATATTTAGGTAGTATACTTATTTGCTCCACTAAAGTCGGTTAACATCTAAGGGGATTAATAGTGTTTTCAAAGTTCTCTCTCATCAACTATAAGATCTTCAAGAATAATTTTAGATTCTATTCAAACAGATTTTACACGAGATTCTCTTCAAGACAAGCTAATTATCCGCAGCTACAAATATCAAGACAAGAACAAGGATATCTCTTATCTAATTCTATGGGTCTGTCCTAGAAGACTAAAAGAGGATAAACATTATCTTGGAAAGGATAAGGATGAAGATCATAATGACAACAAAAATATCAGCAAAGGATTATGTTCCAAGTTTATCTCTATCATAATAACATCATTAAAAAAATTTAAAAAGGAAAATCCTATATTTATTTGAATAACGAAAATCCAGCAGAACTTATATTCTAATTTCCACCACAAGCTTTGCAAAATCAAATCTGAGATATAAACAAGAGAGTGGAAGTATATCTATTATCCAATTAAACATCATTTGAATTTGAAAGAGGGATAAGGATCATTAGATGATATCCGAGATATGTGTGGGCCACAACAGATTTTTTGAATGTTAGAAACAAAGTAAGAAAAATTTTTGAGCCAAAGGAGAAGATATAATACTATTACTCGATGGAAAATAGAGAGAAGGACAAAATATACACACTTTGCCTTTTCTCTCTCTTTTTAGCAAAAGCAGAACTGTTTTAGAGTTACCTTAAAAAGACATTTGCTGCTACAAAGGAAAACACCCAGCTTACAATTTCACACGAGTTGACTTTGTGCAAAATTTTTTCTTCATTGCAATCTTACGAATTTATTCTTTTATTTGTGTAAAAGAAGAAACGTATTATTGCCTTCCTAGTTAATAGTTCAATTACAGGATTAGACTTCGTAGATCGATTGTTAGCTTGAGGATAGCTGTTAGAATCGAGTAGAGAGGATTGTACAATCTTATAATTTGAGTTTATTGGATATAGTGAAACAAACCAGTAGGAAAACGGGTTCCTTGGCTCGAAGCTGGAAGAGTGGATTGACGCACAAGGCAAAACTAATATAAATTGTTGCCTGATTCTTTATTCCCTATCTTTTTAATTTCTGCAATTTATTTTCATATTTGCTTAATTGTTTATATTGTTCTCGTATTTGAAACTGAAGGGAAATATTTTTAAAAGGCACATATTTTTATTAATAATCAATTCAACCCCCTTCCCCTCCCCAGTTCTTGATTATTTAAGTGGGACCAACATTCTTTTATTAAACACTGAGATTAAAACTTGTTTTGTCTGGATTAATTGCTAAATTTTGATATACATGTTCCCGATTTGGTTTGAGCAGTAGGTGCTAGAATTGCAAGTCATTGCTATCAAAAGAAAAGATGCTTGAGTTTTGAATGTTAAAATGTTGTACATTCTATGACAAATTTCAAACCTTGTTCTTAATTGTTTTGCTTGAGGACAAGTAAAAGTTTACGTGTGGAGGAGTTGATAAAGTCATGTTTCATACACTTTTATGGAACAAATTGATGATACTTTGTTATTAATTTTATAGAAATATGAGGACATGGTACTTCATTGTTCTTAAATTCTTAATTCATGTCATTTAAGGACTTACATTGCAAATACACAAAGTTTGAAGGAGTTTTGTGCAATTTTGAAGAAAAATGATAATACATTGGCCAATGGAGAGTTCAACACTCCTGGCTTTGAATTTGGAAGAAAACGGCTTTTGATCATAAAAGTAACACCGCCAGCTCAGAAGAAGAAAAGTCTCAAACGTTGGATTTTCTACAACATACGCCGGCAAATTGATTGTCTACGTTGCCGGCATTGAGATGGTGTTGCATGTAATAAGTATGTGAATTTTTAACACTGGCATATATACTGCCAGTGTATAAGTAGATCTCATCAGCCTTTAAGTTTTTCATCCTACGCTGGCTTTTTAAATTCCTACGCCAGCGATGTTGGAAGTGATGTTAAACATCCATAGAATGCAAGACATTAATGCTGTCTTCAAAGTTGCCAGTGTAGGATCGGTGTAGAAGCCTACTCCGCCTGTATGCTGCTGGCATTGAAAGTCTCACCGTTGGTGTACACTTGAAACGACTCAAATTCCATTGCTTTTGTTTATAAAATCCTAGGGGTTGTTCATTTGAGATATACACGAAAATATAGCAACCTTTCCTCCAAATTTAGATTAGTATAGGGACCCTAGAATAGTGTTATTAGAGATTTGTTTTAGATCATAATTGATTGTCAATTGAAGTCGTGTAATCGATTTGGAGATTGGATTGGAGACTTGTTTGAAGTGTTGCAACAAAAATCGATTATGAATTCCTTTGTTGCATATACTTTGATCTATTGTTGTTTGTTTCAGTCCATGAGTTTCTAAGTTATGTTTGTGGGAACTTGATGAAACCCTAGATAGCTAAAATGATTATTGTAATCCTGTTATAGAATTATTAGATTTATGGAATATTCATGTTATAATTCCAACTATAAATCATGTTTCTTATTAAACTAGGTTTATAGAAACTTTGATAATTCGGAAGAGAAATTAAGGTTCAATAGGAATTGTAAAATTTAGATTAAATTACAATTGCGAAAGCGGCGTGTTTAATCTGATTTTGAAATTGTCTTTTGAGATTAATGTAATGTTTTTAGATCAGTTTTTCACTAAGGAATTAGGAGAAATTGATTTAGGGCATTAGATAATTATAGAATTGGAAGATTCATATTTGTATTTTTTATTTCACTATTAAATTGTGTAGCGAAGCTAATGGTTTGATCAGTGGTTTAAAAGATTTTTAGCTCTTGATAATTTCATATGAATATCCATAAAGTTAATTGTTATTATGACAGGATAGCAATTTGATTAGTAAACCAGGGTAGATATTGTTTTTTCCACATTTAATTGATATCTCTTTCTTGAAAACAATCTCTTACTGCTATTAGAGATAATTGATAGTTTGTCACTTAATTGTTTCAAAATGAATTGCCTAAATATTAGTGGAAACTGATAAATGTTTAGTAGTTAATTGATCCTTGTGGGAACGATATCCTGCTCATCATCTATATTACTTGATTCAATCCAGTATACTTGTTGGTAGTATTTGCATTTAATTTATATATATACACATTTTCAGTGGATCATCTGGTGATTGAACCTATTCAAGATAACGTCTAATTTTATGAAAATCGATTGTGGGATTGATGAAATTAAGGTTAAGGTTTCTGATTTCTGATTGGGGGCTTTTTCATTTAGGAGAAGATCTGTTCGAAATGATGAAGAAGAAGATGGCACGCAAATTTTATGCCTGTCTCGTTTCTTCAAGAGATGATGTAGTTCTATGTTTAATCCTTGTCTCTTGAAGAGACGAGATTATAAGTAACCAACCTCATCTCTTGAAAAGACGAGGTAATACCAAAATAGAAGACCTCGTCTCTTGAAGAGACAAGACCAGCTACTAATGATCTTATCTCAAAAGACGAGTTTAACTCATTTAAAATTGAGGTTATTTTGATTTAAGTGGTAATTTTATAATTTTTTCAAAAATTTTAATATTATTTTCTTTTTCCCTAATTACTAGATACGTGTTTCCACCTGATTTGGTGAATTTTTTTAATCAAGCATACAATATACATGAGATGGAGGGTTCACACCGAGTCGAAATTGGAAGTCTTTCGGTCCCTTTAGTACACCTTTGCTTTTTCCTCGTACATTGTCCTGTCCCTTAAACTTCTTCAGGAAGTAATTGTGTGTTAACGAAAAAAATAAAAAAAAGGAAACAAAAGAAAAAGAAGTGCTTGCTCTCGAAGTAATAGCATACTGCAACATATGCGTCCTTTATTTTCCCACACTCCTGTCTAAACACTAGTACTACTACCACTTACCTTCCTAAAATTTTTTGAGAAAAAAAAAAAAAAAAACCAAAGTAGAATACTGAAGTGAGAAGAAAATTGAAAGGAGCATCGATCATCAATCGACATGGCAACACCAAAGGCGCATATCGATGAAATAAGGAAAAACAAGTTCTCCATTGGAGCAGATAAGATGAACCCACTGACCGAGGATCTTCATCAAGCTGTTAAGAATCTGTCCGCTGAACTGTACGCTAAAGATGTACACTTCCTTATGGAACTCATCCAGAATGCTGAGGATAATGAGTACCCTGAGGATGTAAAACCATCCCTTGAGTTTGTGTTCACGTCTCAGGACATCACCGGCACGGGTGCTTCTACAACGTTGTTGATTTTCAACAACGAGAAAGGCTTTTCACGTAAGAACATCGAGTCCATTTCTGGTGTCGGAAGATCCACCAAGAAAGGGCTTAGGAAGCAAGGTTACATTGGAGAGAAAGGTACACATACATACTACTACTTGATGTACCATCTTCCATTTTGTTAGTATTGATATGTGTACTACATGTGATGTGGTGTGTGTATTTCCAAATTTTTTCGAAAGCCCAGGACTATGTATGGCCACGTGTGCTAAAAAAAGATAAATATATTATGAGTCATCTAATTTATAATTTCTTTTAGAAAGTAAAAATTTTATATCTGGTAGATAGTACTTAAATTCTTCCCGTCTTGCTATGGATGATTGTGCCAGTGGGGAATTGAAGGGTTTTGATGAAGAAAAACACATTACGACGAGATCATGAATTAGTGGGACGTAAAGAGGTTTCATGTAAGAGGTAAAAATAAAAATAAAAAAATTTTCGGGCTTGAATATCACAAATATTTAGTCAACTGAAGGAGATTTTTTTTGTTGAAAGCACAAAAATAATCGAACCTCTTCATATTTTTGCTTGGACATAGGTAGTTTGGAAATTTTTTTCCTTTTTTTTTTCTTTTTTTTGAGCTGCCCAGGTTAGTGAGAGTGGACGTTGACTTGAAAGTCTTCAGTCTTTCGTATTGAGTTTTTATTTTTTATTTTTATTTACTATTTCCTTCTCTATCTACTTTTTATAGCGTGTTTACACTATGTCCTGAGACTCAGCTATACTTTGTTTTCGGTTAAATATATAACTTCCGGGATAAAGGCCACAATTTAGTATCTGAAATTCTAAAGAAATTGATTAATTTAGAATTAATTTAGTAACTGTAGATTTTAAAACTGTACATTTTAAAATTAATCATTTTAGTATTAAAGTGCTTGACAGAGGTATGTTGTTTTACACAAAGTTTTTTTTATTATTAAATTTATTAATTTTAAAATTTAGATATTAAATTAAGTGATTTCAAAGTTTAAGTATCTAATTACATATTTTATTAAAGTTTATGTACCATTTATAACATTAGCACTAACTTTTGTGATGCTTCCTGCATATGATAAGTGATAATGCAATGTGATTTCATCCCAGAGCTATGAATATTCCACGTATAGTGGGACAAGGTCTGATGACTGCTGTTATCGTATAATACAATACATTATCTTTTGTAATTTACTTTGTGACAAGTTTAACGGAGTATATTTTCTTTCATTAGTTGATATCTTATTTTGGCATTTGCATTTGACTCTAATATATAAAAAGGGTAAATTGCAAATACACCTTCTTATGTGTGCTTATAAACCATGTGTTTAGATCCCAAATTTTGATAGCAAGTGTTTTTAGACTCTATTTTATTATAACATCCTTGGATAAAATAATTAATAAATACTGAAAAACGCTTTTTAATTATTTTTTAAAGGGCAAAATGAGCATATGAGGGCAAAAAGCATCTCTTTTTTCTTTTTTTTTGAAAAGAAGATTTTGGGGTTTAAGTGTACGATATCAAATATAAGAGGGAGGGGGGGTGGGGTGTATTCAGTGTTTATTGTTTAACTATTAAATGTAAAAAATATGCATGCATACATACATACATACATACATACATATATATATATATATAGATAGATAAATAATCTGTTAATAGATAGATAATCTGTTAAGTTTATCATGTATGAATTCGGATTTTTCTTTGGCCAAAAAATTTATACATCATGTGGAAATTATTGTATAGGGTTTGAAATGATGGCATACAGATTTGAATGCATGTAACTTATACTCTGATACCATGTTAGGTTTAGTTACCGCAGTTGACCACGACAACATACTTAAAAATTTGAGACTATAGACTTGTATGCAATTTATTCTTAGGCATTAGCTATTATTGTTGAGTTTCTTGATGATGAAAAATAAGATAGCATTAGCTTATCGAAATAAACACCAATAATTAAAAGAGTGCTAAGGTGGTTAATATGGTTAGCAAGAACAAAGGTGTTTTAGCTAAAAGGCTGCATGGAGACTCACATGTAGACTCAAAAAGGAAGGCCAAAAAGCGAATCACAGAGTACAACATGAGACGGTTCTAAACACTTCCTCTTCAGACTTTTATGCCTGCCTGCCTTCCACAAGTAGAAACAACCCACTGCAAGAGCTTTCCTGTGTGTATCTAACACAATTCTCCAGATCATAAAAGATCAGCTGAACTACTTCCCACTTCATTAGATGCTAGAATTATAGTTTGTAGGATCTTATACCGCGCCCATGAAGCATCCTCTGAAATTTTGAATTGCCAAAAGTTGTCACTCTTTAGAATCTTTCCTTTGACCTAACTTGGTCAAATTGAGTTGCCATAATCTGTACGCAACCACCAGATGTGCTTGTGTTGTGGTATTTAATTCCATAGGATTGATTCTAGGTTCCCTTGATTTACATCTGACTCACCAACCTTCACTTTGGCTTGTTCTCACCGTTCCCATTCCATTAAAAGCTCTCAAGCTTGGTTTTTCAGTTCACTTATGATGTTCTTAGGTAGAATTGATATCAAGGCCCACTATACTTGTGGAGAAAAATGGATGGATTTAGTAAGTTGAACACGACAGGCATAAGAATGAAACTTAATTATCCCGCAGCCAATTTTTTATGCAAATTTATTGACCATGCCAAAGCGCATCCTTTTAGAGTTTAGACTGTTTTGTAAAAGTAAGAGGTGTCATATAACAAATATAGGAGCTCACACTATATCTATAAACATAAACTTTCAAATTAGATGGTTGTATTGCTATAGATCAAATGGTTATGGCGTCAAAAGGCACACTCAAGTAGCATATGGGAGGTGACCCTGTAGGAAAGCTCGGGTGAATGTGAAAATGTTGCATTTAATATAGAAAACTTACAAAAACCATGCCATGTGTGAACACGTGTGAGATTCTAGTTGGTATATAATAATTAATTTGATAAACTAATATTATTCAATAAATTTATTTAAATATTGTGTTAGTATAATTTGAAATTGAAGAAATGCAGAAAACGAAAAGTAAGTAAATAAATAAATAAATAGAACTGATAAACACTTGAGCCTGTTTTCCGACCCCCTCGAGGACAAGGGTGGCCAGTAAGTGTTCACTCATTTTTCTTATTTATTTATTTTTGGAATTTTTGCAACTGTTTTTCAAATTCTTTAATTTTCTTCTTTCTGCATATTTTTTAAATTTTATACATATTATTTTGTTAAATTAATTATATTGACCAAGGAGATTCTAACAAAAGTGTCCATGGCTAACAAATACAGGTCACTTGATGTTTTTGTGATTTTTTCTTTAAAGATCTTTTGGTCTTTTCTATAATCTGCATGATGGCTGTCTTTTTTAAATTAAAGTGGCGATAGTTATTTCTGCTGTCGGCTTATATGCCTCTATCGTTCATGTTACATGAGATACTTACTCATCTCCATTGAAAAATGCAGGTATTGGGTTCAAGAGTGTGTTCTTGGTCAGTAAACAACCCTACATATTTAGCAATGGATATCAGATACGCTTCAATGAAGATCCTTGTCCATTTTGCCATCTGGGGTACATAGTTCCTGAATGGGTTGACGAGAACCCCACTATTTCTGATATAGAAAGAATATACGCGTCTCATCATGGCAGCTCCGGGCTTCCAACCACAACCATTGTTTTACCTTTGAAGCCTGACAAGGTTAAACCAGTGAAGCAAGAACTTTCCAACATACATCCTGAAACCCTGCTTTTCCTCTCTAAGATCAAGAAACTTTCAGTAAGAGAGGACAATGAGAATCCTGCAGTTCGCACAGTGAGCACAGTGTCTATATCAAGCGAATCAAATTTTTTCATGAGAAAGAACATCAATGCTGAGTCATATACCCTGCACCTTTCTGCAGAAGGGAATTCTGAAGAATCCTCTGCTGATTGCAGTTACTATATGTGGAAACAGAAGTTTCCAGTCCAATCAGAGTACATAGTGGAGAGGAGAGCGGATGTCGAGTACTGGCATATCACATTGGCATTTCCAACTGGTGAGCGTCTTCAAAGAGGAGGAAACTCTCCAGGGCCAGGGGTATATGCATATCTTCCAACTGAGATGGTGACTAACTTCCCTTTCATAATTCAGGCAGATTTTGTCCTTGCGTCTTCTAGAGAGACAATCCTCATGGACAACAAATGGAACCAGGGTATTCTCAACTGTGTGCCACATGCATTTGTAAATGCTTTTACCTCTTTGGTAAAAGATAGTGTAGATGCTCCAGCATCATGCTTGCCTCCAATCTTCAGGTTCCTGCCACTCAAGAGCACTAGTTATCCAATGTTGAACACTGTCAGAGATTCAATAAAAGATATATTAATTGAAAAGGATATAGTTCCAAGTGAGCAATGCACAGATCAAAAGATCTTCCATAAACCACGTGATGTTGGTAGGTTGATGCCTGCTTTCTGGAGCATCTTGAGGAAGGCAAGACAGCGAGGGGTGAGCTTGCATAATCTCTCCTCTTATGGAAGGTTCATTTTGTGTTCTGCTTTTGATACCAGTGGATATGATGAAGTTCTAAACTTTTTGGAGGTGAAGCCAGTGGATGCAAAATGGTATGTAGCTTTCATCCAGGGTTCAAATCTTGTACTTGGAGTATCAGATGATGCCTACACTGAGCTGCTTCTGGTCTTTGCTGACAATTGGGCCTCTAAATTCTTTGATGGCACCAGCATTAACAGTATCCCACTGGTGAAATATGTGGATTTTTATGGTAATGCCACTTTGTGCTGCATCAACAAATCAACTGGGAGTTGTAAAGAGCTGACCATATGCCTGTCAGAGCATTTTGAACATGTTACATGGCTGATCGACTGGAATAGGGTATTCAAATGTGCATCGAATCATTTCTTTTTGCCAGAGGGGACAAGGGATGCTATTATGTCTAGTCATGGTAGGGACCGCTTGTTAGAATGGCTCAAAAGTGAAGTGAAGGTTCGCATCCTTGATGTTTATGATTATGCAGATCATCTACTTAATTATCTCAATAGCAATCAGGAGCTTGTCATTGCCTATGCCCACTTTTTGTATCACTCTTTCCAGAAGGATTATCTAACTGAGGGTTGCACTAAAAAATTGTGTACTACCATGCCACTATTGGATAATTGTAGAGTGGTCTCTGGGTATAGACAGGGTGTTCTAGTGCCTGGAAAAGGAAGTAAATGGGTAGAACTAATAGGCTCAAATCCATGGAGGAATCACAGTTACGTTGAGTTAGGTGAAGATTATTTACAAGGAAGACGTTTTGCTGGTCAATATGCATCTGGGAATGAATTCATGCACTTCCTCAAAGAGTTTGTAGGAGCATCTGATGTTCCATATATACATCCACCAGATGCGGCTATCCCTTCTGTTTCTGGACCTCTCACTAAGAAAAATGCACTCTTGCTGTTGAGCTGGATCAGTAATTTAAGACCTGAGAAATATCGGCTTCCTGATAAATTCTCTGCATGCTTAAAGGAAGGTAGCTGGCTGAGAGTTACAATGAATGGCAGTATCAGTTACAAGCCTCCGTCGCAGTCATTTTTTCCTGGCGAATCATGGGGAAATATATTTCAGGACAGGCTACTGGCTGTTGATATCCCATTAATTGATCTGAGCTTTTATGGCAATGAGATCTTGGCATATGAGGCAGAGCTGAAAGCGCTCGGAGTCATATCCGACTATCAAAAAGCATGTGAATACATAGGAAAGAGTCTCATGTCTCAGGCGACTTCCCATTCTCTGACAAAGATTAATGCACTGTCAATACTTCGTTTTATAAGACATTTGAGAGATCAGTATCTATCTCCAAAAGAGTTCATCGACACTGTTAAGGGTATAAGATGGATGAGGACAAGCCATGGGCATAGGTCACCTGTCGAGTCTGTTTTGTTTAGTGAAGAATGGAGAACCGCATCTCAGATAAGTGAGATTCCTTTTATTGATATTAATTACTACGGTGAGGAAATTGTTGATTTCAAGGCAGAACTTGTGTTGCTTGGTGTAATTATTAGCTTTCGAGAGAATTTCCCTCTGATTATTAAGTATTTAAAAGCACCTCACTCCCTTAGTTTACTGACTTCGGGCGCATTCCTTTTAATGCTGGACTTGATGATGCGCTTTCCTGAATCTGAAAAGATCTTAAACTGTCTTAAAAGTACAAAATGCGTGAAGACTAACAACGGGTACAAATCTGCAGCAGAGTGCTTCTTGCCTGAGAGAGAATGGGCTTGTCTTCTTAAGATCTTCAACCAGTTTCCATTGATTAATGTTGATTTCTATGGTCGCTGGAATATTTTTTGCTACAAAGAGCAACTGAAAAAAATAGGAGTTATTGTGGACTTCGACACAGGGATGCATGCGTTCTGTGATACTTTCAAAAAGATGGCAACATTATGTTCCATTACAAAAGAACATGCCATTTCATTTTTAAATTGCGACAGACAATTAAGGCAATCCAAAGAAAGCAAGATCTGCGGGAATCTTTCAAAACTAAGGCAATACGTTAATAAAGTAAAGTGGCTGCGGACACGGCTCTCTGACTATAGATCTCCAAACGAGTGCATCCTCTTTGGTCCGGAGTGGCGATCTATCTCTGCAATAACTCTTCTGCCTTTCATTGACCACAGCTATTATGGGAGCGAAATTTTTGAATACGAGGAAGAGCTACAAATCTTGGGAGTAGTTGTTAAGCTCAAAGATGGTGTCAGTCTTGTAGTTAATAGTGTTTATTTTCCTCAGAATCTCTCCAGTGTGACATCTGAGAATGTGATTTCTTTGCTTGAATGCACCCGCACTTTTCTGCAACAAAACGAACTGCCTGAAGCATTCTTTGGAAAAGTTTCTCAGAAATGGTTGAAGACTCATGCTGGTTATTTTTCTCCTGCTGAATGCTGTCTGTATGACTCACGATGGTCTTCATTCATAAAGCAGACGGATGGGCCATTTATTGATTCTGGATTCTATGGAGCAAGCATTACTTCCTACAAAGCAGAGCTTAAAAAAATAGGTGTCAAGGTAAACTCTGAAGAAGTTTGTACACAACTTGCTAGGCACATTGAGTCTCATTCTGATACCAGCACTATCACCCGAATTTACAATTTCTTGAGGTTTTGCAACTGGAAGCCAGAAAAAAACAGCATGGAACATTTGGATCCCTTGTGGGAGCAAAGGCGGACAGTGGGTGAGCCCTGAAGAATGCGTACTACATGACAAGGATGGTTTGTTTGGCTTGCAGCTGAACATCTTGGATAAATTCTATGAGAAGGAGTTGCTGAGCTTCTTCTCTAGTGCTTTTGAAGTCAAATCAAATCCTTCAACTGGTGATTACTGCAAACTGTGGAAGGGATGGGAAAAGTCAAGAAATACGTTGTTGCAAGACGAGTGTTATGCTTTCTGGGGGTATGTAACAAGACATTGGAGTTCTTGTGTGGAGGAAGCTCTCTCCAAGAACTTGATAATGTTGCCTGTTGAATCCAGCAAAAAGGAAGTAATGTTATCCAATAAGCGTGATGTGTATATTGCTGATGACCTCCTGTTGAAAGATCTTTTTGTAAAGTATTCTCCTCAATCTTTATTTGTGTGGCTACCTCAGGCAAGTACATCTCCGTTTCTCGTGTTAAGTTGCTTGATATATACAAGAAAATTGGGGTTCGAGCGATTTCTGAGTCTGTTCAGAAGGAAGAGACATACTTAAGAAGTTGCCATCATATGAAAAGGTGGATCATAGTAATTTATTGATTGGAAGAGGTCTAGCTAGGCTTGTTCTTGGCTTTCTAGCGGACCCCTCAATCAACATGGAAGTTGGAAAGAGGCATGAAGCTGTTGATCGTCTTCTTAAACTCAGTGTCTTGGAGACGAATGAACCCATCGCCATAAACTACTATTTGACCTTGTCTTCAAGTGAAAGAGTTTATGGAAGAGCAAGCCAGATGGTACTCTGGGAGAAGGAAGGCTCAAAGTTCATCGTCCAAGCAAGTGGTAGGAATAATATGATGGAATATGCTACGCAATTTGCTGAAGCGATAGCCCAAGGGGTGCTTTGGGAAAGGGAGGATCAAGTGGCAGCACTGTCTGAGCTTATAAGATTGGGCTTCCTTGTTGAATTTGAGGAGCAAGGAATTGAGTTCCTCATGAAGTCCAAAAACTTGCAACTTTTCCAAGAAGATTTGGAGTTCCTCTCCTTCTGATTAGGTGGGTATGCTTGTGTTTTTTTACTGTTAGATTCTCTGGAAACCACGGTATTAAGCTTTTGTTGTCATTGCAGCTGCTATAAAGTCTTGTTGGGCTGGTGGAAGGGAACTCAGACTCATGCCATCTTCGGAGGTAATTAGATAAATTGCAAAGTCTGGCTGTTAACACAAAATACTCTCTCTTCGTTTTAATGGTTTTTCTTTTTGTCGTCAGTTTTTCACGGATTATCGTTTTGATTTGGCTCCTATGACCTGGTGGCCATCCAATTCATGAATGAATGTAATCATTTACTATGTTTGTTATAGGCTTGCAAAACTTGGATGCTTGTATATTACTGTGTTTTGTTAAGACTTCCAAAACTTGGATTCTCGTATGTTTTGCCTCTTAAGGTTCTTATGTTGATGGATTATTCTGCATTAATGTGTATGTCGGAGCTTATTTATGGGGCCCTGGGGTCTTTTGCTGATCCCATTCATCATTGTCATGTGCTAAATAATACTCCTGCTTGGGAACCAACCTGAAGTAACAGTACCAGGAGCATGTCGATCGAATATGCAATGTGTATATAAAGAACTAAGGGAGCTTACTATTCCTGATACGTAGCCTGTGATATCCAGAAAAAGGGTGGTGTTTTTAAGTAATGTAGCTGATTCTGCTGGTTAACATGATAGAACAAACGCAGTTTTTGACTTTTGATACACTATCAATACCTAATTCCATTGCTTCCACATGGACGATACCAACCAAACCAAACTGGATTTGAAACCGGCGGTTCTAGTTCATGAAATTGAAAAGCTAGAGCCTAAATCATCTCCTACACATGTCAGTTTGGTCCTAAGGAACCATCAGTTTTTGGTCAAGTGGAGCTGCAGAACTGCTAATTTTTTTCTTTTTCAAGTTACAATCCAAAAAAGTAAATAAATTAATTTCAATATTTAGTAGGATAAAATTTTAATCACCAAGAGTATTACTATATTAAATAATTTTTTTTAAATTTGTTTAGCAAGTGCATTTGTTTATATATAAACATATTCTACATTAATTATAGCATTTATAATGTGATATTATAAAATATTGTAGAGGTATTCTAGAAGTTAAAAAGAAAATTACGATATAAAAATTGGATTTATATTGTTGAAGAGATTTTGTTTTCAATAAAAGTTTATAGAAGTTAAATTATATATGTTTTTAAGTTATTTTTGTTTGACATATTGTTGAATATGTAATAAATTTTATTGATAACATAAAATAATTTTAAACATTAATCACTATATATTTAATATTATTTTATAATTTTTTCTCTAATTTTCCTTTTTATTTCTTTTTAAATGGAATTGGTTGGAACCATTAGGTCTAAGTCGAAGAACCATTTAAAAACTAAGTTTTGCTTTGGTTCTTGGTTCGGAATTGAATCATACCTATGTCTATTGACACAAGAGGGTGTTCATTCAGTCGGACCTAGGTCTAAATTAAAAACTCAAAATTAAATAAAAAATTGTGTTTATGAAAATTAGTGTTATGCATTTATTTATACGCAAGACATCCCATTTAAATTAAAATATAACAATATGGGATTTCAATGATATTTTAACAGTTCATTCACCTGAGGATAATAACTATTCATTCTTTCATTCATTTATTATTATAGCATTTAGTTGAGAATGATAATTCATAATCTTATATTAATTTTTTTGTCTTGAAAATACCACACATAAATAAATCGCTCTATAGTAAAGATAAGGGATAATATAAATATTTTACTTTTATTTCAATAATTATTTGTTTTATTTTTCTATACCAAGTAAACATTATAATAGATCTTACACCTCGATTATTTTGTTATTGAATTGAAATTCAATTCCCCATTTATTCATTGTTTAAAGAAGTGGAATTATTCTAACTCTATATAATGTGATTGGGCATGTTTCCCAATTATATTTATTTTACGTTTTATCAATAATGCATTAAATGCTATGAGTACATAATAAATAATTTCTATTCACATTAAAAATAGTTTAAATATTAAATGTAACTTATCTTTTTTTTTTTCATTATATATTTAATATTTTTGTAATAGATAATTTATATATTTTATATAGTTTTTAAGGGATCCATGTGGATAGACACAGGTCCATGAGTTTAGTTGGTTGGACTAGTTAAGATCCTTAAACTTATGCACGTTCACCCATGGGTTAGACCTGGGTTAGACAATTTGAGCGTTTGAATGTAATGGGTCAAATCTGGTGCGTGGGAATGTGATACCGTTAGTAGATAATACTCTGCAGTATCTGAAATAACTTTTCAATTATCAGCGCTGTTGCAAGAACCAGGAAAAGGAAAAAAAAAAAAAAAAAGGAGAAAAGTAAGAAAAACCCTCAGCTCAGTAAATTGGACACCACAGCACCCACACGTTCACGACACCAAATGGTGGCTCATTGGAAAAAAAGGGCTCGAAATTTTCAGTACCATTTTTTATATTAGCTCAATTTTTTTGCACAGTTTCGATAATGATGGATCAAAGCAAGATGTCTAGTATCAAATCTTGATGTACCCTTTCTTCAATTAAATGAAATTCAAAATTTTAATAGGAGGAAAAAAAAAAACCAAAGATAAAAGAACAAGGCTAACTTTAAATTTGGATCTAAACAAGTTAAGATTGATACGAAGTCCAAAATGTGCTCAAACATTGAGAAGGTGCAATATATGTTTACGAATGTTATAAAAAAATTGTCAATATATGAATTTTATAAAATTAATTACTATATCATCAATGCAAAATTACAAAAATCATATTTATGACCTGCACTTTTTAGAAGGAAAAAAAAAACACTTTCAAAAGTAAATTTAAAATTGATTGCCTACAAGTTTCAAAAGCATTTCTCAACCCTAATCACATTTTAAACATATGTTTTTTATGGAAGATAAAAAACCACATGTCTAACATGTGATCTTACAATGCTTTTTAGATATAATTATTTTCTATGATTAATATTTTCGTAAAAGAATTAATAATGGATCCGTAACCGGAGATATATATATATATATATATATGTATATATCAACATAGGCATGCTTGGTTCTGAATTATAGAAATTGAGTCATAGGGTGGTTGTCCTAACGAAGCACGTCTATTTTACACATTCTAAGAAGTAAGTTAGAAGGCCCATTTTCTTTGTTTCACCAATCACCTAGTTATGGTATGTTCAAGTTCGAAAGTTATGTGATTCATGTTTTAGGATTAAATGTAGTCAGATCACTTAGATATTCATTTTCTCATTAGAGTACTAACAAACCTCTCTCAAACTTCGTCATGTTAAATTCAGTGGCTAATCGCCAACTTGCAAGTACATCAAGCTCCTAAAAATATTTTACATCATATGGATTAATTAGGTATTTTTCATCCTAATTCTATCCTTTTAGTGACACTAAGCTCAAACAATCCCTTTATACCCATTATAATCATATGTCATGGAACAATTCATATGGGTGATCATCCTTTTAAAAAACACGTGCATTAAACACAGTACCACAATTGCATACTAAAAAGAAACTACTGAATTAGCATTGAATTTCAAGGTTCATTTTCATAATGGACATAAAAGCAAACTTAACTACTCATGAAAACAGGATATTGAGAGAGGATCGTCCGAAAAACATAAGATATTAAACAACGTAGACTCTCACTAGTGTAGCTAAACTATGCAAAATGGGTGTGTTTTAGGTTTTAAGGAAGCAAAGAGGCAAGGCAAGATAAATAAGGATTGATTACGCCCTTGAGATAAGTGGTCAATTATAGTGGCTATACATCATGGACTACTCACATGCTTCATTGAATAAATAGTTACTATTAATAAAAGCGAATAGGAGTAACAAGATTTTCATATGATAATTTTTTATTTAAATAAAGGTATTTTAGAAAAAAAAATCAATCGATCAAACATTGAATTATTATTTATAAATTTGAGTAATGAATAACTATTTAACTTTTGGGTAAATTAGGTGGGCCACCCTTGGAAATTTTAGAAATTGTATGGACCTCCAGTTTTTCAAAAGCCTGCAGTTACACCCCTTAAAAACAAGTAAATTGCATGGACCACCCTTAAAAATTTTAAAAATTGCATGGGCCCCTAGTTTATTTAAAAATTGACACTTACATCCCTAAAATTTCACATGATAATATGTAAATTTTGTTTATTTGATTCTAACATGTCATCACATATATATGTTTAATTAATAAATGTTTCAAGAGATATTTAAAATTTTAAATGTTAAAGAATGAAAATTTTATTTCATATTTCTTTTTGCCCTTCGAACCTAGCATTCAAAGTGCAATTCTAATAGAAAACTTTTTTTAAGTAAAAAATAGTGTTATGATGTGTGTTTTAATATAATAAAAAACTTTTCTAATATATTTATTTCATGTTAAAATGCAATTCCAGAAGAAGAAAAATGACAATTAAATTTGTTTCTCTTTCTTAAATAATTAATTCTATAAAAACTATATAAAAAATTACAAATATTTTCTATTAAAAATATTATATATGTAATGACATGTTAATGCAAACTAAGCAAAATTTACATATTATCATCATATCATTTTCTAAGAGTATAAATATCGACATTCGAAAAAAGTGGGAATCCATATAATTTTTTAAGTTTTCAAAGGAGACGCATGCAATTTACTTATTTTTAGAGGATACAAGTATTGACTTTTGAAAAATTTGGGAGTCCATGCAAGTTCTAAAGTTTATGGAAGAGATCCACCCAATTTACCTTAACTTTTTAATAAAGAATCTCTGTTATAATTAACTAAACCCCACTTTATAAGAAATAGCTGTAATAAATACTATCACAATAAAATAAACATACAGTGTTTTTGTCCATAAAACGTGCCTAAAATTTAAAAGGGAAAAAAAAAACAAAGAAAATTACATAGCTGGCTTAGCTTTTGCACTAAGGTCACTTTGTTTGAATCCCATCTCACCAGGAGATTGAAATGAAACCTTCACATCTTGCTTTTGAACATTGCCAGCAACGCACCACTCTGAATTAGCACCTAAAATTTAAGGACTACAACATGATACAACTTAAATATAAATAGGTTTAAAGGTAAGCAAAAATCAACATGAACCATAGTCGGTTCAAACACATGGTTAATTTTATATCAAGGTTATAAGCCCATACGTAAATCAGTTTACAAACCCGTTTATTAAACAAGTCTTGCAAACAAATTCATGTTCAATGCACAAACCCATTTAGTGTATTATTATTTTTTTCTTATTTCACATTTGCCTATAGTGCCACACTACCATTAGGCTATATTAAGATACACACACCCATATATGGGAAAAAAAATTTAATATTTATATTTTAAAAAAATTATAAAAGTACCACTAAGATGAAAATAATCTCAATCTTAGGCAATGTGGCCTCGTCTCTTCAAGAGCCAAGGTTGAGGGGCCATATTTTACTTGCCTCCTCCTTCCCCATTTTATTCGCATAAAATCTCTAAATTGCAATGAAAAAAAAAAAATCCTAACGCTAATTTTACTCCATTTCAACGTTGTTTTTTTATTTAATTGACGTGAGTTCTTAGTTAATTTCGATCACCATGCATCACAAAGGCATTAGTTCGTGCAAAATTTAGGAAAAGGAAATCAACATTACATTTTTTAAAAAATTAAAAAAAATGACACCAAGATAAAAATGATCCCAATTTTATGCAATATGACATCATCTTTCCAAAAGATGATGTTACTGTATAAAGCCGACCTCGTCTTTTCAAGAGACAAGGTTGACACAATCATCTCCCCTCCCCTTCCTACAGTTCATATTTTACTCCTTATTACATTAGTTAATCTAAACAATTGCAACCTATCAGAATTATGTACGATCAATTGTATAAATCATTAGCCATCCACCGTAGAGAAACAACTTCTAGACTACATAATCTAACCACAACAGTATTCCCGAATTGATTCCTTCACCGCCAACATAATAAAAAACTCATTAAACATAATATATAAAATGGTTGCACTATTGTTCAATTCATTACATCAAATATAATAAATAATATCTAATTTACTCTTGGGTGCTCGGCTTCCTTCGTCTCCGCCTGACAAAAGTATGACGGAATGTCCTAAGCTGATCTAGAGCCTGCTGGGGATGCTCCATAGATGCATCAACTTATGTAAGTGCAGCATCCACATCTCCATCACCAACATTGTATTGGTGAAACGATATAGGGCTGGATCCACCTAGGCGAGTTCTTCCCCCACATCATCTGGTGTCGACGATCGCCTCTCATATGGAGCCCGGGGGTAAACCTCCACATATGAGATGTCTGGCATCGGGGTATCCAGTATATAAGATATGATGATGATGATGATGGACTAGACTAGTCATGCAAAACATATGAAGGGCTAGGCTCATCATGATGTACATGCGGAGATGAAGACTTATCTCAAACATCTATAGCTCTATATCAGCCTCGCCCTAACCCTTGACCCCATCCCCGCCCATGCTTCTCTCTTTGTAGTTTGCGTCTATGTGCTAACCGAGCTTGAGGCTATGGGTCATCCTTACCACTAATGATATCAGGTGCTAGTTCTACTGTTGCTGCTATTGCTAGATCATTAATATTAAGTCCCATAAACTCATCTATTATATAAATAACATCTCGTGCTGTGGCAAGAGTATCCTCAGGTAGTATGTTAGGGACTTGGTAAATGAAATCTTCTTGCAATTAAAAGTAAACACTAGATTAGGAAATAACAGACATAATATACATCCATATATATCATATAATCACTTACCATATATAATATAATGCCCCCTGTGCAACTGATGCAGCACCTAGTGATCGCATTATACCAATCATAATAATCTTCGGATGTGCCGTAGAGGATGTCCTGCATGTCCACAATGCAATTACGCTTGCCATCCCACTCTACAACCCACCTAACATGCTCTGACGCCTAGTTCCACTCTAAACACCCTCATAAGTTAAGCTCATGTAAGGCTCTGTTAAGACGGAATATACTCGATTTTTATTGAGTAAAATATGTTAATTCTATTATTAATTTTATAGAAATCCAAATGAATTGATACTTAATCGAGTTTAATGTCGTGTTTCAGGTTTTATAAAGTAAATGGAACGGTTTGGCGAAATTGGGCATGAGTTTGTAACAAGCTTCAAGGATCAATATCACTTTCAATGGAATGCACAAGTACTCACAATTTAATTCCAAACTCGGGATGATTCGCTATCATTGCTATTAGCTTTCTCATGAACTATAGCAATTGCAAACACATTTGGAGAATATACAAGGTTCGAAATTCGTCCAGAACGTCCAAAGCTTCCAGCCATCATGGAAAAGCCGCCGGCCAACATTCATGGCCGGCACTGGGAGATTCATGGCTGCCGGCCATGGAGCCGGCCATCATCATCCATCGCTTGTTTCGCGATTAAAAGCTGCCAGCCTTGTTGCGACATGCCTCCAGCCATCTTTCATGCGAAAAACACTCCTTATATCTGATGTTTATCTCACATATATAAAGAAATAGGAGAGAGAAAAAGGAGGATCATTCATTCATTCTTTCATTGTTTGTTCTTGTTATTGATGCTCTCAAGAAACCCTAGTTTTATTTTCTTGATCATGAGTAACTAATTACTCAATCTAGCCGAGGATTATTACGGGATCAATTCATCAAAGATTGTGAGATCCAATTGAACTATTGAGTTTATTTTGTTTATGAATATTCATATTTCATCTATTTGAATTATTAGAATTGTTTTGATTGATCATTACGAATTAGGCCTATTTGTTTGGTTGTCAAAGCGATTATTGTTATTTGGAATATCAAATCCGTAATTGTTTGATTGTTTCAATATAAGTAATACGATAACATGATTAGTTACATAATAAGTGATTGATTTATGTTATGGTGATTTATGATCTAATTTTAAATAGTTCATGCTTTTGATCTGTTGATTAGAATTGGTAGTCTCGTTAATTAGTAATGCTATTGATAGATTAAATCTTAAGAGCTTATTTAGGGTTATCTAATCAATAAGGGAATAGTTAAAGATCGTATCTTGATTATCGATATTCTAAGGAGATAGATCTTCAGAGCTTGTTGAAGGTTATAACCAATTTATTCATGAATTAGAATAACAATCCTTGCATCAATGATCATCTTTATGATGAATCGTGAATTCCTTGGTTAGAATTATTTGCTATTGAATTTACACCATAAACGTATTTGTTAATTTTAGAATCAATTATTTTCTAATTAATCGTTTATACAAAACCCCCGATTTTTATTCCCTTTTGCTAGTTAAAATAGAAATTAGATTTTCACTGATCCCTGTGGAGACGATCCTGTTCACTACTATTTACAAATCTTTAGAGTAGGTAAATATAAATATTTTATTTGTTGGATTCGACACCCACCAAATTTTGGCGCCGTTGCCGGGGATCGGTGTCGAAAATTTATTTCATTTTCTTTATGACTCGTTCTTCTCACACAGGTGAACTTGAATTCGATATAAAGATCTCGAGAGACAGTCAGGGAATTGCGCAAGGAAGCAAAAACTGGTATTAAACAGACCGCAATTTCATCTTCATCAACTCCTGGACTACATCAACTCTGGAATTTGCTGATACATCCAGTGAATCCGAAGGAGAAGATAACAGCAACGAGTTATGGACAATCAAGATAGAACTTTGAGGAAATTAGCTGCACCAGACGTGAATCAGCAGCCCTTATGTATTCAATATCCAGAACTGAACGTAGCTTTTGAATTGAAATCTGGATTGATACATTTGCTTCCTACCTTCCATGGGTTGGAAAATGAGGACCCTCATAAGCATCTAAAAGAATTCCACATTGTGTGTTCGAGCATGAGACCTCAAGGAGTTCCCGAAGAACAGGTCAAGTTGAGAGCTTTTCCATTTTCCTTGAGGGATAGGGCTAAGGACTGGCTATTTTACCTACCGCCTGGTTCCATCAACACTTGGACAGATATGGTCAAATTGTTTTTGGATAAATTTTTCCCTGCTACTAGAGCTGCTAGTATCAGAAGGGATATATGTGGGATTAAGCAAAGGGATACCGAGAATCTTCATGAGTATTGGGAGAGATTCAAACAGTTGTGTGCCTGTTGCCCACAACACGGGATTTCAGAACAGCTTCTTATCCAATACTTCTATGAAGGATTGATACCCATAGAAAGGAAAATGATGGATGCCGCTAGTGGAGAGAGCAATAGTCGATAAAACTCTGGTCAAGCCAGGAATTGATATCTCTTATGGCTGCAAATTCTCAGCAATTTGGCTATAGACACGATCCATCAACAAGAAAGGTTAATGAGGTAAGCGTTTCTCATCTTGAGCATCAAATTTCTGATTTAACCTCTCTTGTGCAGCAGTTGGCCTTTGGAAACCAACAACAGGTTAAGGCTTGTGGGATTTGCGCTGCTCCAAATCATCCTACAGATATGTGTCCCACACTCCAAGAGGAACCTTTAGAGCAAGCCAATGCACTCGGAGGTTTCCCGGGACAACCACAAAGGAAGTATGATCCCTATTCGAATACATATAATCCGGGATGGAGGGATCATCCTAACCTTAGGCTATGGGCTAAATCGCATAACTATCAACAATACCGACCAAGGCCACAGAACCAAGCACCACAACCTTCTTCCTCAAGTTCAGGTATGTCTCTAGAGGAAATTGTTAAATCTTTAGCTGTTAACACAAAACAATTTCAGGATGAAACGAAGCAAAGTATCCAGAACTTGGAGACACAGATGAGCCAACTCGCATCATCTGTAAGTAAGTTTGAATCTCAAGGTAAGTTGCCTTCTCAAACTGTCACAAACCTAAACAAAGTGCTAATGCAATTAATTTGAGAAGTGGCAAGGAACTACAGGAATCCACAAGCAAGGCAACTCGAAAGAGAGATAGAGAAGAGACTGAAAAAGAAGTAGAGCCACCACACAATGAAGGCAACCAAATGGGAGAAACTTTGGTGGTACCACCCAAAGCGATAGCACCCCCTTTTCCATCAAGATTAGCAAAGTCCAAGAAAATAGAGGAGGAAAAGGAAATTCTTGATACATTTCGCAAAGTTGAGGTAAATATTCCCTTACTTGATGCTATTAAGCAAGTACCTCGATATGCTAAGTTTTTGAAGGAATTGTGCACTAATAAGAAGAAGCTTAAGGGGAATGAAAAGATAAGTGTAGGGGAAAATATTTCCGCTATACTTCAAAGAAAACTCCCACCTAAATGCAAGGATCCAGGTATGTTTACAATCCCTTGCAAGATAGGTAATTTTGGAATTGCTAAGGCCATGTGTGATTTAGGTGCTTCTATTAATGTGATGCCTTTGTCAGTCTATCAATCTTTGAATGTTGGACCATTAAAAGAAACTGGTGTAATTGTTCAACTTGCTGATAGGTCCAATGTATATCCTGAAGGTGTATTAGAGGATGTTTTGGTGCAAGTAAATGGGTTGGTTTTTCCTGCAGATTTTTATGTTCTTAATATGGAAAATGATGATTCTGCAAACTCATCCTTAATTTTGTTAGGAAGACCATTCTTGAAAACATCTAGAACAAAGATTGATGTACATGATGGTACACTCACTATGGAGTTCGATGGGGAAATTATAAAATTTAACATTTATGATGCCATGAAATATCCTAGTGATACTTCTTCTGTTTTTGTAATAGATGTTTTTGACCCATTAGCACAGGAAACGTTTGATTTGAATGATGTGAATAGGTTGAAGGTCGCACTTGAAAAGAGTCTCACCATTGAGAAATTGAGGAAGATTGCAAGGAAGTTAGTACTTCCTTCTGATTGGAAGACACCGTACATGAATTGGAGTCGTTGCAACCCCTAAGGTATGGTTTATCTTACATTGATCTGCCTTCATCTAACCCAAAACTCCTTCCTTCTATCGTGCAGGCACCAAAGTTGGAGTTAAAGCCTTTACCAGACCACCTGAAGTACATATTTCTTGGAGAGCAAGATACCCTTGCAGTCATAATTTCCAACAAATTAAGTGCTTTAGAAGAGGAGAAGCTGATTCGGGTACTCAGAGAATACAAGGAAGCTATTGGATGGACCATTGCTGACATTAAAGGTCTGAGCCCTTCCACCTGCATGCATAAAATCCTGTTAGAAGACAACTGCAAACCGTCAAGAGAGGTTCAGCGTCGACTAAATCCACCTATGATGGAAGTGGTAAAGAAAGAGATCTTGAAACTTCTTGATGCAGGTATGATCTACCCAATTTCTGATAGCAAATGGGTGAGTCCAATTCAAGTCGTTCCTAAGAAAACAGGTATAACAGTTCTTGAAAACTCTGAAGGTGAGATGGTACCAACTCGTGTTCAAAACGGATGGAGGGTTTGTATTGATTATAGGAAGTTAAATGCATCCACTAGAAAAGATCATTTCCCTCTTCCCTTTATTGATCAAATGCTCGAAAGGTTGGCTGGTCATTCTCACTACTGTTGTCTTGATGGTTATTCAGGTTTTCATCAAATTCCAGTTGCACCGGAAGATCAAGAGAAGACCACGTTCACATGTCCATTTGGAACGTTTGCTTATAGGAGGATGCCGTTTGGACTTTGTAATGCTCCCGCCACATTCCAAAGGTGTATGGTTAGTATATTCTCAGATTATGTAGAAAACATCATAGAAGTCTTCATGGATGACTTTACTGTATATGGTGATACATTTGATACATGTCTTGCTAACCTTACAAAAGTACTTAAAAGATGTATAGAAGCGAACCTTGTGTTAAATTATGAAAAATGCCATTTTATGGTTGATCAAGGTTTAATCTAGGGCATATTGTGTCCTCTAAAGGCCTTGAGGTTGATAAGGCCAAGATTGAAGTGATTAAATCCTTACCTTACCCCGTGAGTGTCCGGGAAGTTCGTTCTTTTCTTGGAAGTGCAGGTTTTTACAGGCGCTTCATTAAGGATTTTTCCAAGATCACTCAACCCCTGTGCAAATTATTGCAAAAGGATATGGTGTTCGAATTTGATGATGCTTGCAAAGAGGCTTTTGATAAATTAAAGGAGAAGTTAACTTCTGCCCCAATTATCAAACCACCCGATTGGAATCTTCCTTTCGAAATCATGTGTGATGCGAGCAACTATGCAATCGGTGCTATCCTTGGACAGAGAGTCGGAAGAGATCCACATGTCATCTGCTACTCCTCAAAACACTTGATAGTGCCCAAGCCAACTATTCAACAACGGAAAAAGAACTTTTAGCTGTTGTTTTTGCTTTAGAGAAATTCCGTTCTTATTTGTTAGGTACTAAAGTAATTGTTTTTTCTGATCATGCAGCCTTAAAGTATCTACTTGCCAAGAAAGAAGCTAAGCCTAGGCTCATCAGATGGATACTCTTACTACAAGAGTTCGATTTGGAGATACGAGATAGGAAAGGCACCGAAAACGTGGTGGCCGACCACCTTAGTAGAATACCTGGTAGTGACGACCTGACTCCACTGCAAGACGACTTTCCAGATGAGCATCTATTTTCTATCCAAAAGACAATTCCTTGGTACGCGGATATTGTTAATTATCTAGTTACCAAAACTTTACCAAGTGATTTGTCTAGAGCTCAAAAGGATAAAATCAAAAGTGATGCTAAATATTATGCATGGGATGATCCCTATTTATGGAAACTGCTCCGATCAAATCATTAGGAGATGTATTTCTCAAGAGGAAATTCCTTCTGTTTTGCAATTTTGTCACAATTATGCATGTGGAGGACACTTTGGTCCTAAAAGAACAGCTCACAAGGTATTAGAGTGTGGTTTATTTTGGCCCACAATGTTTCGTGATGCATACTTATTCTGTAAGTCTTGTGAACGATGCCAAAAGGTTGGAAATCTAGGACATAGAGATCAAATGCCCCTCACCCCTATTCTTGTTTGTGAGATCTTTGATATATGGGGTATAGATTTCATGGGTCCTTTTACCCCCTCCTTTGGCAATGTTTATATTATACTGGCTGTTGATTATGTCTCGAAGTGGGTAGAAGCTAAAGCTACCCGAACTAACGATGCTAAAGTTGTTGTAGATTTTGTTAGATCTCATATCTTTGCTAGGTTCGGGACACCAAGGGCTCTCATCAGTGATCGTGGTACACACTTTTGCAATAGAGTGGTGGAAGCTCTATTTAAGAAATACAACGTCACTCACCGTACTTCCACGGCATATCATCCACAAACGAATGGATTGGCCGAAGTTTCAAATCGAGAAATCAAGTCTATTCTGGAAAAGACTGTCAATTTGAATCTAAAAGACTGGAGCACGAGACTTGAGGATGCATTATGGGCATATCGCACAGCCTACAAGACACCTATCGGTATGTCTCCATACAGGTTAGTATTCGGTAAGCCTTGTCACCTCCCTGTTGAGTTAGAGCACAGAGCTTATTGGGCTATTAAACAGTGCAACATGAGTTATAATGAGGCAGGTAAACTTAGAAAACTTCAATTGCAAGAGCTCGAGGAGATCCGCAACGATGCCTATGAGAACTCTAGGATTTACAAGGATAAAACAAAAGCTTTTCATGACCAGACAATTTCAAGAAAACAATTCTCCATTGGTCAAAAAGTTTTACTTTTTCATTCTAGATTAAAGTTATTTCCTGGTAAATTGAGATCTAGATGGGTAGGACCTTTCGTTGTTACTAACGTATTTACTCATGGTGCAGTTGAAATCCAAAGTCCTGAAACGGGAAAAATTTTTAAAGTGAATGGTCATCGTTTGAAACCATTTTATGAAGGTTTTCAGGTATGCAATATAGAAGAACTCAGTTTAGAACCACCGATATATAACTGAAATCGATACGTCTAGCTAAAAGACGTTAAAGAAAGCGCTTCATAGGAGGCAACCTATGTATTGTATTTATTTTTTTCCACTAAGTCTATTCTCTTTTACCCTACAAAAAAAAAAAAAATTTAAAATCACGGCTGGCAGCCAAGATTTCATGCCAGCCCGCCATTATAATTCTGGGAATTCTCAGACGAATCATGGCCGCCGGCCGACTCATCATGGCCGCCAGCCATGACGATGAGCGGAATTCCCAGACGAAGCATGGCCGCCGGCCGACTCCTCATGGCCGCCAGCCATGATGTCGAGCAGATTTTCCACTAGGCCGATTTTATTTTACAAAAAAAAAAAAAAAAAAAAAAAAAAAAAAAAAACATTTTTTTTAAGCTGGCAGCCAATATCAATACGCTGCCAGCCGCATGTCTACTGGGTACTTTATCAAGGAGACTCCCCGACCATTCATGGCCGCCGGCCTATTCCAAATGGCTGCCAGCCGTGAAGGCATGCGGAACGCCCAGACCGAGCATGGCCGCCGGCCTACTACCAATGGCCGTCAGCCGTGATGACGAGCAGAACACCCAGAAGCTCCATGGCCGCCAGCCTACTCCCAAAGGCTGCCAGCCGTGAAGACGCGCCGAAGTCCCAGAAAGCTCATGGCTGCCGGCCAATATTTCATGGCAGCCGGCCATGCCCCTGCTGCATAAAAAATTGCAGCACGATCTCCTCTCCCTCTCAACACTTCACACAAACCCATTTAGTAAGTTCTTTCCCTCCCTACCCTCTATTCTTCCTCTCAAACCCGCAGCACGCCATCCTCACACCACTTCCACATCACATTCGTGGATTATCCTCTCCAACCAAGTAAGTCTATCTCACTCTCAATTATTTTTCTTTTTCTTTTTTTTTCATGGGTATGGGATGAAAACCATGGCTGCTATATTTTGTCTTGACAATGGAATTGTGGATAACATAAATCGTGTTGATGGATTCGCGATGAGGAGATATAGTTACAGTTTATCTTGGAATCTTGACCACAAACTGGGGTTGCATGTCAATTTCGAATTAGACCAAATATGGAATTTTTTTTTCATGCCAATCCTGTCACGAATTTTTTTTTTAATGGATCGTGTTCGACCTTGCCCTAATCCCTTGCATGCACGAGTTGTTTTGGCTTGAGTCTTTATCTACTTGTGTAGTCTTCGAATCCATTCCACTTCCACCGATTTGATTCTCGTAATATTGAATTGCTTGCGAACTTTTAGGGTTCTATAGAGTCAAATTGGGGCTTTTCTGATTTTGAGACACAAACATGGTTTTTGAATGGTTCTAACATAGGGGATCGCGTGTGGATTCCATTAGTTGTACAAATTCATGTTTCGAATCACATGTGGTTGGAATCCATTGTGTTTAATGGTGTTGATGAGTTATATATCACTTATGGACTACTTTAAGCTCAATATTATGATCCATGTTGTTAGTTAACCCATTTTCATGATTATTTCATGCTCTTGATAGTGACAGTTTGAACTTGCAAATTTGAAAAATCCTCCTCTAACGGTCAAATACTCAGCTGCTTAGTCTAGGCTGCCAGCCTTGAGTTGTATTGCCAGTGTAAATCATTGTTCCTTCAGTTACTTTCATGGAGATGATTTGTTCTGAATTACTTAGGCAACCTATTGCAAGGCCTGCTTTGAGATCACATGTTATCATTGATATTGCTGTGTGTGATTATGAATTGCCATGAACTATCCATTGTCCCTGTCCTGGTTCTTAGTTGTTCTATTAATCTATTTTCACAATGGACACTATCACACACCGAACAGTAACCTATATCTGCATCTATTTTGCATTCCCTTTATACTAAACTCAAACATTTGATGTAGGGATGCCGCCAAAAAAGCTTCCACCCCAGAAAAAGAAGTCCAAGACCGCTGAAGCATCTTCCTCTGGAGCACCACAACCAGAACTCATCTCGACTAAGGACTTTGCCAAGGCAAGAAAGAAGAAGTTAAGGGGTATGGAACTCATGAATATCCAATACTTAGACTGGACTGTACTGGATCTTTATGACCTGATAGATTTGCTACACCAAACTGTCCAAGATCGAACTTGGTTCACACTTTTCTCAATCCAAGAACCTGCCTACCGAGATATAACCATAGAGTTCCTGTCAACTCTGACGATGGAGAAAGAGGACCATGCCACTTTTATGCAATTTCAAGTATATGGAGAAGTCCATAGGGTTGATCTGAAGCGTGTGGGATACCTGCTAGGAATCTATGATGATCCACAAACTGCCACGGCATTACCCAACTCCTGGCCCGCTGATATGGATCCTTCAACATTCTGGCTTCAGCTTACAGCTCCTAGCACCAAGCCATTTGAACCGTCCAAATCTCATGCCACTGACTTCCCTGCTACGGAACACAAATTACTTCATCACATATTAGCTCATACCATCAGCGGTAAGAAAACCAGCCACAGTAAAGTCACCAACTCTGATATGTTTTATCTTTATAGCTTGACCAGCAGCCACAGAATTGACTTGGGTGTGGAGGTCGCCAATTATTTGGATAAACAAAGCACGGATACAAGGACCAAAGTCATCCTTTGTAGGGGCTATATCACAGCTCTACTGAAAGGGATGGGTATCTTCCGAGAACCTGAGGGAGATGAGGGCATTCCTTGCAAAATGATATCTGATGCCCCTTTCAGATTATGGGGATTATCAAAGGGATCCAACAGGACTGATCAAGCCGAAGAGATCGAGGCCCTTGAGATGGCTCCCGTACGTAGGCCATCCACACACCGGACTACCCCTCCTGCGAGTTCACATGACCAATTGTTGCAAGAAATCAAGGAACTCAAAGAGGAAAACAAAAAAGAGAGAGAACGGAACAGGAAAGAGCGGAAAAAGAACAAGAAGTTTCGAACCACCCTGTTCCAGATGTTGAAGTCCGCTTTTGCCTGCAATACATCCACGGATGTCCCGGAGTTCCAGTACCAGACATCCAGTGAGGAGGACAGCGACCCTGAGGCTGATAGCTAGAGTTCATGCTGGCTGCTTTGTCTTGCCTACATATTATATCTGTCTAAGCACCCAAACCTTTGGGTAGACTTACGATGACTTGTTTCTACAATTTGACCTTGCTTTTGCTATCTCTTTGTTTTTGTATCCGCTTGATCACAGGATCCATAGCACTCCATCTGAATTGCCAAAGGAACTTGCAATTGCACCTATATTGTGCAACAATCCAGGGAAGAATCGTTACTCCTTTTTCCTTTCATTTTTGTGTGCAATTGAGCTGAATTCAGAACAGTGAGGACACTGTTCAGACTAGGTGTGGGGGAAGGAATAAACATGAGGAGAATTGAATATTACTGCTTGCTGAAATCTGAAATTTGACTATACTTTGCATATACAGGATATCTGAATTGATCTGAAATGTTTGCACCCATACTATGAACTGTTAGATTGTTGTCCTCAAGCACTATATGGCAATTTCAGGCCAAATTTTTCAAAAATTTATGAAATCTGGAGATTGTGATGAATATTCGTGATAGCATCTATATAAATGGAAATTGACTTGTTAAAATGCCTTACTCACCTACTGTTGTGATTAATACTTGGTTAAAAATTGAGTAGCAAAATCTTTATTGAATAAACTTACCTTGTATTTAGTTTTAGAATCGGAAATTTAAGAGTAGGTCGAGTTCTTAAGTGAAAAATAAACAAGTCTACTTCTAGGAATAAATTAGCATGTATATACTCCTCTTGAATTCTTTTTAAAACAAGAATTTTTCAACAAATAGTAAAAGAGGTAAATGACACTTTTTACTTAGTGATCCATGATAAAAAGTCTTTTATGTGTGTTGCATTCAAAGTAAAGAAACAAGCATAGCCACTACTCGCTGACTTGAGCATTTGAGTTATGAGTATCCAAACTTGAATGTTAGAGTGAGAGAGAGTTCTTAGGGGTCCCTTTAAAACCCGGTCACTTGGGTGATGAGCCCGGATGTATCGACTCAATGAACTCACTATAACGATAAGGGAGGAAAGGCAAAAGTTCACTATATGAGCTTTGAAAAAAAAAAAAAAAAAAAAAGAGAGCTGAAAAGAAGCGGGCAAAAACCCGTCCAGAGAATACTCTCTGAAGGCTCAATACATGCTTGAATAAATCAAAAAGAAATGAATGCTAAAGCATCATTGAAATAAGACTTACAATGAATATGGAGAAAATCTAGGGAATGGTTGATATCATATGCTTTTACTTTATGTTGCGAGGAGTATATACCTGTTAAATGTCCAATGAAGTCCAAATGGGTGTTTTTCCTTACTGAACTGAGAATTTACTTTTGAATGGAAGAATCTTTTGCTAAACATATGGATTAAAGTTTGTTTTGTTTAGATTAGCTTTTGAATTTTGATTGAAGTATTTTAATTGCATGGAATTAGTTTGGTTAGAGCGGTAGGCACTTAAACTACATGTCATAAGAATAATCAAAGAAAGATGCTTGGAACTTTAAAAGTGAAAGTTAGCACTCTCTATGATAGATTTCAATTGTGGTTCTAATTGTTTTGCTTGAGGACAAGCAATGGTTCAGGTGTGGGGGAATTTGTTAAGACGGAATATACTCGATTTTTATTGAGTAAAATATGTTAATTCTATTATTAATTTTATAGAAATCCAAATGAATTGATACTTAATCGAGTTTAATGTCGTGTTTCAGGTTTTATAAAGTAAATGGAACGGTTTGGCGAAATTGGGCATGAGTTTGTAACAAGCTTCAAGGATCAATATCACTTTCAATGGAATGCACAAGTACTCACAATTTATTCCAAACTCGGGATGATTCGCTATCATTACTATTAGCTTTCTCATGAACTATAGCAATAGCAAACACATTTGGGATATACAAGGTTCGAAATTCGTCCAGAACGTCCAAAGCCCAGCCATCATGGAAAAGCCGCCGGCCAACATTCATGGCCGGCACTGGGAGATTCATGGCTGCCGGCCATGGAGCCGGCCATCATCATCCATCGCTTGTTTCGCGATAAAGCTGCCAGCCTTGTTGCGACATGCCTCCAGCCATCTTTCATGCGAAAAACACTCCTTATATCTGATGTTTATCTCACATATATAAAGAAATAGGAGAGAAAAAGGAGGATCATTCATTCATTCTTTCATTGTTTGTTCTTGTTATTGATGCTCTCAAGAAACCCTAGTTTTATTTTCTTGATCATGAGTAACTAATTACTCAATCTAGCCGAGGATTATTACGGGATCAATTCATCAAAGATTGTGAGATCCAATTGAACTATTGAGTTTATTTTGTTTATGAATATTCATATTTCATCTATTTGAATTATTAGAATTGTTTTGATTGATCATTACGAATTAGGCCTATTTGTTTGGTTGTCAAAGCGATTATTGTTATTTGGAATATCAAATCCGTAATTATTTGATTGTTTCAATATAAGTAATACGATAACATGATTAGTTACAGAATAAGTGATTGATTTATGTTATGGTGATTTATGATCTAATTTAAATAGTTCATGCTTTTGATCTGTTGATTAGAATTGGTAGTCTCGTTAATTAGTAATGCTATTGATAGATTAAATCTTAAGAGCTTATTTAGGGTTATCTAATCAATAAGGGAATAGTTAAAGATCGTATCTTGATTATCGATATTCTAAGGAGAGATAGATCTTCAGAGCTTGTTGAAGGTTATAACCAATTTATTCATGAATTAGAATAACAATCCTTGCATCAATGATCATCTTTATGAATTGAATCGTGATAATTCCTTGGTTAGAATTATTTGCTATTGAATTTACACCAATAAACGTATTTGTTAATTTTAGAAATCAATTATTTTCTAATTAATCGTTTATACAAAACCCCCGATTTTTATTCCCTTTTGCTAGTTAAAATAGAAATTAGATTTTCACTGATCCCTGTGGAGACGATCCTGTTCACTACTATTTACAAATCTTTAGAGTAGGTTAAATATAAATATTTTTTATTTGTTGGATTCGACACCCACCAGGCTCTCATATCAAATGGAGGGTCTGGGATCCCATGGAAACCACCAAACTGTTTGAGCACCCTGTTTAGATAGTAGTGCTTGACAACGTGAAAGCATACTAGAGGAACTCGTGCTTACCATACATCTCCACCAGACCAGTAGTACTTAGGAAGGGAATCCATTAGCAGAGTGCGGGTTCCAAATAACCTATTCATGAGAAAAAAAAAAAAAGCAATACATAACAAATAATAATGAAAGTGTACACATAAGACCACATAGGACGTAAAAACCATACATGTCTAAGGACCTATAGATCTATGCATCCCCTATACTCAAATAACCAATGTGTGGGGCATTAAGTGACATCAAAAGAGATTTCCCAGTAACTGATGAGAGGGTATCCCGCGGTGATTGATGTGATCTATCGACGCACGGGGGCAATGTGTTGGAAGTGCTCCAAGGCCCAAATTTGCAGAACAAAAAGGGGTCTTGCTATATCACTCGTATCAATGTGTGATGCCATGTATAGCTGCCTATAGAGCCAAGCCAGACAAGCTAGCCTCCCATGCATACTATCCTGCTATCTAAAAGTCCTCAAGCAGTTGGAGGTGCATGACATGAACTAGATTCGATGATTTGTCCTCAATTATGAATCCCCCTAACAACAATAGAATAAAGGCCTTAGCATGATGTCAAATGGTAATATCATCTACATCATTAGGTAATGCTCTAAGGTATGTATCTAACCACAACATCTTCATGTGCCCACCTTCAATATTAGCATTAGACATAGGTCTAACTCTAAGTAAACGATTGCATAACTCCGGCTAATCCATCCATGTCATACCGGTAATTGCATGCCCATTGACGAGAAGGTTGATGAGTGTTACAATATCTTGTAATTTCACTATCTATTCCCCCATCGTCATATGAAATGTATGTGTCTCAAGTCATCATCTCTCAACTAATGCGATAACTAGGTGCCAATCCAGCTGAACAAATGGTATATGTGCGGCACCTATGAAGCCGACTTGTGAAAGATATCAAACAAGTCAATTCTTTAGGTGTGAAGGCATACTAGCCTACTGCATCAACTTCGTCTCTCTCTGGTGACAATGTAATATGACATCCTCCTATGTTTGAAAACAATTCCATGAAAAATATTCTCTAAATATTCTAAGTAAAGAAAAAGATTTACTTGGTCCTCCATGCTAGTCTCGATCTATGAATAGGTTGACCTTTATGCATGGAGTCATCTAGAGGTCCTGAATCTATCTTAAGAAAAAAGGTAGTATATAGGGCCAACGAAGGCATAAGTAACAAAGAGCAAACAATAGATAAAATAGGCAACATAAGTGAAGTAGAACAAATAACGTAAACATGTTAATACCACTATGACTTGGTTGGTTTGTTGCTATCCTCTTACTGCTCACCTAGTTGGACAACTTCTAATATTGTGCCCTAGCTAGTTACATGACTCACATGAGTAATCCTATAGACACTCTTGAATATCCATCTCATTCTGGAAGTGTTTCTCTCTACGCATGCCCCTTTTTCTTATATGTTGAGGGAAAGGGTACCATGTTGGAATGTCAATACAAGTCCAATCTGCCTTATCTGCTGCATGTATGAATGAATGCCTATATACCTTTAACTGGTTTTCCCAACTACACCACTACCCCACTTGAACAACACAATCTCTATGCAGAATACCCATTACTGTCATTGAGTGTGAGCATAGAATTTTATAAGTCTTCCATTTATTGCTTCTACATCTACTAAACCTCAACTCAACTTTTTGTATACGATCTCCCTTCTGACTATGCATTATAAGTCGTGGTGCAGTTAAGACCTCAAATATACATTCTTGATAGTCAAAACATGTAACACAATGGGCACTTGACATGTTGTTCCACCTCTTAAACTTCTTTGCAGCATAATCTGTTAGCACCTTACCCAAATTCATTGCTTCACTCGCCTCATCCCTTTACCTATTGAAAATTGAGTTGCACTTGTAAAATTTTTTTCTTTCACTATTGCTACCACGGGTAAGTACCGAGCATCTTTATGAATGAATTATAACTTTCATCCATGTTTATTGAACCAATTCCAAACCTTACGCCTTCATCATAAGATGAAATCTACATATGAGGATGCAACTCGTAAAAATATCACGATGTCCATGGACTAGTTTGATTTGCTGCAACAAAGTAACCATGGAACTTTCTCGTCTAAGTTTGGTAGGCCACTCTTTTAACTAATCCTTTACATTCTTTACTCTTGGCCTTTGAGTTGAAATTGCTGGCAACATGCTAAATACACCATTGTCAAAGGAAACCTCTAAGTTACACAACATTCTCACCCTCAATTACACACGTATTACCAGCATGACGATCGAATATCAAGCTAATATTGGAGTGGTCCTTGATAACATGTTCCAACAATTTTTGAAGGACCCAACTCCATGTGTCCTTTGCCTCTTCATTAATAAGAGCATACGCCAATGGCACAACATGATTTGCTCCATTTGATGCCACTGGGATTAGCAGTTTATGCTTGTACTTACTAGGGGAGGATGTGGTATGATTCAGTCTGGTTCGTCTTTCGAACTGAACCGAACCTAAAATTATAATTCGGTTACTTTTATAAAATTGAACCTATCCATGCAATTCGGTTAGCTAATTTTTTTAACCTAAAAACAATAGTTCGGTATGGTTCGATATATAATTTGAACGTATACCAAAAAGAAAATTTTCTCTTTTTTTTTTTTCATTTCAATCAAAAAAATTCTATGAATTGTCTTTCCATTTTTTTCTATATTTAAAAGCATTTTTAAAAGTTAAAATCGTGATTAGTTGAAATCAATAATTTTGACATTTATGAAGAATTTGATTCCACCATTAGCCTTTATATTTGCTTCATGTTAGTATCAATAACTTTTTGGGTAAATTACAAATATAGCCTTTATATTTTCTTCATGTGTCTTTAATTCTCTATCCTTGAAATTAAGATTTTAGATTCTAAATCTTTGAAAAAGGTTTTTTTCAGACTTAATGATCTTTTACGTTCATTTTATTTATTTTAGTAATTAAATTAAAGATTTTTTGGATTTAAAAACTTCTTTTTATTATTATAATTACAATAAAGGAAAAGGGTTTCAATCCATTATACCTAGAAGGATGCGATTAATAACATTAGGATATAAGGTTTTGGCTTGGATCTAGACATTCAATTTCATAGTTTTAGATCTAAAAGCACAACATATGTTTACAATTTTATTATATGTCTTTCCTATTACTTAAAGTACAAAGAAAATACATCTTAAATGATGAGATGATGGAAACTACAAAGGATCTCCATCAAATGTTAATATTTGAAGTAAATTGAATTTTGGGACCTTAATAAAGAAAATAAATGCACATTACTAGGAGGTTTCTTTTTTTTTTTTTTAAGGTGAAATGGTTTGGTTGGGTTCATGACTCTGAATCGAACCACGAACCAAATTCCTATTACAAACTAAACTGTTTTAAGAAAAAAAATAAATAATTTGGTTTGGTTCAATTCGATTCAAATCGGTTTGAGGTTCGGTCCTTTTTTTTTTTGCCTAGCCTTAGTACTTACCATACAAGAAGGTACCATCAATTGTGACCAGGGGTCTGTAAAGCATTAACAAAAATAAATTAGTTCACTATTAGCAAGCTTTTATTAGTACATTTGACCATGTGTCCAAAACATACCTGTAGTGCTAAAACGCTTCAATGCAAGGAGCAAATGCCCAAAAGAGTTTGTCAAGGGAGACGTGCCTTGTATTATCTGATTCAATAGTTCTCCACTCAACATTTGTTCCTAGATTTGCCTTTGCTATCGCATTTAGTAGATTTAGGAGCTCCACATATGAATCTTCCCAACTTCCATACGTTTACTCAATAGCCTTATGCTTCGTCTCATGAATTCTTTCTTATGAATGCTCTTAATATCAACATTATCCCCAAACTCTTTTAAGATAATCAATTGGAGTCTTTTTCCCTCACATCTATAGCATTACAAATCTCCATTATGATGCACCTGGACATGCTCGTGGAGTCTAACTAAGAATGATCCTATCTAGTGATTTCACCCAAATATCTATGAGGCCCTTTATATTTATTGATATGAAACCACCCACCATGTTTCTTGTAGTTGCCTCTAAGTCTCTACTTACGATCTCTATTGTGGGTATCGTTGCATTTAACTGCCCATGACCTTGGATTCGAGTCTACCACCTTAAAATTATAATGGTTCGATATATGCCACATTTTAACTGCCCGTATAAGATGATCCTTACTCTTGAACTGCATCCAACCTTGAATTCATAACTGAAGCTCCAATTTCTACCACTCATTTCCTACTCATCATCAAATGCAACATATCAACTACCTACATCTGCAGTGAAAAAAAAAAACTAGCACTAAGCTTCCTACTGCATCAACACCTATAGGAGCCACGAAACAGTATACAAAATGGTACCATTCATGACCCTAGGTTGTATTATTGGTAGCGAATAACCTACTGGCACAAACCTACCACTGAATCACTTCCATATTCATCATAGTCGTCACTAGATTCACTTATTGATGAGTCTTGCATTGCATTAGCATCATGACCACAACTTGAGTCAAGTGCACCCATTTCAAAGTTACTCATCTAGACTCGTGTGCTAACTATTGTCTAAGTTGGAATCGAGTTCTCATATGCCAACACTTGGATGCCAACATTACCATCAATGCCCATCTCGCTCCTAATTGCCTATAGCAATTTTTTTTTCAATTATCTAGACATATACAGCCACTGACCCTTCTATGTACACCAATGTTTCTTATGCAGTATCATCATCGGTCATTGGAATAACACCATAACGTAGCGTCCTATTTCCAATAGCTATCCTATGATACAACTCAACTTGATGTGTAAACTTATTTATCTTAAGTCTACTGCAAATGATGTTTAGTATTTGCTCCAATGTAGAGTTCCTACTGATGCTGACCATAGCAACTGACCGCTATCATAACCAAAACCTTCATTCCCATCACAATATTGTCATGAGTGTATAATATAAATTTGGCCTTATCTAGTTCCACACCTACCATGCCAACTTATAAAACATGGGTTGAATGCATGAAATGTAATCTTGAGTTATGAATTGCACTCCAATAAATTCAAATATGTTAACTAATAACAATTTATTCATCTCATTCTTATCAAAATATTTCATTGATTTGGATACTAACATCATCAAACTTGATCAACATGTGAGACATGTAATAACATATGATTTCATAATTTGACTCCTAAATTCCAAAAGTATACAGTAGCATCAAAATTACAGCATATAATGTCCATATTTCAACATCAATAAAGCATACAATAAACATCAAAATCACATTACCACTCCATAATACTACTTATGTGACAAATAACATATAATGTTGCTTCAACATTAAAAAAAAAAAATCCAAGAATGTACGCAACAGCAAAAAATCTACATTACCACATCAATATTCGTGAAAATTTCATGTGACAAGACCAAGCTACTTACTTGCAGAGTTTAGCTTGTCCTTAAAAATTAAGGGTAAATCGGTTGAATTTTGCATAAATCGATGCCTGTGTGACGCTTGCTGATTGAAACTAACTAAGAACTCACACCAATTAGATCAAAAACATCATTACAATGTAGTAAAATTAGGGTTACGGGTTTTCTATGACTGCAGTTTGGGATTTTTTATGAAAGAAATACGTAAGAAGAAGAAGGAGGCAAGCAAAATATGGACTGCCAACCTCGTCTCTTGAAGAGACCAGGTCGAATGAGGTAAATATGTTATTTGAGACTGAGATTATATGTTGCCTAAAACTAAAATTATTTTCATACGAATGGCATTTTTGTAATTTTTTTAAAAATATAAATATTAATTTCCTTTTCCAGCAAAATTCAACCGATTTACCCTTCAATTGTTAAGGACACGTCAAATTCTGCAAGTAAGTAGCTTGATCTCGTCACATGAATTTTTCACGATTATTGATATTGCAATGTAGATTTTTTATGTTTGTGTACGTTGTTGGATGTTTTCTTTTCCCCAAATGTTGAATTAAATTGTATGTTATTTGTCACATGAGTAGTATTATAGAGTGGCAATGCAATTTTGATGTTTTTTGTATGCTTTATGGATTGCAACATGGTTATTGTATGCTGTAATTTTGAGGTTACTGCATACTTTTAGAATTTAGGACTCTAATTATGAAATCATACGTTATTACATGTCCCACATCTTAATTATGTTTGATGATGTTAGAACCCACATCAATGAAATATTTGATAAGAATGTGATGAACAAACTAGTATTAGTAAACATATTCGATATCAGGGGAGTGTAATTCATAACTCAATATTGCATTTCATGCATTCAACCCATGTTTTATGAGTTAATAGGATAGGTGTGAAAATGGATAAGGCCATATTTATATTTTATGCTCATAGCAATATCGTGGAAGGGAATGAAGTTTTGGTTATGATAGGCGGCCATGGTTGTGGTCAACATCAGTAGGAAGTCTACATAGGAGCAAATACTAAACAACAATTGCAATAGACTTAAGATAAATATGTTTACACATCAAATTGAGTTATATCATAGGATAGCTATTGGAGATAGGACGTTATGTTATGGTGTTATTCAATGACTGATGATCATGTTGCATAGGAGATGTCAGTGTACACAGTAGGGTCAGTGGCTGTATATGTCCAGATATTTGAAAAACAATTGCTATAGGCAACTGTGGGCGACATAGGCATTGATGGAAATGTTGGCATCCAAGTGTTGGCAGATGAGAACTCTATTCCAACTCAAGCAATAGTTAGCATGCAAGTTCAGATGAGTAACTTTGAATGGGTGCACTTAACTCGAGTTGTGGTCACGATACTGATGCGATGCAAGACTCATCAGTAAGTGAATCTAATGATGACTATGATGAAGATGGAAGTGATTCAATGCTAGGTTTGTCCCAGTAGGTTACTGCTACTGATAATACAACCTAGGGGTAATGACTGGCATCGTTTCGCAGCTCCTACAAATGTTTTTGGAAAACCCACCAGATTACTTGTATTTATATTAAATAATTTTTTTAATTTTAAATTTTTAAAAAACAAAAGTTCTCATAATCCATAAATATTTAAATAAAAGGATAACATAAACCAATTTCATTTCTAATATATTCAAAATGAACTTTTTCCAAAGATTTTGTAAAAATATTTGCAAATTGATTATCAGTAGATACATATTCAACAATAATATTTCTATTATTAACATGGTCTCTAATGAAGTGATGTTGAATTTCAATATGTTAAGATCAAGAATGTTGTACTAGATTTTTTGTTAAGTTAATTGCACTTGTA
Organism: Combretum micranthum; assembly: GCA_024138025.1. NCBI lineage: Eukaryota > Viridiplantae > Streptophyta > Magnoliopsida > Myrtales > Combretaceae > Combretum > Combretum micranthum. The sequence goes on from JAMXBD010001234.1 coordinate 136,581, forward strand.
TTATCACATTTAATAGGAATATTTTTATATGATAAACCATAATCTTGTAATTGCTGTTTAATCCATAGCATTTGAGCATAACAATTACCAATAGAAACATATTATGTTTCAGCTGTGGACAAGGCAATAGAATTTTGTTTTTTTAGAAGACGAAGAAACTAATTTGTCATCTAAGAATTTACCAGTACCATATGTGTTTTTTCTATCAATTTTATAACCAGCATAATTTGCATTAGCGTATCCCATTAAATCAAAATTTAGATTTTTAGGGTACTAGGTGCCCAATTTTGAAGTATTTATCAATTACTTGAAAAATCTCTTAGTAGTTAATAAATATGTTTCTGTTTTTGCACTTTGAAATCTTGCACACAAACATACACTAAACAAGATATCTGGTATGGACGCAGTTAAGTATAATAAAGATCCTATTAGACTTCTATAAAGTTTTTTGTTTACCTTTTTTCCGTTGGAGTCAAAATCTAACCTTGTTGAGGTACTCATAGGTGTTGCAGCCCCTTTACATTCTTCATATCCAATTTCTTATGGATTTTTCTAGGATACTTCTCTTTATGGATAAAAATTCCTTCTTTAGTTTGTTTAATTTGTAGCCCAAGAAAAAATTTCAATTCACTCATCATTGACATTTAAATTCTACCTACATAGTCTTAACAAACTCTTGATAGTACAATTCATTAGTAGAACCAAAAATTATATCATCTACATAAATTTGCATAATCAAGATATCATTGTCAAAAGATTTTAAAAATAAAATAGTATCACCTTTTCCTCTATGAAAATCTTTTGAAATTAAAAACATACTAGCCTTTCATACCATGCCCTTAGGGCTTGTTTTAAACCATATAAAGCTTTGTTAATTTGAAAACATAATTAGATTTAAAAGCATCTTCAAAACTAAGGGGTTGTTCAACATATACTTCCTCTTTTATAAAATCGTTTAAAAATTCACTTTTTACATCCATTTGAGAAACTTTAAAATTTTTAAAACATGCATATGCAAGCATTAAACAAATTGCTTTTGATCTAGCAACAGGTGCATATGTTTCATTAAAGTCAATTCCATCTTCTTATGAATAATTTTTAGCTACGAATCTTGCTTTATTTCTAATAATTTTTCCATCTTCATCCAATTTGTTTTTAAATACCCATTTAGTTCCAATTACTTATTTTCCTTTAGGTCTAGGTACTAGATTCCATACATTATTTCTTTATAATTGATTTAACTCATCTTGCATGAAATTAATCCAACTATTATCATTTAAAGCTTCATCAATATTATTAGGTTAAATTTCAGATAATAATGCAAAATGACTTTCAAAATCTTATAAACTAGCTATTGTTTTAACACTATATTGAACATTAACGCCTATTATTTGTTCAAGAGGATGAGTTGATTTATATTTCCAAGTTTTAGAAGTTTCTAGTTCAGATTCCTTAAGTTTTGTAATACCTTATGAATTACTTTCTGGAATACAATCTGGTTGACTAGATCCTTGAATTTCAATCGGAGGTATTTTAGATCTTCATTAGCCTTGAACTCTTTTTCATCATTAGTCTCATCATCCTTTGAATCTTCAACAAACTTAACATTAATTGATTCTTCAATAGTTTTAGAAGTTTTGTTGAAAACACGACAAGCTCAACTATTTAGAGAATATCCTAAAAATATATTTTCATAAGATCTTTCATCAAATTTACTGAGATTAAATGCATTCTTTTTCACAAAACACTTTGAACCAAATACATGAAAATATGATTCATTAGGTTTATTACCTCAAAAAAGTTCATACGTTGTTTTGGATGTCATGGGTGCATGTATACTCGATTGATGATGTAGCAAGTTGTAGATACAACTTATGCTTCAAAATACTCAGTAATGTCGCTTTCATTTAACATAGATATAATCATTTTTTGTATTATTCTATTCTTGCGTACCACTACTCCATTTTGTTGAGTATATGGAGCTGAGAAATTATGAGATATACCATGTTCTTCACAAATATTTATAAAACTTGAATTTTAAAATTCTGTTCCATAATCAGTTCGAAGACTAATTATGGAAACTCCATTTTCATTTTGTATTTGTTTTGCAAATTTTTGAAAAGAAACAAAGGTATCTCTTTTATGTCGCAAGAATATAACACAAGTATATCTTGAAGAGTGATCAACAACAAGTCCATATTTACTTCCACCCATGCTTAGAGTTCTAGTAAGTCCAAAAAGATCTAGATGCAATAATTCAAGTGGTCTTTTAGTTGAAATCCCAATTTTATTTTTGTGTGAAACAGATACCATTTTATTCTTTAAGGAAGTATCACATTTTACATCATGTTTAATATTAATTTTAGGAGAACCTCTTATTATATTCTTTTTAGATAACTTTTCTAATTGATTGAAATTAACATGTCCTAAATGTCTATGCCAAGCAAAATATGATCATTCATAGATAACAATCAACAAGCATTTTTAACTTCAGTAGGTTTTATAAGAGATATATATATATATATATTTTTTTTTTCTTTCTAAAGCATTCAAATAATTTTACACCACCTTCGTTAAAAGCATAGCATTTATCTTTTCCGAAAATCATTTTATTTCCTTTATCCCATAGTTGACTAATGCTTAATAAGTTATGTTTTAGGTCTTTTATAAGATAAACATTTTCTATAATGTAAGGAGGCATACCAGTATCTCCAGTTGCAACTAGTTTACATCCATTATCATTTCCAAATTTTACATATCATTTTTCTTCTCATGTTATGCTATTGAATAATGAAGCATTTCATGTTATATGTCAGGAACATCCATTATCAAGATACCATGTTCCTTTGATTCCAGATTCATGTTCCTGCAAGATTAAAAAGGATTAAACCTTTTTAGGAACCCAAACAAGTTTGGGTCTTTTATAAGACAAGCTCATTTGATTTCTTTGTTTCACTTTTTGATTACTAAGCTTGTTTCTTTTACAATAACAATACTTCTTTATGTGTCTAGGTTTATTACAAAAGAAACATGTATAAGAGGTGTTATTCCAATAGCTATTGTTTACCTATCTCCAGTTGTTCTATCTTGGGTAACTTCTGGTATACCCTCTGGAGTTATGTTGATGATATCCATAAGAAGGATATCTTCTTTCAGGTTAACTTCTAAGATAATCTATGGTATTTCTAACATACTTTCTTTTCTCATGATTCATTTTAAATTCGTTCTTTTTAACAATAGGTTCAACATTTACAACTGGTTTAGCTTTCACAAACACTATTTTCTTATATGTATTTGAGCTAGAACCATGTTCATATCCTAAACCAATACTTTTCACAAGATAATCTTTGTGAAGAAATCAATATATTTAATTTTTTTTATTAATTTCATTGAATTTATTAAAGATGTTCTTTATTGAATTAGATGAATCATCTATTTTTACCTTTAAAACGTCGATTTCCTCTTTTACCATATTATTGTCTATTCTTAGTTTTTCATTATCAACATGCAACTTTTCAGTATCATGCTTTAAAACATCATTTTCATCAGCAAGCAAAGAATTTGTTTGTTTTAGAGCCCCTTTTTCATTTTTAAAAGCTTTAATCCCATTACCAAACTTAACTAATTTTATATCAACCTTTTTAAGAGCTTTCAATAACTTTTTCATTACAGAAAGCATATCATCTTTGGTTACTTCATTATCAGATTCAAAATTTACCTTAGAAGTAGCTATGAGACATAGATTTACTATTTCCTCCTTTTATTAGAATCTTCTGGATTACTCTTTGTGTCATCCAAATCACTCTATGCTGCTAACATGGCTTGACTCTTTTTTTTTTTTTTGTACTTCTCCATTTTCTTTATCAATGTAAGACATTCATATTTGATGTGTCCTGGCTTTTTGCACTTGCAGCATTGGATATCTTTCTTCTCCTTTTTCTTTTCTTTTTCTTTGTAAGCTTTCCTTGCATCATTTTTCTTATATTCTATAGACTTCTTAAGAACGCTAAATATTTTACATCTTCGCTTCTTAAAGAATCGTTTAGCTTTCGGGAAAGAAGCATTAAGTCTTCTTCTCATTCATCTTCATTGTCATCGGATTTAGCTTGATTAACAATAGCTTCTTCGGCCTTGAATGCGATTCCCTTGGTGCTACCTTCAGCTCCTTGCGTGGTCTTTTTGTGAGATTCATATTCCATCAGCTTTTCTCTTAGTTTGCTAAGAGTAAGCCTGTTGAGATCTTAAGCCTCTTCTATGGCTATTTTCTTTGCATCCTAAGAAGTTAGCAGTATCCTCAGCATTTTCCTTACGAGATCTAGATCAAGGAGTCTCTTCTCAAGTGGTGCAAGCTCATTTGTCATTACTATAAACATGTTAAAAGCATCTTTGACAGTTTCATCAAACTTAAATTTAAACAATTCACACTGTTGAATCAAAGTATTTATCTTGGTTTCTTTGATTGTATTTGTTCCTTTATATGCCTCGTACAATCTGTCCCATATTTCCTTTACACTTCCGCATGATGATATCAGATAGAATTCTGATGTGGCTGTAGTGGTTAACAACAGATTTTTTGCTTTGTTATTCTTCTCAAAGATCTTCTTCTCGGAATCTGATAAGGCTGAGTTTCCATTCAAGGTGATTACATTATCTCCTATGGAAATAACCTGCCATGAATCATAATCATTAGCCTTAATATATGCTTCGATACGCATTTTTCAATATGAAAAATTTGAACCATCAAAGAAAAGAGCACGATTAATTACAACATTGTTTTCAGCCATTTTGTTTGGATCACTTAATTTGATAAAAGAGTCGAGCTCTGATACTAATTTTCGGTCCAACTTTTATAATCAAGAAGGGGGGTTGAATTGATTATAAATTATAATAATTTTCGCCCTTGAGAAAAATCAAAACCCTTTTGTTATAACGTGGGAACAATTGAGTAAATAAAATAGATTAAAAAAATTGTGAGGAAATAAAAGAGAAGGGATAGAAAAGATTGCAAAGCGATGTATAGTGATTTCATTTTATACATCATCCACTCTTCCAGCTCCAAGCGGAGGCCCCCGTAATCTATACGGGTATTTTCCACTAATCCAATAAAAAAACTTCTTTACAAGATAGTACAATTCTCTCTACTCGATTTTCACAGCTTTCCTCAGCTAAAAATCGATACCATAGAGTCTAATCTTGCAAAAGTTAACAAAACTAGAAGGCAACTATAAGTTCCTTCTATCAACAAGTAAATGAGTAAAAATAAAATTTGCAACAAGGAAGAGAGTGCACAAAGTCAATTCAAGAATAGTAGCATTTGTTTTCTCAGTATCGTGTGGTTATCTATTTTCTTTGTCTTGTGGTTTTATTTACAAACTGAGCTTCATAATTCAAAATTATGATCCCTAATGTTCAAAAGATTTTGTAGATAGGTCTTCCCAATAAAATCTCAAATGTTTTGTTCTATTATGGGAAATTCCTCAAAATTCTCGGATGTAATCTTCAATTTTGATCTTCTCATTGATTTCAAAAACTTGAGCATTATCTATTTGCTTGAAACTTATATCTAATAGCCATCCTTATCATATCTTAGGAATTCATCCAAGTGTATCTTAAATCTAATAAGAGAAGATCCCTAAAAAATCTATAACCATAACGCCTTGACATCGTTATTTAATGTTCACAGCATTGAGCCCTCGACAATATTATTCAGCCCTTGATAATATAATTTGTTTTGAACTTCAACAGTTGTAGCAAAAATTATCTTCATTCATGCAACTAAAAATCCTCTTAGATATTAACCGACTTTAGTGGAACAAATGAGTATATTACTTAAATAAACTCATTTCCTTGGAGCTAGGTCTTTATGATATTTGTTTTGAATTGATTCATAAAAACTTTGTTTGAAAAACAACGGATGGACAATAAACTCGACTAAATCCGTGTTTGCTTGTAAAACTTCAATAAAACTTCTATAAAATCTTCTAGATCACCTTCCATCTTTTCGTTAAAACAAACTTTTGTATTAACTTCTGGATATGCTTTTGTATATTCTTTATTGATTCTTTTCTTCATAAAAGGAACCTGTATGTTTTTGTTATTCTTAAAAAGCTCAAAACACAATGTATACTATTTACTTTGTTAACCATTTTGAATCAAATAAGATTTTGGTTAACTTTTCTTTATAAAAACATCCTTTTATAAAAGTCTCTGGCTATCATGTAACTTTTTTCATTCAAAAACTGCACACTTAACAAAATTAATTAGATTTCTTTTATTTTGTTATCATCAAAACTTCTTGTAGAGAATAACATATTCATATAATCTATACATTAATATAGATTTATAAATTATGTTTTATATATAATTTGAATTTTACAACACAAACAATTGTATAACATATTCATTTTATGTAATAAATATATTATAACATATATATTACATATAAATTATGTATTAAAAACCCATAGAATTTATACGTATATAAATTAGTTACACACACGCACGCACGCACGCACGCACACACACACATCGTATAAAGATGGGAAAATGTCAAAAATGGTACCTAAACTTTTATAAAAAGTTCAATCAAGTACTTAAAGTTTACTTTTGAATAATTTTGTACTTGAAGCAAGTTTTCGCATACATAGGAAAAACTTACGCAAAAATTGCATTAAGTATCAAATTTTTCAAAACCAAATGTTAGGTATCTTGTTGAACTTTCTACAAAAGTTTAAGTACCAAATTATTCAAAATCAAACTCCAGATACCTGATTGAACTTTTTACAAAAGTTTAGGTACCATTTTTTATATTAACCCTATAAGTATTTATTGCATATGTTATGTGACATATAAATGTAAATTATGTTACATATATCTATGCAATATACATTATATATAATTCATACTTTATATATATTCTGTAAGTTATACATACGTACTATATATAATTTGCCCACTTTATAAATGTTTTATATGTAGTCTATATTTTAATATAGATATTTATATTATATGTTATATGTATAATTTTGTGATAAATTACATCAAAAGGTACTAAACGTTTTGGATAAGTTCATTTAAAGTATTAATCTTACGAGTGGTTAAGAAAAGGTGTCAACATTTCACAAAGTAAGTTAAATGAGATATGCAGTAAGAAAATTAATTAAAAATTATCTAAATATTAATACCTTAAATGAACTTTATAAAACATTAATATCTCATTCGACTTATTTTATGAAATGTGAATTCATTTATTTAATTGTTTGTAACATTGATATCTTCAATTAATTTAACCCTAAATGTTGATACTTCGTAATGTAATTTACTCATAATGCATTTATAATCTCTATAATACATATTGTTAGGTATCTAACATGCTATACAATCTATTGTGTGTATATATGTACGTATGTTATATATATAGGAATTAAATTAATATTTTATTTGCTAGATATTGTCTATATTTTATATATATTATACGTATGCTCTATATATAATTTATAATATATTATACATATATATAATTTGTTTCTTGGGTAAATAGTTTTATCAATATGTAATTGAATAAAGAATAAAATTGGTTGTGTTACTCAACTTTTACTTCCACTAAAGAGGGAACGGCGAACAAAGGGAAAAAGAAAAACTAATATATGGGTCTGATTGTTCCTTCTAAAGAGGGAAAACATTAATAGAAATAAAAATTCACAGTCTATTTTATAAGTAAACAAGATAATAAAGAGTATTTTAGGAATAATTATTCAATTTCACCTCTATTATCTCTAAGTAAAAATTTTGTAATTATTATTCATAAATAACTATTAAAAAAAACTATGAATTTTTACAATTCATTGTTTACTTCAGAGATATTTATCTGTTTACTGATCCACTAGAAATTTTTTTATGCAAATACCGATCATATAAAAATAATTACATAAATATCATCATGAAATGGCATGTTAAACATGTAATTTTAGCCAATGGCCTTGTAGTATAGTTGTAGTATTTCTGGTCTCTCAAATGAAAGTACTAGGTTTGAATCCCTCATTCTCGTTATAATGGAGAAACAAAATGCAATTTTTTATCTTAGATGAAAATCACATGTTTAAAAAAATGATCTAGAGATGGCAGATCATAAAAGTGATTTTGGATCTGCTTTTGGAACTCACATTTATAAATGCAATTTTTGTGCTTCGAATTTATAGCCGGCCATTTTCTATTGGTAATATAGTAATTAATTTCCTCTAATTTATATTTTAGTAGTTTTTTAATAAGGTTGATATACATGTGTTTCACCCATTTACTTCATATAAATTTTTATTGTATTGTAATCCCTTCACAAGACCATCCTGCTTATGGTACTAGTATTAGATTGATTATAAAATATTATGGCTCCTTTGGTTTAGTGGAACGGAATAGGTATTCTACCTTTATTACGACAGAATATCTATTTCTTCGTTTAGTTTGCAAAAAAATTTCTATCAAAGAATATCTATTCCATGTAATGTGAAATAAATAAGAGATCTTGATTCCTTCACTTTACTAGAGGAATGACTATTCATGACAAAAAATAAATTTTGTTCGAAAAATATTCCTAATGATAAAATAAAGGAATTGTTATTCTTTTCTAGCCCCTTCCATTTTGGTCAACTAAACGCATTGTTAATGTAAAAGAGATATTAAGGGTTGGATTAGTTCTAAGCTGTTCAATTATGATATGAGGCTAGTCTCATTAAAAAAATTATTAACAACTATCAGATTGATCACTACTTGGATCCAATGAACATAAATTATTGGAATGGTACAACACAACTGTGATAGGGATATAGATGTGACATTGAGATACTTAACTTGACTCGACCCTACAGTGATCAGCTTTTATTGCTCCTACTCTAGCAATCTTTTCCCTCGTTCACTTAGAAAGCACTTAATTATTACTTAGCTTGGGGAAACAAAACCTTGAACAACACGACATAAACGTTGACTAGCAATTGGCATTAACTCAATTGACCACATACCACAATTTGCAACCCAACATTGCTAAGCAAAATGCTTATGCAATTCTTACAAATGACTCAAGCTCTATCTAGACAAAACAAAAATAAAATTCACTCCCTTTGCCAACTCGCAAACAATAAGAATATGGGGAGCAAGTGTTGATAGTCAACTTTGGGACCCCAAGCTCTTAAGCCTAGTTTAACCCATTTGAAGCTTAGACCAATCTATTAGGTCTAAGTTTGACTTTATCTGTCTCATCACAAGTTCTTAAGGGACGTAAGTAATGTTCTAATTTGGTGAACTCCCATCGAGGTAAGGCGCTTGGTAAATCTAACTCAAATCACTCAACAAATGCCCATAACATCCATAACCCTCACCTGGATCTAGTTGTGATGCTCTAACTTCTTGCAACTATTCCGAACTTCCTACTACTCCATGTTTTCCATGACATGAGTAACTACAAGGAGTTCTTTTCTTATAAATACATTTTCCATAAGCTTTTGAAAACAAGTATGCCAAAGTGGTAACCTCCTTATATTATTTTGATTTATCTCCAACTTTGGGCAAATAATGACCTGAACATCGGAGTGGTGGACAATTCCCTATTGTTCCTTGACCGAGTGTTCGTGTCATGTATTGTAGATCTTACTTTACAAGTCTACAATCAAGTCCAGTTATTTAAAAGATCATTATTGATTTTGAATGAAGGATAGACACAAAATTATTAAAAGCTATAGTATAGGTACTTTCTATGTGATTATATAGAGAGCCCTATTTTGTAATTTTTATTAATTTTTTAAGTCTTTTGATTTATGAATATAGGAAATAGAAAAGGAACTCTAAGGAGGAGCCGTTTTTGTTTATTAGCAGTATACACATCTACAATGTGTCATGGTCAAAACAGTTACCATTAATAGATAGGAAAGTATAAAACTCAAACAATATAATAAGAGAAATAAAAGAAATCTAGAAAGCCCACAAGAAGTCTTTCCTAATCCTTTGTGAAGGCAAGAATCTTGGGTGATGTTTACCGAATATCTAGCCAGGTTGGTCATAAACATAATGGTCGTGATTGTCGTCGCCATCATCATGTTGACAGCATTGGCCATTCTCTTGTTGGATATATCAAGATATTCGCTTCGTTGTTTATTTTCCTACTTTAACCGAAAAATAATAAATAAATAAAGTGTTCCCACTATATTGTAATCCGTATCGCGTGGGCCAGTTTCTTCTTAGAGAAGTAGTTGTTTGAATGTTTGTGACCATATGCTTTTAACCTTTTGGTGGGAAATCGCATCTTCATGTACAGGAAACTTTTATATATAATATTAAAGTGGATCGATTAACCGACTTTAATGTTTTCAGTATTTTTTAATTGCAAACATACCAATTTCATAACCATATTTATTCATTATTTATTGAATTATCCAACCAAATACATACGTAACTACAATTATTTCTCAACCATAATTCTCTCTAAAATCCATTATTGACGAGAAGAAACAAATTACATCTAGAGATCAGAAAAGGGAAAAAAATACAAAAAATAAATAAATATTCTAAAAATCAGAACTTTTGGGGTAAAAAAAAAACCACCGAGCAAATCACGAATTCATTTTGTATTGAAATCACGATTTCAAGTCATGAATTCAAACAGATAAATTGTAACTTCAAATTACGATTTCAAAATAAATTAAAATCGTGTCTTCGAGTCACAAATGTCAAATAAAGACAAGTTCATAAAAATTTACAAATTTCAAACTTTTCTCTCTCTCTAATCCATTGACAAACCTCCAAACTCTCAAATCAAAATAAGAAGCAAAAGTCTAAAATTACAAAGTTAAAAAAATAAATAAATAAAACAATCCACCTTAGACCTTAGACAGTGTTCTTCAAAGCTAAAACAACCTCAACGAGATTCCATGACTCCTCCCAGATCAAAAGTAACGTCCGCTTAAACTGCCACAAAAAACCTATTTACTTTTGGTTCATTTTTTATATACTATATGTCTCAACCGTTTATATAATCAAAACTAATCACATTTACATCAATAGAAGAAAAAAAAATATGAGTTTTGTTTACTATTGCAATAGGTACCATATTTTCTTTTTTTTTTTTTCCTTTAAAAGTCTGATTCTTAGAAATTTTTACTTATTTATTTATTATTACATTTTTAATTTCCTTTTCCCTCCAGAGATCTATGATATTAAATCCACAGTAATTTAATAAATTAAAGGAAAAGAAAGCAAAAGTTTAAAAAAAAATGTCAATCGTGTCTATCAGTAGAATAAATAAAAATTGCTTTATTGTAACCATATAGGGACATGTATCCAAGTGAAGAAACCACTTTGTAGTTTTTTTGTTGTTATGATTATTTTATTTAACACCCAATCTCATAAATGATTTAACCAGATGATTATGTCCGTTTTCTAACACCCATAACACAATACATTTTTACTAGTTGTAATTAATATGGCTGCTGCCTCCTGGCTTATCCTGAATCAGGCCACGAGATTGCAGTATAAATGATTTGGATTTGAATCCATTTTCATTTTTTTTTCTTAATTTATATTCTCAATTCTTGAAAAAAAATTATCACATGATTATGACCTTATATTTTTTTTATGATTAATAATTAACCATTATACTTATCAGCATCTTAACAGCAAAACTAAGAAAAATCCAAAAACGTAAACAGAGGATCCAGAGCATAAATTATTTCCCCACTAACAGGCTCTTGCATTATAATGGAGGAATGTCCAAGGGATTAGACCTGAACGAGCACTTCAGGTTTGAGGAAATGCTGATTTGAAAATGAAAGACTATAAGTAACAAGAGAAGAAAGCAGCAGCAAAATGGTTCTTCTTTCTTGTAAGTAAATGCAAGGGAAAATCGGATGTTGTTAAGTGCTGAATCAATCATGCTAAACATTAAAAAAAAATTTCATTCTTCTCATGAACAGGTACTCCAGGTAGGGTACACGTATACCCTAGTGGATCTTATATAATAATTTAATTTCAGTAATTACATGACTCAACAACTCGATTTCTACAATTCCTCAATAAACTAAACAGGAGGGAATATGTATGATGGCCTTAATCCCAGAAATTCGCTTAAAACTGCACATATCTGGGTGAAGCATATTTACTGAAAAACTATTATTTACAAATGTAGGGAAGCAATAAAAAAATTGAGAAGCAAGCTTCCACCTAATCAAAATAATCACAGCCCCTTCTCACTTCGAGGGGCTCAACATACAGGGACTTTCATCACCGCAAAGTTCACAAGAGTCGGGCAAATCCTGCGAACACCAGTTGTCCGGGATGCATAAGAAGTGTGCAGACATGAATTTTCTGAACCTCTTCTTATATTCCTTTGGGGAGATAACAGTTGGAAGGACGTTCCTGGGAACATAGAGCGACGACTTGACCCACGTCTCAAGCTGCTTATCCCAGGTATACTGCCTGAGATAATCTATGATCCCACATACTAGCTTTTTCTGCTGCACATCAACTCCCACGAGCAACGAATAGTCCATCACATTGATTGACTGCAAATTTAATAAAAACGGAAAGTTGGAATTATTACTGTTCTTTTTTAACTGGCAAAAAAATCAAAATCATGAAGTTTCTAACATCAGAGTTATGAGAATTCACTATTGGAAAAACATTGAGCCGATTCTACTTTAATTTAAACTTTTGCAAATCCAACACCACCAGAGTATTTTGGTTGTAATCACTTTACTAAGACTTTTGCAGAATGCCATGCTCTATCATGATAAAATAAGCTTCAATTTTAACCATTGTCACATGGCATCTCTACGCAATAATGGCTCACATTAACTTAGCCGAAAAAATTATAACTCACATTAAGGAAACTTGTATCGTTCCAGACTGCTCTCTGCAAGAGATGCTTTGCCTTGTTACTGACATACAAAGGGGAAGAGTTCATGTCATTGACAAAATTCTGATCCAGCAGAACATCTCCTGCGACATCAGTGGCTGAATTAAATCGTGCATGTAGAGCGCCTTTAAGGTCATACTGGCGCATAATATTATGACCGAAGGTAAGATTCTCCATCACCATCAGATCATGTTTAGCTTCCTTTCCGCTTTTGGATTGCCTTACAGTTACCTGTTAAAAGATGTAGCAGCCACTCAGGAATTAGTCAGAACAGCAAAAACCTCAAATGACCAGGTACATCTACTATTAAGGATCCAACATTAGAGACAACAGACCTGGTAAATTCCAAGAACTTTTGCAAGGCAAGTCTGGTTCCCTGACTCATATGATTGCTTCATATGCTTGAAATAATGAGGAGCAAACTTGTCAAAGGAATCAAACTCTGTCCTCTTAATTTCCTTTATAATGAACCTGTCATCCAGAGTTTTAGCAAAAAAAGATTTGCTCTTTCCACCCTTAGCATCCCAATTCCGGCAGCGGCTTAATGATGCTATAAAATCAACCTCAGATGGGCAGCACCAGTTCCTGAGATCACGGAACTGATCAGCATATAAACAAATGACCGAGCATTTCCCCTTTGGCAGCGATTTTGTGACCCCAAGAGAAACTTCTGCCTTGAAATTTTCAGAGTGAAACAAAGAATCCAATGACATCAAACTATCAAAACTGGATAATCGTGAGTCCATGGAGAAAATACTCTGCGGTGAGTAGGCAAAAGATTCCAAAGAAGCACTTGAAGACCAATTGTTTGAACTCATGGAAGGTACACGAATCAGATTCTGCATAATCTCAGATGCCTTAGTAGTAGTTGTTCCACCATTTGGATGACAATCATCATTACTTACAATAGGCCCATCTTTTAATGAGGCCAATGCACAAGCAATAAGACTTGAAAGTTCACCCTCATAGTCGGACAACATATAGTTATCATTTTCTAGGCGAATGTGTATCCGTGAACTTTCCTCGGATATGAAATGCTGGAGAGTGGTGAAATACTCTGAGTTTGCACTGCTGAATTCAAATCTTGGCACCCTTCCACTTCGGAGGTCGTTTAGGTACATTTTCCGAATTTCTGGGAATGGTTTCCAGAACCATTCGTTTGAGTTGTGAGAGTCAGATAAGAGCGAATCTGTAGAAATGACATGTGGCGATATGATTGCTTTTAGATCAGTATTACTATCAGAATCTTCTTTACACTCTACAGACCTATCCATTTGCAAATGGTTAGGCAAGGACGAACCCTCCAATTTAACAGAGTTTCCATGGCTATCAGTATCTGGCCGCAAATTAGGTCGCCAATCAAAAGACCCTTTAGCACTTTGACTTTCATCAGTTGGTCTACAAGTACCCTCCGTCATGTTAAATGAAGCACCATTTGATCCAACCTCTGTAACAGGACCATCAATAGGGATCTCTTTTCCTGGAAATCCATGGCTTTCTTGAAGAAAGTCCTCCACTGGTATCTCTTTAATAGGAAGTTCATCTGCTGCTAAATCCCCCACAATGTGTCTACTACCAGAAACATCCCCCTGAAGCATCATCTCCCTTTCCCTCCTGTTGTTTCCTCCACAAAAAGCGTCTCCCAAATCAGACTCCAGCTGTCCTTGAGTTACTTTGCCAGTAGCAGCAATGGAAACTGGTTTTTTGTCAAAGTAGGCAAGTGAATGTAGACGTTTATCCCAAATGAATGCTTCAAGTAAAAGATTCCACAATGCTTGGTTTAAATTCAACGGTGCGTAAACACCTTGTTCAGAATTGACATTCTTCACGATATTCTGTATGCTCAGCTAGTTAATCCCAAAGGGGAAAAAAAATATCAGTCTACCATATAATTGCAGAAAGCATGTGGAGGAAAAGATAAAAAAACAATGTTTTGTTGAGAAAAAAGCAACAATTTCCAAGAATATAAACTCTTGTTCCCCCATAAACCACATTTCATGGCACAAATCACCCGCCAGGGGGGGGTTGGGGTAGGGTGCGGTGGGGTGGGGGGTGGTGTAACCAAGAAGAGAAACCTTGTAAAACCTCAGAACAAATGATCATTAGTCATTACATGCTCATATGTAGACAAGATCCTGCACGAGAATCCAGATCTAATATCCTGTTTAAGATAGACTTAGCTAAAGATTTTGGCCAGGTTTCTTCGCACTGAGACTATCTCGAGCAGAATTCTTACAAGATAAAAATCTTTTATTGCAGCAGAACAAACATACGCCTACATTACAAGCTACAAAATTGTACTATTATCCACTATGTTACCTCAACAGTTAGGTCAGGGAGCACAACAAATCTTCTCTTGACAAGCAAAACAAAATCTCCTTTTGCTGACTATAGCAACATTAAACGCTAACAATAACCACATAGAGCAATGAGTGTGGAATGGCAAGAACGAGTGTATCATTATCGAGGGGAAAAAAAAATCAAACTAATAAATATATCCATTTATTAAACATGAATTGTGTCGTTTTTTGTTAATAACCTACTCCAGAAATACATGGCTAAATATGAATTTAATAACACAATTAGGATGGCTACTATGAGATGGTATAACCATTCGATGGAGAACTACCTCAAAGTCACAGCTTTCCTGCCTCAGCATATTTTCAATATCAGAGAACTGCTTTGGCAAGTCCAAATGATGCAGAGATGAACCCAGAGCCTGACATCTTAACCTTTTTAACGAGTTTGCAACTTCTTTGAAGAGAAAAATCCCTTTTGCATATACCTTTTCCAAAGAGAGGGAAAAAAATTAAACACTAGTTTATTGGTAGAATACTAAACCTAACCAGCAGAAATTTATCAAAAGCAACCAAAAAATGATTTTAAAAAGAATAAAAGGCCCCTCATACATTCTCAATTTCTTTTTGAATGCACTCTGATTTAATGGAATTACTGAAATCTATCTTCTGAGGTGGCATGGAGATGCTGTATGTTGTCACTGGAGCATATCTGAACATTGCAACCAAAGGTCCCATTCTGCAAGAATTCAGATTTTATTAACTAGTGGACTGTGCATCCATTACACGGGTTCTAAAAAACATATATAATTAAATTAGATAAAAAAAATTCATAAAATGGGTTAATTATAGAAAAAGAAGGATCAACTAACACAAAAGTTGGTGATAGTTAAATTACGATTTCTCTCATGTTTAAAATTGCATATGGAAGTTATAAATAGTGACACGTGGGTATTGAGTACTAGGTAGAGGAAAAGTAGGTGGGAGGAAAAAATATAGTGAGATAAAAAAATTTATTTAAAAATGTGAAGTCCAAACTTAAAATGTTTTGGATTTAAAATAATAGATAGTGGGATAAAAAAAATTATTTAAAAATATGGAGTCTAAATTTAAAATATTTTGGCTTTATAATAATAGATAACCCTCTAATGATATCATCAATCTAATGAAAGCTCAAATTAAATTAGACACATATTCTAAACATTTGATCATTAAGTGAGATGAAATTTAAATGCACATGAAAAGCCTGCAGGACACCCTTTCATTGGTGCAAAAGATAGTAAATTACCAAATTATGTGAAATCGTGTTAAATGTTGAAAATACCACGCCTAAAATATCATGACATCATGCTAAAAAATCCTGCATACCCAAAAAAGTAAAGGAAGTCCTTTTGGAAGGAATGGCCACAATTTGATAATTTTGTTGATGATGTGTACTGAGAAAAACTGAGTTCCAGGAATTTTCCAAAGGACATAGCACGTGCGGTAGATGAAATTAACACTCTTTTTGTTGACCTTGGAACTCCATTTACAGGTGTACATTTACTGCAACAACTCCACATCCAAAGTTTTCCTTCCCCTTCTCCAGGTAATCTCTTTTCAAAAGAAAGCCTCCTCACCTGTATAGTGAGTTGCTTACTATGATGTGCGTAGTAATAAAAATGAGCTTCTGGCAACTCACCACACGTGGTGCATTGGGTCCTCTGCAGAATAAGCAGGTTTTATAAGGCCAAAAATAAAAAATAATAAAAATAAAAATAAATCTTATATAATTGAAAGACCTCTGCTAATCCAATCTAAATTAAAAATAAAAAACAGCATGAGAATTTGACATCAGGACTAGTGTTTGTATCTTCAACATTATATGCTAGATCAAGATACAACATCAAGAGATTCATTTAACCCAACTACCTGCAACTATTACATATTTGTACATACAGAAATGGAGAACAAGATACGGTTATCATTTTGAAAATTTTTATTGTATACCTGATTCAGTATATTATCCTGCAGAAACTTCCCCAGGGGGATATCAAAGTTCTTATAAAATGTGATACGAGAAAAATGGCTTTGTTCACATACAGTCCCTCTCAGAGCATTCCTTCTAGACATCAAAACCAACATACTCTGGGAATCCAACACTGTTCTAATATTGCCATTGCTTTTTTTCTGAGTTTCTATCTGGTTGGCATGACCATTTTCTCTTGCATCAGAGAAGGCCTCAAAGGATTTTGGTGACAGCTCGGTTTGTCTCTCTGAAATTTCTGTTTCATCTTTTGGATTTGCCTCCGATTCTGCCAAAATGGAAACAGAGTCTCCCAAATGACCATTAGGCTCCTTCGCATTAAAACCCAGATATGAGGACAGTGAAGGATAACGTATGTCTATAACTTTCCTTAATGATGCTGAAAGACTTGAAAATCCAGAAAATACAATTGGATTATATGGTTCATAAGATAGAGGGGAATTTCCATCAGAAGCCAAGTTCACATCATGGGAAACCCCAGCATCTGTTCCATTGGAAATAGGAATATCAACCGTGCAACAATCATCATCAGGAGAGGACTCTTCATGAATGGAAATAGTGGACCTAGAGGCCTGCAATAGCTGATCATTCTGCAATGCACTTGCATTTCCAGAAAAAGGAACGGTAGAAAACATCACCCTCTGATCCACCAGAAAAGCTGTCTCCAGGATGAAATGATATGCCATAATGACAGAATATTGTACAATTGATTTAATCTTCTTCAGCTCATCACTATGACTCCCTTTTAGCAAAATCTGCATTAGCAGTTAAGCATGTATAAAACAAGAAAAGAAATATGAAATTACCCAAAAAAATGAATGTATAAATAAAAGTTTCCTATATGGAAAAAATACGATGAATGAATTATGCGACAAATAAAAATCGAATATCAAGAACCATGAAAATAGCTAACGAACCATCAAGCACAAATAGCAAAGAGAATCAGGAAAGAAAAATGTATTTGTATGCCAGCTAGAGCATGTAAGAAGCAGCATGTGGCATAGAAGAAATAAAATACTTATGAGAAAATGCTGAATAAAGGTAATGATATCAGGATGATTCTGTCAACAACTACTACACCTCATGCTCTGATTACATACTTTTAAATCTAACTGGAAGCATGGTAACAGACCCCTTGGTCATTGAGAAAATACATTGCTGAAGATAAAGACCTCAAACTCACTTTAGATGGAAACCAATCATCAGTCTAGGTATGAGAAAATGCATAGATAGTTTGCCCATCTCCATTCAACAGAAGAAACTCAAGATGCACATTACAACATCTCTCCATAGCTATGTTTTTTCAATGAATCCACTCTCAAACCAAAAGGATGGCCAGCAATTTTAGACACTAATATGGGGAAAGACTATAATTTACATCATATAAGAATCACATTAACAACAAATGAAACCATGTATAAATGCTAGATGCCAATCACGTTCTCAATATTTTACCACATTCCAACAAGATTCCAACAAGACAATATAAATCATCTATTAAACAAAAGAATAAAGGGGACTGACCGTACAACCCAATTTTGTTGGACAACCCTCAATGAACATCAGGGTCTTGCTTGGTTTCTTCCCACCTTCACCTAAACCAGCATGCTCCTCCTCAAATTTCTCAATACGAAAGGATTCACATTGTTTTAGCTTCTGTACAGTAAGCATATCAGTTGATACAATGGATGAATCAGTATAGCGAGCAATCCGTTCTAAACGATGCATTTTCATGTCAAAAACCAATGTCATTCCTTTTTTCAGGATAGACTCTTGAGCATCCCGAGAAACAGTTTTCTCTACAAGAATAACATTTGGTTGGCACATTTCTATCTTCTCGATAATGGAGTTCAGGTGGTCCTTCTCCTCCTGTGAATTCACCGAATTTAGATAAAAGAAAAAATATATTCACATAGAAATAAAAGCTGCCCATATCATCTTACCTGCTCCATTGATTCAAAGGATGACAACCCTCTAGATGATTGACCAAGTACACCCTGTAACAACAGCAACTTCGGATTCTTATAATTAGTGGGCATGTGCTTGTGAGCAGCACGCTTCTTAAAAACCAGACCCCTGATTACTTGACTGCAGAAGAATGGACAGAAATGTCAGAGTTCCAAGAAGATGGCATGGTAAATCTACTAATATCTTTTGCAGGATCTTTTGATCACACACTTGATCTTTGTAACAATAGGCATGTGTCTTCCCAAAGCATGTGTCTTCTTAACATTGTTGAAATTATGGTTAAAAAAAAAGGACACAACCACAATCATAGAGCTTTGATTTTGCTAAATGAAAGTTCGAATCTATTAAACTTAGCTGAAGTACCAACTGACAACAGAAAGACAACAGCACTTCCAGGTTAAACAGTATTACCTTTGACTGCGAGTTCCAGTTGCAATGCATTTGATTTTCACATTGCCAACAGGTCCCATTGCTTTCCCATCAACGGCTTCAGGTTTCAAGAGTGAAGCAGCTTTCCATGATAATGAAGTTACTATATCCTCCCAACTTTCGCCATCTTCAGATGAAGAGACAATACCCATTGATCCAAGAAACTGACGTACAAGTCCCCTAAATTTTCCATTTATCACCTGCTCTGTTTCTCTCTGCTTTTCTTCCTTGTATTTGTAACTCCCACTATGGTCATCTTGAGGGGTAATAAGAGAAATAGGCTTGCCCCATTTGGTTCCATCACCACACTCATCATCATCATCATTATAAGCCACGCTATTCTCCAAATCATTGTCTGGATCCTCGGGTTCTGGAGGATCCCACATAATTTCCTCCATTTTATCAAAAGAACTTTCCTTAACGCATCCAATTTTGTTGTCAGCAGAGGTCTTATCTACCACCTCATGTCCATTATTGGTCTGAATATCTCCACTACTTGTTGAGGGCCTTTGAAACTAACAGAAGTTTCTTCTCCAAACTTGTGACTTGCCAGTGAATCTGAGCAGTCAATGGCATCTGCAGAAGCTTCTGAACATGGATCCTGAAGACTAGCATTGACTTTATAATTTGAATCTTTAACATACATTATATTTTCTTGATTAAACCTGCAAGAATGAAAAGACATTAGATATTTTCCACTTTCCATAATGCCAGAACATTATTAAACAAATAAACAATTGGAAAAAAAAATGCAGCATACCTATCATTTGAATTTACATCAATGGAGAACTCACCTGAAAATGCAAAGCATCAATATATAAACTATTTGCACAAACAGCTACTTGATATTTCAAACCCCTCATTTAGATTCTAATAAAGAATAACAGGGATATTAAAGAAACTCACTGCAGCTGGAGACAGTGCTATCACTGCTAGACAATGAAGTTGTCGGACTGATCATCGGAGTAGGAGATGGACTCAGGCTAGCCTGCTTAATCAAAACTTGGTCTTGGGCCTCACCACAAAATCTACAAGACAAACTTTGCACTTTGCCATCCTTTTCAATACTCTCCTGATTCTTTTTATTTTGGTCCAACTTTGTCAGTTCTTCCCCACAAAAATGACACATGGTGCACATCTGGTCCCCAATTTTCCTTAGCAAGCAGTCTTCCCAAAGGCACTACTCTAGAAGCCTATCATGAAGGGACAGCACAAACTTAACAACAAGTTTTTGGATGACAGGATAGAAAATATTAATGCCACTGGAAACTAATTTAGATCAAGCTTCTTCCTTGGCATAATATAATACCTGCTGTTATCATGGGTAGAGGGAATTAATCAATGGAATAGGATCACATTCACAATGAATTTATTGCTCATGTAAATTCAACCTTCTACTCCACGAAACAAAATCAACTAGCCCCAGATTAAGAAACCCAATAATGGAAGTAGAGTGTGAGCGGCTCAAAAAGCGTGTTGGAAAGCATGAAGATGATAATAAATCATCCGTTGCTTTATATGCGACGGATATACAAAGCAAACGCACGAGCAAACTTCATGTTTCTATCTATTCATTTATATGCTCGTACTAATTGCAAGGTAGAAGAACTACTAATATCATGACAAAAACTATGCCCTTCCATTTGAATTTCTGGACCTTCTAACTCTGCATAAACCCCCCTATCCTTCTCTTAGCAAATTAATAACATATTTCATATAGTCAATGGATCCTACTTCCTGTAGATAAAGGAAACAAGTGAACACATAAAATGAAAACAGCTCCCAACCAACAGTAAACTAAACTATTTATGTTTTCCTTCTTGGTCAAAAGCTGCTATTATTATCTATTTATGTAATTCCAGTAGTTTCATACCCAATGATAAGTACTAAAAAACATTCAGAAAGAAACAATAATTGAGACCCAGATTTGAATTCCCGCCCAAAAGTCCAAAAGAATTGGATCTGAATTACATAAATTCAAAAACTAAAAACAAAAAAAACAACTCCAAAACATCCCTACAAAACAAATGTTAAATCACCACCAACTACTGAATGAGTATGATCAGTTACCTCCAAACATATAGGGATTTATAAAAGATAAAGAAAAGTCAAGTCAATAAAAAGTGAAGAATATTCAATGCAAAAGCAGCAAGATTTGAACACAGCTATTGGATACTAAAATCAAGAACCCATGACCAATATTATGATCAAGAACCTGGTTGTACTGAATCAAATCAATCAGATCTTTAATCAACTAACGTAAATTTAGATTCACTGCACTTTTCATTTTTATACTAATTTTATCCATCCACAAAAAAACAAAAGAAAATGAATGTTAAAGACATGACTTACAGTTACAGCAACAGAATTTGAAGGAATTAAGGTTTTTGTTGTCACCTCCAAATCAGTGTCTGCTCCTTTCATTCATTATAAAGATATAATAATTATAAGATAAGTTATAATAAACAAGACATTCTTTCTCTCTCTTTGTTTCATAGTGATGAAGTTTCAAGGTGGAGAAAACAGTGAAGGAAGAGAGAGAGAGAAAATAAAAGTCCACAAAAGTGGAGTTGTGTCTGTCTATGCAATGGAATTTTTTAAGGCAAGCAAGGCAAGACTATTGGCATTGGGTTTGGATTTTTGGATTTCAAAGAGAGAGAGAGAGATTATAATAAAAAGAAAGACAACGGAGAGAAGAAAGAGGAAGAAAGGCATTTCCAACGGGGGCCACTCCACTGTAACTCTACAGTAATTACATTTGATCTTCGTATGTTCAAAGATGAAATTTTTTTTATTATTATATTATTCTTATATTATTAATTCAATTGAACTGTTTGAAAAATAACTGCTCAAGGAAAAAAATATATTTTTTCATAAAAAATTATAAAAGTGCTGGCATATTAAAAATAATAAAAAAATAACTTAAACTTATTTTTAAAAGATAAATTTATTTTTTGTATTGAACTTTTCTTTTCAAGAGACGAGCAAATTCACTAAAATTATATTATAAGTTTATTTTAATTCAAACTTAAAACTTAATTTAACTTATTTATTCTTAGAATTATTTTCAATCTAAAAAATATTTTGTAATTTTTTATTAAATTATTACTATCTTTCTCCTTATCTTCTAATATAAATTATAAATCTTATACAAATAATGTCGTATCTATTCATATATGATGTAAAATAAACAAGATATCTATTTTTATAAATTTTATTTTAAAAATACTTTAATTATAATATAAAATAGCATTATAATAATTATCAATCCTATATAATCTTATTTTAATTTATGAAATACACATAATCATAGTCTATTTGATTTATTATACCTAATTTTTTTTCTCAATATTTATTCATAATATTTAGATTGAGTTATATGTACGTATGAGATTTATTTCCTTTCACACAGTGGTATTTCTATAGATTTTGGCGAATTCTATAAATAAATAAATACTAACGAACACGTCAAGCGTAGTCGAAAGGGATTGTACAACGAACATGGTCCAAATTTGCACTTTGTATATTCACAATCCATTTTGCATTTGTCTGTTTGTTTCGTCGTAGCGTAATAATTTTTATCGTTTTTAAATTGATCTGTATTTTTAAAAAAATAAATAATAGTAATAAATATATAATTTTATTTATAAGTAAATCAAATAAATATAAATATAATATAAATAAATTAAAAATATAAATTTAATATAAATACGATACTGATACAAATTAGACAACCGAAACAGAACACATATTAAATGTTATACGTCCTATGCTTGCAGACGTAAGTATGGAAAGTGGAAATTTACTTGCGCAGGATCTTGAAGGAACCGTCTTTTGGGCCATCCATTCCTGATAATTAATCGAGTTGGGTTTTTCCTCTCTCCTTTTTTTTTTTTCCCATTCTTTTATAGAATTGGCACCATCTTTAAATTATGTATTTGCTAAAAAGATAAAAACATTAATTCATACATGCCTTTTCGTAATCTAAAAATTTCCTGTAAATTTTAACTTATTTACTTTCCTTATTTTTCTTTTTTCTTAAACTCTTAAATATCTGCTTATCATTTTTATCATAATAATGATAAGATTAATAATAATAATAAAAAAAAACCATTTACCAAACTAGACATCGGGTCGGTTCGGGTCGGTTCCGATCCGAACCGGAACCGAAACCGCCAGAGCCGGGGTGGTTCACGGTTTCAAGGAACCACCGGTTCTGGCGGTTCCAGTTCCGGTTCCACGTGAACCGATTTTTTTTTTCTGGTGAAAAAAATGGAAAGAACCAAAACCTTAACCCCTACACCCCCCAACAATCCCATGCCCAGAAATGGTTTCTGAGAAACCTACATGTGGTCTCTTTTTTTTTTTTTTTTTTATATATGGCGATTCCGGACCCCTTGGAACCGTCAGTTCCGCCACGCGAACCGCTTGGACCCGCCGGTTCCGGCGAGTCCTTAGACGGTTCGAAACCGTCACCGACGGGGCGGTTCCCGAGTCAGGAACCGCCGGTGACGGTTCGGGCGGTTCCCGAGTCAGGAACCACCGGTGACGGTTCGGGCGGTTCCCGGTTTGGAACCGCCCCGTGATGATATCTATACCAAACCTTAGCTTTGAAACTAAAATATACTATACACGGTTAAATTTGATTTTGGATTTCGAACTCAATTTTGACATGAATTTGATTCTTTAGGCTAAAGTGAAAATATTCAAAAAGTCATATTATTTGAAATGATTAAAGAAGATTTTGCATTGTGAACTTAAAGAAAAGCATATTGGAATTGGTATGCATAATTCTAACACTTCTCAACGTCACTCATGCACAATATGGCAAACATACATTTCTCAACATCACCCATGCATGATATGATGACACATTAATGACCAACCTTTATAAATACCCTTACGTTGTGTTTAGCAATTTTGTAAAGCATGGAAAGTTAAGAAAACGAGTGAAAAGAAAAAAGTGAAAAAGAATATGAGTAGAAATGAAAATACGTTGAATATTTATTTTGTGTTTGGTATTTTACAAAAGAAGAGAAATGGAGTTAGTATTTAACTAAATTGCCCTTCTATCTTATTTTTGTTCTTTATTTACCGTGGAGAGAATAGTAATTTTGTTACATTGTTCACCATTTCCTCCTCTTGCTGCCCAACTTTGAAGAGAAAAGGGACAGGGAACAAAGTGGAAATAATTATGTCCGCTTCTCCAGCTTTCGTTTCACTTCCACTATACCAAACACAAGTTTTCCATATTTTCCGTTCACTTCTCTAGCTTTCATTCCACTTTCATACTTCCAATCATAGCATTAGTCTCTCTTCATTTAAATTGATGATGATGAATTTCCATTTCAATATATCAAAATTTTGCTTCATTGTTAATAAGCTTTGATACTCTTTGACTCTCTTGCTTATGATGTGTGTTTTAACCTATTGAAATTTTCTACTCCTTCTTCCTATCCTACTCTTTACTTATCACTTAACTTAAGTCACACAAAGCACTTGCCTTGAGTCACATAAAGCACAACTTGCACATGACACTCCAACTACATTGATATACCTGCGCATGCAAATTAGACAAGAGTATATAATACATGTATCTTTTTTACTTCTTACGTTGAAGAACACATGGTTCTAAAACTATATCAATGAGATTAAAAATATATATTTCTTATAAAAATCAATATTTGAGAAATCTCTATGATATTGGGCTTATTTACTTTTGGAAGATCAACTAAAGGTTGTTTTTTTTTCCAATTAATAATATGTATTTCTTAAACCTTTTTCCTAAACACTAGATGGGCGCACACACAATGTGTGCATGAACTAAAAAAGATTATACGTAATATATATTAAAAATAAAACACATTATAAGAGTTGGAAACATTTTAATTTCTATACTTGATTTGTTAGAATTTAGCATCCTTACACAAAGCAGAAAGCATGACGTTTATGAAAGTTTAACAAAAAATAAATAAATAAATTGAGGCAAAGAAACTTTCTTTGTTTACAGAATTAAACTGTGTTTGTTTGTAACATAAAAGGCATACATTTAATTTGAAGGTAATAAAAGAAATAAACTTGCAAGTCTTTAATAACAAAATAGTGCATAATTGATTGAGCGTTAGAGGGTAATATTAGGTAGGCAGGTCAAGGAGTATATTGATAAATCATTAATTTATAATTGAGAAAGTATCTAGGGGGCACTTTGGATGCAAGATCATAGTGTGTGTTAATTCTAGCCCCTAGTCACAAATTGGGAAACCGGGTATAGAAAAGATTCACATAGGGGAAACTTCTAGATCGCTATTTTAGCACAAAATATAGGGAATTCAGGAAGATCAAATGTCTATATTTTTAATTTTTAATAATTTAGTGTCTCATTTTAATAAATCAATACTTGCAATTTCTAACTATGTGCAATAATTGTAATTTAGTATCTCTGTTAAACAATATTTCATTGACATTTGTTTTTATAAAATGATAATGGTAGAAACTTGACCAAAAATCACCAAAAGCTAAAAATACGATACTAAACTATAAAAAAATTGCTAAAAATTAAAAGTATAAATACTTGACCTATCGACCACTATCTATCGTCAAAATAAATGTTGCGAAGTATGAGTACTAATTTGCCAAAATTTAAAAATAAAGTATTAAATTATCAAAAATTGAAAGTACAAATATTTAGTATGATATTATCCCTAAAATATAGTTTAACAAAGTACCACATTCACACATCATTGATTCTTCCTTCATGCAGTGTGCGAGCCTTTTTGGTTTGCCGTTTTAGTATCGTTTTAGCGTTGTTTTTGTGTCAAATAAATATTAAACTAAAACTGAACCGATACTGATATGATACCAATGAAAAAACTGACAGTTTTACTCATAAAATGACCAAACTAAATCAATATTGAATCGATATTAAATCGATACCGAACCAATACTGATAAAAAACTGACGGTCCAAACAAGTCCTCATACATTCGATGCGTGGACCACCATGTTTAAATGCCAACTAAACATATTCTGTTCGAAAGCCGTTATCGAGTTACCTATAGCATATGATCAAATGAACAAATCTCGTTTTGACAAGACTACATATCCCATGCCACTTGATCAGACATAAGTGACTAAAAAGCACACAACCAAGGCAGAATCAAGGGAGTCTAATTCTTTTAGTAAATCAATTAAGGGAGAAACATTTATTCACAATTTGATTTCAATTATTGAAACGAAGAGAAATGATCCACATGCATTGTTTCACAAAATTACAATAGGTTTAAAACTAATGTATTACGTGGCTTTAAATACATGGCCTTAATGTTTTAAGATTGTGCACACATAATGAGGACCGTTGGAATTGAGCATGAAATGAGAGATCCTAGGAAACCCTAATTGGACCATCTAGCATCAATTAATTTGATTTACAGTGAAAATTGATTAAAAAATCATGGCGTTTTGATTATATTAGTCAATTTTGGTTTTGGGCTTAAAATTATGTCCAGAGATTAAAGGAGTTCTTAAAAATCAAGAAATCAATCATGAGATAGACAATGATATAAATGTTTGAGGCATTTAAGAACAATACTATAATTAAGTAGTAATGGTTTATGTTAAATAATGGATTGAGACTTATCTATGGGGAAAAAGAAAACTTATTTCTTAATGTTTTTTTAATTATATATGCTATCTATTTTCAAATTTTTTTATGATTACCTAACATATTTTACATAAACTATAAAAATTTATGTTTTCACATAAGTTTGACAATCATTATTAGTCCCTAGATTAATTAGTTTTACATTTGATTCTATAAGCCCTCTAATAATTCAACGTAACATCACAAGTTTGATAATTGTAGATGTAAGGTTCCTCATGGGGTAATCACGTACATATTACGTAGATCTCGTACCTTGCACATAACTTAAAAGTATTGATGAGGAGATGGCACTTGGTAAAATAGCTTGGACAGAATGATGAGGATGAGGGATAACCATTCTCAATGTCTTGAATGCACAAGTGATAAGAAATTGAGTCTAAGTAGACCTCGCACGTCAACTTTGCAGTCTTGAGTAATTAAGGTAGCAAAACGTCCTCAGATCATTTTAGTGATTAACAGATAAAATGAAGCAATCACAATTCATGGTTATTTTTCAATGAGCTTTTCATAAGTCAAGACCAATAATCATTCTCCTTTGTGCATAAGCCTACTTGAGAGAGGTTGGATGCAAATCAATAAGTCCAACAATCTATGTTTTCAGCCTATCAAGTCAAATATTCTAAAGTTATCCCAATAAAGTGAACCAGACTCGTTGGATCCGATCACTTAAACTAAAAGTCTAAGCCCAAATAAATAATAATATTTATACATCATTAGTCCTTGGATCACAATACTTGATATCATGGATATCTTCCACTAAATGGTTGTTCCATTTGGAGGTAAACTTAGGTGTTTGAATACCTTGCTTGAAATGATCTATAGCTTAAGAACTATATCATCTTGTTTAAAAGATCATTTCCTGACTTGGAGGTCGTAACCTGTTCACTTCATCAAAGGAATAAGTCTATAATGAAATTGTTGTTACTATGGAATGAAACATATGGGTGTATTTTAGGAAAAAAAATCAATTTCAATTTTGAATTATTATTCATAGGTTTGAATAATGAATGAGTTTTTCCTATTAGAAATTCATTATAAAACTATTATTATAATCAATTAAACGTTGTAATAACTTAGTTATTATAGCAAAATAAATGAATAAAAATTATCCTAGATAATGAGCAAGGTTTATACTTGTCATATCATGCTTTTAATCCAAAGCTTCCATGTGCAACATTTGAAGTTTATTAGGCTTTTGTTTAATGTTTGACACTAACCATGCACCAGGCACTAACAGCCTATTCACTTAAGGAAAATAGCTATTAATTCTTTTCTTATCCTATATGAGGATGCTATTAAGATATTTAAATGAAGGAAATGATAATTCATAATGGATTATCATTACGTAAAATAATAAATAATAATATATGTCCATGTATATAAATGGTCATTCAATGGTTTGTTTTTAATCTTTATTGTCATAAATATTCCTCTCAACTATAGAATTATCATTTCCTCTTTGTAATAAAAACAAAAAATAGTATAGATATTTTACTAAAATGAACATTAAAATAAACATGTAATAGTTATTACAACTTTATTACATTTCTATTGAATTGAAATTCAAATATCTCTTTATTCCATAAATTTAAGTAAACCAGCCATAAGACTTCAGTTAATGCTAATGCTTGCACGTCATAAATTAGGGACAGTGGCATTGCCACTAAGAGGGTTCTTTTGTTCTAGAATCTAGATCATTTATATATGGATTTTTTCTCTTAGTTACATTATTGCAAATTAATTCCTTTTATCTTCCTCCACATTCTTATTTTAATATTATATATTTATATTTTTTCTGTTTTTGATTACTCTATCTTATTTATTTATTTTTATATAGCAATTGCTACAGAAAATTCATCCATTTGTCTCACTTCAAAAAGGTTAATGTACTATGCACAAAAACTCAATTATTTAACCAAATATGTATAGTATGACTCCCGAATTAATTAGGACCAGTCGTCTCTAAACTTTGTGAATGAAAACTGGTACTGAAATTTACTACAAATTTTACTGTTGTATTGAAAGACAATATGTACTGTTTATCAATTTAGCTGTAATTGTAATTCCATACATCCTGTTAAATGGACTCAATATGAGTTTCATTTACTCTTATTTTATTCTAAAATACCTTATTAAAATCAACAAATGATAATTTTTAACTTCTAAAACTAAAATACCCTTCATTAACATTATAATCTTAATTCAATTTCATCTAGCGCTAAACATTATAAATATCTATTTAGAATTTATTATAATTTGTTTGATTTTTTAATACTAAACCATCATCTATAAAATCTCATTTTTATTAAACTCACAATTTTATATAAAATTATTAAAAAATTCATAGAATCGGAATGTAAAACTGTAGCATAAAAACGTAAATTTGTACGACATGTGGGATAAAATCTTGATTTTGATAATTATGATCCCATGTTATCAAATATGTGGAAAAGGCAGTTTTCTTATATTTCATTAGAACTTGCGGATAAGAATTTGAAAAAGCCGTCAAATTTGGTTGCACTTTGTACCCTTGGATGAGCTTATTGCTTGCTTATTTATTTCATGAATTTGCTAAACGAAGGAGATTGTCTGATAAAAGTTTGAAAAACCATACTATCGGACAGATCTCCTTAGTTTTTTTCCACCCTCTAGAAACATGCAAATTTGGAAAGTTATACATTTAGCATTGGATGGCGGAGTAATTGACCGTGACCAGACCCGAAAGAGGTTTGGATCAGGTGATATGGTACGTGTAATGTGTTAGGTGAGTCACGAGCGTGGCGGATAGATATGTAATCAGATCTAGAAGAAAAAATTTAATAAGCCTGATATGGTCTTAATATATTTGGATTAAAGTAAGAAAAAGAACGAAGAAAACATAAGGGAAATTTTTTATTTTCCCTAATTGGGAAAAGGAAGAATGGGGAAAGGAATGGATTTATGAAATAAAACTTGCCCATCCAAAAATAATTCTCTTCAATTTGGGAAGGAATTCCACCCTTAAAACAAATGTATAATTTTAAAATCATAATTTTTTGACAAAGTAAAACAAAAGTATACTATTGAATTTTCTTTCTCTTTCTTTTTCTTTTAATCTAAATAAAATAATTTATAATTTTTTCTTTCACTTTCTTACCTCTTTAATTTTTTTTTTCTTTTCTTCATCTTCCTTCTATCCTAATCCTTTGCATCAAAAAATTGGTGAGCAAGTGGGGGAAATATTACTTAGAAATAAAAAGAGAAATAAACGAAAAGAAGAAGAAAAAAGGTATATGGCATGTTAGCAAATAAGGCGCAAATGGGTTAAGCCATATTGGGATTTTGAAGGTTTAGATCTAGCTCGTTTAATAAATTAGCGAGCTCGAGCAAAGATGGGCTTTTAGTGAGCTGAAATACACAAGCTTAAGCCTGAACCTAAGCCCGTTAAGGATCTACGAGCCTGAACTCGACTTGTTTACGTAAATAATTATATATAATTATATTTGTAACATTTGATTAATATAAATAATTATATATAATATTATATTAATATATTAAATAAGCTCTTAACAAATTTGTTTGCAGGTTTGAAGAAAAGCTCTACGAGCCAAGCCGAGCAGAGCCATGCGAGTTCTAAAACAAGTAGAGTTTGAAGTAAGGATGTAATCGAGGCAGGTTTAAGATGGGCATGCAAAACCCATACTTGACCAATTAGATATAGGATGTCTTAAAACCTGACCTTATAAAATCTTAGGGAACCCGATTACTAACTCAATTGACCCGATAATAATCTTCATGGTTTTTTGAAAAAAGAAATAACTATGTCCCCAGTCAAGTTCACAGGGCAGCTAGCATTGCTATTTTTTTTCTACATCACAAAGCAATTATCCTGAATTTGGCAAGCCATATAGGGGCTAAATAGAGTATTAACCAAATGGAATATGAAAATCCAATTTGACATATTATTGTTAATTTTTTGATATTTTATTTTAAATTTATGTCGGGTTAGGTTTTTCCAATGAATTGCATATATAACATGAAACCACCCAAAAACCTTTCGGATTTAATATAATGCTCAAAACATGTCCCGTAACCTATAGGATCATATGGGTTTTAAGCCAACCGGATGCCCTATAACAAACCTTTCGATTGCATCTCTATTCAAGTAGCTCGCAAATAACTTGATTTGTTTACAACCCAGTTAGCAAAGGTCGAAAGTTGAAATATATAAAATATGAAAAATTTTACTGTCTTGTGGTAATTATAATGAGACTAATCTCATTACATTAATAATTCAGATCTTTTTGAACCGTGATCAAATTCTCTTAAAAGTTTTTATATTAATTTTTTTATAATTAATTTAAATTTATAGTTGATCTTGTGATGGAATCGTTAGTTCCTGTGAATTACAGAGGACGGGAGCGTAAAAGATTGAAACTATGTCGTATAAGCCGTCCGTCGATAGCAGGACCCATAATCACAAAAGCCGGCTGCGTCTTTTACGCGTGGGACATAAAAGGCTATTTTTCCAAATGTATTAATATTCCGAAATCTTTTGTATCCTCAAAATACCCTTTCGACTCCCATTTCAAAATAATTTTCTATGATTTGGACAGCTTGCAGCGTCTCGGAATATTTTGGAAAAATCATCCTCCTTCCATTTGGATGTAGAAGGCGCGAATCCTCGGGGCACTCCTTCAAAGGACGAAGACATTTAATAGAATTAATATATTATCAAAATTAATTAATAATATATAAACATTAATAAAATTATTAATATATCAATAATTAATT
This sequence comes from Combretum micranthum, assembly GCA_024138025.1. Taxonomy (NCBI): domain Eukaryota; kingdom Viridiplantae; phylum Streptophyta; class Magnoliopsida; order Myrtales; family Combretaceae; genus Combretum; species Combretum micranthum. The sequence continues at coordinate 168,628 of JAMXBD010001234.1, forward strand.
AAAAATTATACGTTATTGTTTATCAAAACAACTTCAATAGTAAGATTGTAGACGGATAGCCGATAGAGCTTTTTCAAAAATTATCAAGTTTAAATTTGATCCAAACTTTTTATAAAGTCTGAAAGTTAGATTCAATTTTAGATCATCTAGATAAACGAGTTTTTCTCTTGAACTCGAGTTTAGCTCATTTAAAAATAGTTTGCTCGAGTAGTTCATGATCTTTAAAAATAAGGTGAATATCAAATTTAATATTTGAATTTTACAGAAAATTTTAATTTCATGTCTAAACTTTAAAGTGATTAATTTAATATCCAATCAAATATTTTAAGACTATTTTTTTTACCTTTTTAACACTATTTACTGTGTTTACATATACAAAAGAGTAGTATATGATTGCATTTTTATTAATGCTCTTAGTACAATGCTTTTTCTATGTCAAAAAATAGAGTAAATAGTGTCAATAAAATAGTATAAATAGTCATGAAAACTTTAATTATGTATTAAATGAATTATTTTAAAATTTAGATGCCAAATTAAATTTTTTGTGCAAAATTCAATTACTAAATTTAACATTTTATTTAAAGATAATATGAAATCTAAGTAATTAAATATGCAAAATAATAGATATATAGATAATTAAGTGGATAATAAAATAAATATTAAATTATGTATTTATATTATTTATAAAATAGATTTTTGTTTAGACGTATGGGCTTATATATCGAACTTGTTTCCTAGTCTAATCGCAAGTCTAAATAAGCTTGCTCGTTAGCCGGTTTACAAGCACATACTAACGTGCAAACTCCACTTATTTTGATAATCTTCAATTTAGACTTGAGGTCAGCTTATTTATTAAATAAAATAGAGTTGTGCCGAGTTTGAATTATTAATGAATCTCTTCAATTATTTACGGTGATAATGGGTAAATGTAAATATCAATATATAAATGTAAATATCAATATATAAATGTAAATATGACGTGATAGAACTCGTATCTTTTCATTCCTCTGACAACTTTCGTTATCACCTACGTCTGATTGGGACTCCACATGTTTACATATGAATGGCTGGAGTCAGACGTATAGGTCTAGTTGTCACTTCAACGTGACTTGGGCTTACGCTTGTATACATTGAGGGACGCGTTTGGGGGGAGAACGTAGTCCATGTGTTCGACGAAATACAATCATTGACAATGGAATGCAAAATAATTGGAGTATGGTCGCTACAATTTTGCCACCTTTACATAAATTCAACATTTTTGAATCCTCCCGTCTTTTAAATCTTCACGCGATCCCATTCTAATCTCATGCCTCCTCAGTGTCGTCCGACATTTATTCTCAATTATTATGAATCTTTTAATCAGATTCAAATATAGCTTCCTTGTCTTTCCAAGATATTGGATGGTTATCCTTATCCTCGGATCAATGATTCCTCATAAAAAAATTGGTTAAAACGATGAATAATTGGGAAGGCTGAAAATATTTCACCATCATGCGGTAATTGGGGTTTAGAATTAGATAGGATTTATGTTTAAAACCATCAATTTATACCACGATTTGTTTATTAATCGTGTAACTTATACAAAGTAAGTTCATTAACTTATTCCATATCCATGCTCAACTTTTCTAATACCTATTTATCAATTAGTGTTTTGTTTCACTAGTAGAAGACAACATAGTTGGAGTAAAATTGCAATTTCATAATAACAAAAAATGGGCAGAATTAGACTTAAATGACTATTACCAACATAATAAAAGTATCTTTTGTTGGCTGGAAGATTTCAAAGAATGAGGTAATAATAAAAGTACTAATCCTATGGACCAAAAACTGGTTATTAATGGTTGTTTATGATCGAGTAATTTAAAGAAAAAAAAATCAAAAGTGTGGAATTACTATTTCTTACTTTATTTCATATAACTATGATTAATATTGGTAATTTGTATTATTGCTTGGTGTATGGCATGATAACCTAAATTCGTGGCATACTATTTAACAAGCGTGTCTCATATTCAAGTTTGATCTATTTTTTCGATATAATGTTTTTAATAAATATATGAAATACTTATAAGTACAAAGGAAAAAAAGAACAGTAATAAAAGTAACTTCTACAATTACAAATGATATAGGTAATAAGGTGTTAATACATTATTAAAAAGTACAACTCAACTAAAATTTTTAGTAAAATAAAGCTTGACCAAATATAATAAATCAAAAAATTCATCAACTATAAAATATAAAGTATCATTATAATTTATATTAAGTTGAAGCATGACCTAAGTGAACACTCCAAATTCATCATATTTTCCATCAAATTCCTCAAATCAGATAATAAAAAATTACATACATAACACGACTAGGTGTGCACCAAGTTGGGTCGAGCCGGGCTTTTGAAAGCTCGGGCTTAACTCATTTAACAAATTAACAGGCTCAAGTCAAACTAGACTTTAACAAACCTAAAAAGCATAGGCTCGTGCCTGAGCTTGTTAAGGATTCACCAGTGCAAACTTGGTGCAAACTTGGCTTGTTTAGATAAATATTATATATAGTATTATATTAATATACTATATTAATTTAATATATTAAACATGCATTAATGAACTTGTTTGTGAGTCTAAAGAAAAGTTTAGGTTTAGTTTATTTAACTAAACGAGCTTGAGTTTGAGTTTGACTCATATAGCTAAACAAATCGAATCAAGCAGAGTTGAGCTCGAGTAGCCCTAAACATGACTTGTCTTTGCATATTTAAGCATGTTGTAGGAAATGTTCTTTTATAATATTTTTTCAATATATATTAATCTCAACATATTGGAAAGAAAAGTTGCAATGTTAACTTATTATATTCCGGACAAACCTACATATATATATATCCAAAGCTAAGGATGCAAAATTTACATTACTAAAAATATTCATTAAAAACGCCAAAAGAATGGGGAAATAGCTTAACAAGTACTAAATATGGATACTAATACTAAAATCCCCACTTGAGAGTCAAATGAAGAGATTATATAACTATGTTGATGGAAACGACTTTACAAGTAATGAGACATGTGTGCCGTGCTTTGAAATTTGGCAAACTCAAAGATGTAAAATCACTAAATAACTAAATGAGCAATGAAATTATACTCACATCATCACTAGTTTAGAATTAGTATTTGATGAATAACAATCGTGCCCTTATTTAATTCATGGCCGTTATGGTGATTGGAGAAGCGAAGGCAACAAGAAGCACAAAATGTGAAGATCACATGCAATCTAAATTATAGTTGAACAACCTTATGGTTAAGGGTAGAAACTAAGCTAATTGAAATGAAGCACAAAATTTCATAGAATATCCCACTCCCATTCACGCATAAAGTGATTGTTCAAAGATACAAAAATGATACAATTTAATTCACAAGTTATTAGGAGAGGCTAATAAACACATAAAAATGCAATTCTATATAAAATACTATTACATATAAGAAATACACCTTAACATGAGAATCAGATACAAATAAAATCTAAAATTATATTCCCTAACTTAAAAGAAAAAACGTATAATAAATGACAAGATTAAAACATTAAGATACATAAAACAGTCAATGACCTTATAATCTAGGCATCTGATCTAGATCCTCATCCTTGATGTACTGAGCTTGATTCCCCACGTTAGCACATTATAATAGCTTTATGTGGTCTCGTTGCCATTGTCCTTGTGGCTTACAAAAAAAAAATACATAAACCAACAAAATAAAGTCTAGTAAAAAAAAATTATTTACCTTGAGGATTAGTTCTTAATCTAATAAGGATCTATATTCAAATTAACCTAAACAATACCAAATTAATTATGATATTAAATTTAAAAAAAGCACTTTATGAAATATAGGTATTGCATCCAAATTATCAAAGAGTTTGAAAATTTTCCTTTTATTACTCAAATAAAACAAAAGCTAATAATTGGTACTTGAGATCATAACCGAATTTAATGTAATAAAGGTGAAGAAGATAAAAGATGAGAAATGATTCATGTGCAGTGACTAGAATGTAGAAGAAGAGAGCCAGAGTCATGTATGGAACAATTGAACTTGAAGAAAAGGTAACTAAATCCTAGTCTAGTTTGTGGTAATTTAGTAGTATTGTGTAAAAATTAAAAAAAAAATTGTAAATATTATTAACATCAAACAGGTTTGCCATTGAACATGTAACTTGATTTGCAGAACTTATTTAATTAATAGGTTTGTATATACGGGTTTCACACCTTTAAATATGAATTTAAACAGGTGTTGTCCAAGTTTAAGTTATTATTATTCTTGTTGAATTTTATAGATATAAACTCATTTATAACTATGCCGTGCCGTGTTATGTTGCATCAAGATTCACAAGTTAAGTCCTAAATTACCTATCCTAAACGTGACCCTTTGTTGAGAAAGCACATAAAAAGTATAACTAAATACTGTTGTGAGAATAATAAAAATTATTACTGAGTATACTAAAAAAAAGTATAATGGAACAAAAGTTTTCATAAAATTAAGATATGTAAAAGTAAATCACTCAGACTCCAAAATATAGTGGACAATGATGCAAAACAAGCTTAACCAAAATAAAGAAACCTAAAAAATGAAAAAAAAAATTGAAAGAAATACAAATTTACCGATCTTAACTCTTTTTTTCGCCATTCAAGTCTCAGTATTTTCTAGTTTTCACAAAAATATTACTCCATTAACTCCATGGAATTTTCCATCCTTAATATATGTCTCATTGGCCATGGGGTTCGCAAATATTTTTGCAACTCCTTTTCTTCTTTAATTATTTGTTATTTATAATGTAATTAAATATATTCAAAATTATTTTAAATATATTGTGGAAGTAAATTATGTAATATTATCTTATCAAATTAATTATTGTGGATCTAGAAGAAGTTGACATGGGCTAAGGAGGATAGAGAATTTAACAAAGGAGACAGACGTTCTACCTTTTTAAGAAATCGCAAAACGTTAACGTTAAATAAAAGGAACTGAAATAGAAAGATCAATAGATAATGAGGATAAAATGTATATTTCTTCCAAGAATACCCTATCTGGGTCGGTTTGTTTCATAGTATTTTGGTCATTTGGCATTATTTTTTTTATTTTTAAATAAATATTTGTTTAAAATAGATATTGATAAAAAAACTCACAATTTTACTTATAAACTAACAAAACATATAAAATATAGATATAATATAAATAAATTACAGATGTAGATAGATATGAATACGATATAAATAAAAATCCATCAATCCAAACAGAACTAATTAGCTAGCTAAACCTATACCGATTAATCAAAATTGTTCGATGGATGTGTTATGTAAATGAGTACAGGTGATAGACTTGAACCCACAAACATTTAAAACAAATTTAAATGGGTATGTTTTATATAATAAATGTTAAATTTCACTAATCTAATCTATATTGTTTACAATCCCCTCTTATCATAGTTTAGTTAATGAATGACATGTTAAATTGTCAAACCTAATGAATGGACAATGGAGTATACAAGGTTGCAAATAGCAACCAAATAAAGAATAATGAGCTATTAAAGAATTAATTTATCAGTTGTCTTCAAGACACACAACTTTGCTATTTTGGAGGCAGACTTAATTTTTTATGGTACTGGTGATTGGATAACTATTCTCTTCCTCCGTATCACACACGATTATCTGGGTAAATGACTTTGACTATCTTTGTTTTTTAAGATTAAATTAACATCCTGATATTTTTATTAAGTAATACGATGTATTAATTAACTAAAATAATAACATTATTTAAAAATTAAAAAAAGAAATTCAACCAAAAAAAGAAAAAAAATGGAACACCCCCTATGACCTAATGGTACATTTGATATGCAGGAATGGATCGCAATGAAATTGCGAATCCGGCTTCCATTCCCTTTTCTGGTGTTTGGAAGCATTTTTAGAAACGAGAATCACGATTCGTTGGAATCAACGATTTTGGCTTTGAAGAGGAATTCGATTCCACATTCTTGCAATTCCATTCCATTCTTATTAATTATTTGTAGTGTAATTACTTTTTTATCCTATCATGTATTTATATTTTGCATTTATGACTAAGGGCATTCTCGACAATTACACTTTTTAGCAATTTCATTCTATGTAATCTTCTAAACATAGGAATGGATTTGTTATTTCCAAACTCATTCCATTCCAATTCATTTCGTCCAATCCAATCCAGTCCATTCCATTTCAAATCATTCATGCATACCAAACGTGACATAATGATAGATGACGACATCTATTGGGTACTTAAGGGTGGTTGGAACATTCATGAAACTAGAGCTTAGAGGTACATTGCACTATTGCAGTCCAAGTATAAAAGTGGGTTATTTAACCCACCAACCTTAGGGATGGCATGACGTTCTTGGGATAACACTTATTGCTACTAGGCTTTTTTTTTTTTTTTCCAATGACGTTTTTTGCTATTTTATTTTTTATTTTTAAATTTTTCATGGTGGCCCGAACAAGCCACTTTACGTACCTTTAATTTTGTGGTTATTTGATCACCCTTGATCTTTTAGTAGTTGATTGTATTTTTATTTTCAATGATTTTCTTTTTTTTTTTCAAAATTCTATAATAATTTTTATTATTTTAGCTATTTGAATTCCTTCTATTTTTTTTATTTAGCTTTCTTATGAATCAGAACCACCACCATTTTTGCCAAGCTCCCATATAGCAAAAAGAGGGAGGAATCTATTCTATTTTGAAAAGTTGAAGTGTCAATATAATTTTTAAGGGATAATACCAAAAATGTATTTAAACTTTTACAAAAGGTTTAATTAGTTACTTAAGTTTGATTTTGAACAATTTAGTACCTAAAGTAAGTTTTCGTAAATATTTTTCCTACTTAAAGTTTGGTTTTGACAATTTTTGTATCTGAAAAAAGTTTTCACAGACTTTTTTCATACTTGTTTCATATCTTATTAAACTTACTTTAGGTATGAAAAAAGTCCACAAAAACTTTCTTTAGGTATGAAAATTGTCAAAACTAAACTTTAGTTATGAAAAAGAGTAAACGAAAACTTTGTTCAAATACCAAATTATTCAAAAGAAAACTTTATGTACCTAATTGAACATTTTGCAAAAGTTCAAATACTATTTCTGTCATTAATTCTAATTTCAGAAGCTATCAAGTATGGTTAATTTAGTCTATTTTTTACTAATAAATGTCACACCTCAAAATTGAATGGCTTGATTAATGCAAAAAATATTTTCACACTTAGTAAGAAAATTCAAGATTCCAAGTTACTCTTAAAAACCCACTAAATTCTCATAATGTCTTTTTTCTTCAAACTATCACCTGAACTTTTTTATTTGTTATGGAATAACACCTAAAAAAATTATACAAAAAAGTACCTAAACTTTTTAAAAGTTTCACAAAAAATACATCTAGATAGAATCTATCCATTTTCCCATCCATTTGCTGACATGGACACTGAACTCTACTAAAAAAATATTTCTGTATTCTAATCAACAATTTTATTACTATTTTTTTTTACTTTCCTTCTCTCTTCTTCTCTCTCTCTCTACCGCCACATCTCTTTCTCTCCCCTCTTCTCTGTGTAAATGCAACTCCTCCATAGCCAAAATTTAGCCATCAACGCCACCATCCTAACACCCCATCTCAGATAACTACCTTCAACCACCACTAACTCTATCTCTCTTGGCCATCAACCATGACCCAGACTACCCATCCACACCTTGATGCCACTGCAACAAACTAAACCATCAGCCACCATCCACTGCCTACTTCTAACCCAAACAAACCACCTTCAACACACCCACAACCACCTCGTATGAACCAACACAACCTATGGTCACTTCAACCTAAACCCACGTAACCGTACCTCCATCGAACACCCAAACCTACCAAAGCAACCTCCACTAAACTCATTTTCAAAAGTTCACTAGTCATTTAGGAGTTGGGCTTACCGAGTTGCATCGTGATGATGGAATGGGTTGACTTAGTTGGCATCAATGGAGGTGGCTATGGGTAGTTTGGTGTCTCGATATGGATTCTAGTTTGCATTGAAATTTCTGTTCGTTCCACCTGTGATGGAGGTAGTTGATGATGTTGTGAGTTGAGTTTATTAAAGGAGAAGACAAAGATGGAACTTTGATGGCTATAGGTTCGGTGGTGAAGATGTTGACTCCATGTAGAGTTGACTTGGTGAGTTTGGGGTTTAGAACAAGGAAGATTCAGTGACGACAATGAGAGATTTGTTTTGTGATTGAGGCTATTGGGTTGTGTTGAGGTTTGTTTTTAGAGAGAAAGTAGTGAGAGGGGTAGAGAGAATCAATGGGGAAAAGAGAGACAGAAGATGGAGATTTTTTGGTGAAGAAGATGATGTTGTTTTGTTTTAAATCCATATCACCAATCTCACATGAATTTTGATTTTTGAATTTCAGTCGGAGTAGCTTTTACATTTTTTATTTATATGATTTTAGGTTTTTTTTATTGTGATTTGAAGAAGAAGAAGAAGAAGAAGAAAGAGAGAGAGAGAGAGAGAGAGAGAGAGAGAGAGAGAGAGAGAGAGAAAGGAATGTCAAAAAGAAAATTAAAAAAATTAATTACTATGACAGAGAAATATTTTTTAATGGAGTTCGGTGTCCACATTAGCAAATGGATGGAAAAATGAACGGATTCCATCTAGATGTATTTTAGGTGAAATTTTTAAAAAGTTCAAGTACTTTTTTAGTATAATTTTTTTTAGGTACTATTCCATTACAAACGAAAAAGTTCAGGTACCATGAATGAAAATTACCTGAACCATCCACATATAAACTTTGTCCAAAAATTAAATCATTACCATTAAGACATATCACATTAGTTTATAAGTATGAGCATTTTGAAAACTAGCCTAAAACCCAAAATATAAATTTCTTAGTGTAGGTGAGCTTGAAGCCTAGTAAAAGAATATTATGTACATTCACATAGGCATGCCACCCAATACATAATTCGAATCAAATATACTAATGCATCATTTGTAGTAATCAACAAACATAAAAAAAAAAACTCGCTAACTTGCTTAACACATTAACTTACATAAGAAAGTAACACATGTAAACAAATTTAAAAATTGCACTGAAGGAGATTAACATTTCGAGGTAAATCAAATAGGGGATCAACATTTTAAGTGGTTTAAAAATACAATCAAAGTTATATAAAGTAGTCAAAATAGGAGATTAACATTTTAAGTAGTTAAAGGGTCAATAAATATCACAAACAATAATAAAATAAATATTGCATGAATGTAAAAGAAAGGAATAAGAGAATGCTTAGGTATTTTATAGAGGTTCTTTTTGACTCCCTATAATTCAATCATCTTTTCCAGTCTCAAGCTGGAGACCTATCTTCAATATGGGTATGTTGAACCATATCCAATGAAAAATATTACAAACATTTACTAATTTAGTATTCTTAGATTGAATTCACCTTGAAAAGCAAATCTAGCTTATCTCTAGATATCTACTGAACTTCAAGGCTTATTTGTAATATAAAATTGTGTCAACAAAGTACTAACAATAATCAAATACAAAATTGAGCAAGGAAACGAAAAATTGCATCAAGATGAGTTGAAAGTTGTAGGTTTAGAACGTGAAAGATGAATTAATTTCTTATTTAGGACACTAATTGAAATAAGGTCAAAATGAACATAATTACCAATTTAAAACACCAAAATTGCGTTTTTATCACATGATATATGTGAACAATAAATGCACGTATATGTGTCTTTAAAACACAATATACACGTGCATATCGCGACTATAAAACATGATATATACTTGATGTATGGAGTAATATCGCGATTACTAATCGCGATATCTGTACAAAATACTTATATCGCGATTAATAATCGCGATATTGCGATCGTAGTCAAACATTAAATCACGATTCTTTCACGCGATTTTTATATAAAATTGCATATCTTGTTTCTTAAACGCGATTTTATAACTGGAAATTGGTAATTAATTTTATCCAAACGGTATATATTAAACCGTGAAAGATTGTATGTTAACAATTGCAGCACTTAGAATGAATATCTTATTATGTATCTTTCAGAGATTAGAAATTCTCGATATATATTGATGACTCCTTCAGTGGTTAATATATAAGGCTTGATCTTATTTTGAACGTTGAAGTATCCCTAAAAATATGTGTTAGTTATTGTTGCTCATCTTCATATTCTTTGATTTTTTGAAATTTGAAAAGTAAGATAAGATCCAATCTATGTGTCTTCTTGTTCCTAGTTTGTATCTTGATATTTCCTTCAAGAATAAATTGAAAATTCATGATAACATTCAACCAAATATGATAGGAGCCGCAATATCTTGTGTATCCCCTTTTTATTAGAAAATATCTTCCATCTTGACTTTGTGGAATTATCTAGGTTTTTTCTTAACTTTATCTTCATAAAATTCTTCAAGAATGTTAATTATACTTCAAACTATAAGATGTAAGAGAAAAATAGCCATAAGCTTGAAAAACATTTTAAACAAATTGAATCAAATCTACAAAAAATCAACTTGAATAAACTTTAAAAACTTCAACTATAATTTAATTAAATTGATTAATACTCGTGAATATGCTTGTCCAACTTAGCGAAACATGTTGAATATATATTACCTAAATACATTCAACCTCAAAGCTAGTGAAACATATTGAATATATATTACCTAAATACATTCAGCCTTCATCATGTCAAAAACACTTAGTTTGAGTCAATTTTAAAACATTCAGTATGCTATCAGGTTATTCCAAACTTATATAACTAAAGGTTTTGAGGTATGTTCTGCCTAATTTGTAATTTGAAATTTCTTCTAGACTAGATTCTAAGGTGTAGCTTGAGTTTTATTATTTCATAAAAACTCTTGAAATTTCTTCTGATTTTGATTTGCCTTTACTTCAATCTCGCTTAAAATCATCTTAGCTCAATCATATTATTCTAAATTTACTTTACACTTGATCTACATACTTATAAACAATATTAGTAATTACTAATACATGTTTGTTATCATCAAAATCAAGCTAAGAGACTTATTATTTTCCCTTTTCTTGACAATGACAAAACATTATGCACAAAAAATATAAATAACTTTGTTAATTAAATTTTTTGTTTACTTATACTTTCCCCTGTTTTGTTATCATTAAAAAAAAAATCAAACTTCAATATTTTAAAACTATTTTCTTTTAAATTCCTTCCCTTCTAATGTAAAAAAGATAACTAATCATATTTCAAACATAGTTTCTTTAAAGCTATTTTTTTAAATCAATTATTTATCAATAAAGAACATCTAATTCATTCCAATCAATTTCATAAAATAATTACTCCCCCTAAATGTGATATCTATATTCAATCATTAATGAAGCAATAACCTTTTTTATCCATCTTCTCCCCTTTATATTTTTCCTTTTTAGAAATCAAGCTTCTCCTTATATATGACACTAATTATTTCAATTCTACTAAAATACAGAAGAGTTTAAAACCTTCAATGGCCTTCAATAACTATAGCCTTATTTATGTCATACTTGGAAACAAATATATTATTCTCAAGGGACTACTTATTTGAGATGAGTGATTTTGGAAGAATTTGATGTGACGGAATATATGAAGAATCGATTGACTAAAAGGAAATATGGAAACCTAAGTTATTTGAAAGACTATGCGTAAACGTAGTAAATGACTTAAGCATACTAAAGTGTACACAACATTTAGTAGAAGTACAAAGTAGCATATCACAACCAATTTCAATAAGCCAACTTTAACAGAATTAATAGAATCAAGAAGCATCGGGTTACACATAAAAAAGGAAATCTCATTTTGAGGAGTAGCATTGAAGTACCTAGAAGTTCTTTTCTTTCTCTCTACCTTTTCTTTCTTTTAGCTCGCTAGTAGCTACAATACCAGTATGTATTAGTTTTTGTTCATCTTCTACATTCTTTGTTTTTACGTCACAACATAATAAAAACCGTAATTAATATATTTCATACCGATTAACAATAGAGATACTATCAAAATACAAGCAGAACTTACATACCTTGATATTCATACGCGTAGATCTAAGACTATATTTGTATAGTAAAACACTAATCGTGTTCTTTTCTTCCTTGCAGTTTTTTTAAAAGAAAGAGGTGGAGAGGAAATTAGGATACTAAAGTGGAAAGAAAGTTGTAGGTTAAAAGTAATTCTTGGACTTGGTAAGGATTGTACTTCTTTTTCCTATCCAAGGTTGTCTTTTGGGCTAGGACCGTTGTGTTGTTAGTTAAACTATTAATTAAAGCGATTTTTTCATTTTTTGTGGATTGGGCTATTGAAATGTTATCAGATTTCAGCTCTGTCGAATTCAACAGTGGCTCTTTTTTACTTGTTCCCAATGGCATCAAATCAACTATCGGGATACATGAAAAAAAGAAAGCAATGAGAATGGAAAGTTCATATGAAATGAACATGTTTTCTAACTTTTACTAACAAAATTATGAAAAGCAACTTATAGATTTTCCATTCTTTCTGCTCCACCATATATTGTTAAGATAATTTGATTATAAACTTAATCTTTTTAAAAACTAAGTAACATCTAAGTAGGAGAGGATTATAACTAATTTTTATTCTTATTCAAGCTTAAGGCCTACTTCACTTAAAAAAAAAAAAAATTAGACTTGAGCCATCTTTAATAAACATCATTACATATAGAATAAACATTGCTAAATATATTATGCTAGCAAAATATCTTTAGGAGCGTTTATTTAGTATTTATTTTATGTGTAATGACATTTATTAAATGTGGTTAAAGCCTAATATTCTTATAGTGTTGATGTATAATAACAAATAAACAACAATAATTAAAATACAATATATAAAGAATGAGGGTTAGAGGATATTGCATTGGGATTTAACGTGGAGTTCAATTCGCTTACTAGTCTCCAAGGTCTATAAATAATGCCTCATTCAATGAGCACTTCACACACTTTCATTCAATTCAACAAACAAATGCTTATCGGAGCTATACACCATAATCACCAATAAAATAACACATACTTGAGTTGTGTTTTTACAACAAACTCAATAACACTTTAGGCATAACTCAAGATCTCATAAATAATATTCAACAAAGCTAAGTATAGTGACTTTACAAGAGATTGCAAATTCTAAAACTAGAGACATTATATTTTTTTCTTTCACTTCACTAAGTAATACAAACTACAATGCAGTCTTTGAAAAAGCGCTTACAAAGATTTAAATACAATTTATGAGCACTATCAACTCCCTCTAATTACCAAAACATCTATATTTATAAGTCTTCCAAAAGCTCTAGCTGTTACTTAAAAAACCCTCTCAAACCATTAGACATTAAATGTCTGATGACTAGTGGAAAAGTTATAATAAGTCCGGACCATTGCATGGTGGTTTGAACCTTTTGGACATTTTGTAGTAGACTAACATTTTTATGTTCAAAAGGTTCGAATCTTTGCGCATAGGTTCTGACTTATTGGACAATTCGACACTGTTTCATATTTTAGCTATATCTCTTTCATTCAGACTCTAATTAATGTGATTTAAGATGCTACGTAAAGCTTACAGAGAGCTCTACAACTTTTATGTTTTTACTTTTAAGAAATTCTAAATGAATCATTCTTAAAACTCCAATACACTCTAGACCTGCAAATATCCACACAAGCATAAGCCAAAACACATATATACAATACATAAAGGCTCAACATGTCACATATACAAACACAAGGCACATCGTGCGAAAATTCAACCATCTCAACTTATATATATGTTTTGCTAATTAAGTGTAGCTTATTCTAATCAAGTGGGTGATTGTGCAATCCATTTCCTCATCAAAATTGACAATAAACTCACTAGTTCAATAAATCTTACATCAATATCCTCTCACCAGATGCAATCTTCACGATTACCTAAAACCCTCATCCCCTTTCTCTCTCTCAAACCCAATCCACGATGTCAACAATTCAAAGCAAACCTAACATATTAACTTGAATTTGCCATTTAGGTTTTCATAAACTCTGCTTGTTCGATTGGGTTAGATCGTGGGGTGATGCTAGGATTATTAAAATTGACAGTATGAAGAAGAAGAGAAAGAAGATGATAAAGAGAGAAGATGTAATAAAGTTTAGGTTTTTAACCATTTAATTTTTATACTACAATTATTCAATTTTTTTTCTTTTTTCTTTTAATTTTTCCACATGTTACAGACTTATTGGCATACTTAACTCTATGAGTGCCCTCCAACGAGCACACTTAACTCTTAAAGTTATAATAAACTCTAATTTGCTATACCAAAAGGCACATCGATGATAAGAGTTCTACTGCATTATATTTAAGGGATATCACACTCTTCTTTACTTACAAAACTAATGTCCTCATTAATTTCATCACACAGATTTTTTACTACATCAGGTTAGGCGGATTCTAAAACTGCTTCCATACAGGCTCAAGGGGTAGCAAAACTCTGGGACATTTTGCCCTATATAGCAATTAATTCCCCTACTTCTGGTAGCGAACTACTTTGATACCATTTGTAATGACCCAAAACACTGCTCACTGGGGTATTGCTTGCTTTGACAAATACCATATGGTTTTGTCCTTAGTGATAGCTATTTCCTAAGAGGTCATTCAACTTGGTAGTGCTCTATATTGAGTAAACTTAACTTTTAGAGTTTTAATGAATTCGAAGTCTTTATACAAAAATACATCTTAATGATTAGAGTTTCAAGTTATTATTCTAAATCTTCATATACACCCAAAACCATGTACAACTTTCAATCTTGGATTTTTTTTTTTTTTTTTTTTTGCAAGTATAATTATCGAAGTACCTATAAAAGTCCAATGCTTCAATTTCTTCCTTTAATGAATTTTTAGATGATGCAACTGCTAATTTTCATTAATCTTGACTTCTTGAGTCTTCAATAGAAGAAGATGGCTACGGACACAACATTGAAACTACTAATATTGACTATTTTAGGAAGCTCCATATTTATTTTTATTATTCCTGAACTCACAATAACAACCTATATATACATATATATATTAGTTTTCATGTGGCATTCAATTGGTAGATATTTATGGGCTCCAAATAACTTTTGGATGCATTTTCCTATAAATTGGTCGAATTTTTCATTCATTTCAACTTTATTAAGCTTCCATAAATATATTGCAACAATGGTCTTGCGAGTCCAATTTTTTTGTTCTACAATTATTTGTAGAGTAAAACAAATATTCTTTAAGTGTTGGCATGCATTGGGGTCTTCTAAATAGAAACTTCATTGTAGTGGATGGTTGCTGATGAGTTTCCTTAAAAACCGATTTTTTTTTTATTTGGACATAGACCTTTAAATAATAAATTTGCCACAGTATCAATCTCATAGAATTGATATACTAAATTTCAAAATATTTTCACGAGTTTGTCATTATGCAAAATCATTACATCTAAAATATCCCAGAACTCTTTAATCCATAGCCATTATAAAATATTTAATCATATATGTCTAAATCAACTACTATTAACTGTTGGATAGTTGGTCTGTGTGGAGAGAGAATGAAATTTTTAATAGTCTTGACCAAAATCCATTTTCATAAAAATTGAAAAATTTTGAGAATTCGAATAGAATTGTATAAAAACATAGAGGACTAACTGTGGTTTTTTTTCTTTAAATATACTAAAACTAAAAAAAAGACTTATAGTCGACAAAAATAGTAAGGGCTCCAAATGTATAAACTTAAAACATAAATAGAGTGACAAGAATCTAGTTTAGTGCTATACAAACAAAATCAACTATCCTCTCGTTCATAACTCAGCCATCAACATTG
This sequence comes from Combretum micranthum, assembly GCA_024138025.1. Classification (NCBI taxonomy): domain Eukaryota; kingdom Viridiplantae; phylum Streptophyta; class Magnoliopsida; order Myrtales; family Combretaceae; genus Combretum; species Combretum micranthum. The sequence continues at coordinate 184,493 of JAMXBD010001234.1, forward strand.
GTATTGAATGCTAAAATGAAAGATGTAATTTATCTTGTCAAAGCACCTAAACCTACATATAAGATTTGTTTAATATGCATGTGAATTTTCTCTCCTTCTACAGCTTTTGCTGCTCCTTGTTCGCAGACAAATGTGGAATTTCTAGAAGGTCATGAAAATGCTCTTCTTTAAGCAAGTCCAGTGAAATTGAATTAGGCACAAAATATTGTTGATTAACAACATTTTTGAGCCGTATAAATACCCAGGAAGACAACTTCTATAATAACTAATTAGTAGGAAAGCAAATGCTTGCATTAATTAGGTTGCATTCCATGGCAAGAATGAGAGGTATTATCTCCTTTAGGTGTCTTCACCCTCATTTTCTTTGTTAAATTTGTTGCTTTTTGGTAAAGAGTTTGTCTCCAGACTAGTAAATAAAGCATATTTGGTTAAAAAAGAAAATTTCTCTCTTTTTATTCTTCCTATCTAAAAGATGGTAGGCTTTCAAGTGCATACATTTAGGTCACATATTAGACGCCTTTCATTATAAATGAAGCCTTAAATACTTCATATTAAGTTGACATTAAGGTGTTGGTACATTATAATTGATATTGAGGGTGGTGAAGGTATGAAGCTTTATGTGGCCGGGCTTTACGTGGTTGGATTATACCACTCCTAATACAAAATTAAATTAATTATAAAAAATAAGTTTAAAAATTTTAAGGGATCCGATCACGGTTAGAAAAGTTTGAACCACTTATTCATATGACGGGATCGATTCCGTTGTAACCATCACAAGACTGTAGAATTTTCCGTAAAAGTAGCATTTTACTGGTAAGCTATAAATTTGATAAATATACATTTATATAGCAATAAATATAGCATAAATGAAAAGGCATAGATTGCTAAATATATTATTGAATAAATCTTCAAATTTTCAACAACTTCAATGACTTAGACTATTTAACAGAATGTAATTACTGATATGTATGTCTAGACCTAACAACAATAAGTTTTATTTTGTTGAAAGTGAAAAATTCCAACATACAAATGATTAATGGAAGAAAAGAAATTAAGGAGAGAAATTTATTAAATGGCTAGAGGCACACTCTTCCATGGATGCAGAGCAACTGGAACAAAAGTAGTTTGCTACCTGTATTAAAAGGAAGATGAAATCAAGAGGCAAAACTTGATATATCAATGGAATGGGGGAAAAAAAAAAGAAAAGAAAAGAAAAGTACTAACTTACAAATAAAGCTATGAATATTTTGAGCATTATGTCATACACCAAAAGAAGAAAAGTTACTTATTTGACAAATTATTATACAAAATAATGCATAAATTATGTGTGTAAAAATAATGATTGAAATTATCATTCTAAACTATTCCATCTAAAACGATATACAACTTTCAATTTTAGATATATTGCTTCTTCATCTACTACTTGGTAACTTAGCATGTCAATATTTGTAACATCTATAGATAATTTGTAAGGGCCATCATTAGGGGGGAAAAAATCTGTATGCATAAAAGGTGTATTTCGAATAAAAAGAATGCTAAAACTATAAGAATAATATCTATCGACTTTACTATTATATGTTTACATTGTACATGTGTTTTATGTTATATAAACTTTTTTCCATATTTAATTAAATATACTGCCACTTTATTTTGGAAAAAGGTATTTTTATTTAACGAAACAAAATATTATATATTTTCTAAATCAACTAAAGCCCTAGAGGCATGTCTCAGTAAGTAAGGAGAGGTGGATGAGATTATTACCACGGACTATTAAGGCATATTAGAATATTATTCACTTCCTTAGAATTTTGGCGATGATCAATGAACTATACGTATACCCATCGGCTACCTTATTAGAAACGGAAGTATGCATAGCGCCATGGTTTGTGAAAAAGCAGAGATCCGAACACTCCCCAAAATCCAATAAAAAAACCAATACCCATACTCATGTAGAATCCATCTCTATCCTCATCTTTATGACCACCCATGCTGATTGGAGGTTGTGCTTTTGCTTCTACATCTACTTCTTGTCGATGATACTTCTTAGAAAGAGGCTCACCGCATAATCCAGGATTGCCCATAAATGAAGCATTACTTTGGGTTTGGATTTGAGTGCCTATTGGGATTTGCCTTGTCAAGTTATTGTATGAAATGTTCAATTTGGCAAGGAAGTTTAAGTTGGAAATGCTTTGGGGAATTCCTCCTGATAGGTGGTTCGAGGATAAATCAAGTACTTCAAGCTTCCCCATTTCACCAATTCTTTTAGGTATGCGTCCAGTTAAGTTGTTGTTAGAGAGATTTAGTTGTAACAATGCTATAAGGCTTCCATACACTTCGGGTATCTCTACTTGCAACTCGTTGGATAAGTCCACCATCATCACGTCCTCCAAGTCGGGTTAGACCTACAAAGCTTCTTTCTCTCCAACATTGAGGAAGCTCTCCTGATAAAAGATTGTTTGAGAGATCCAACATTGCTACACTACTGTCTTCTTTTTTAATTTTTTTGGCTATTTTGAACGAACCATGATTTAAATTGCACAGAGTTGATAAGTTTCCCATGAACCTATTGTTGGAGACATCTATATAAGCAGTGTGTGGATTGAATAATGGTAGCTGACCTTCAAATTGGTTGAAGCTCAAATCAACATACACTAGAGGATTTTGGGAAAATGGTTGAGTTGGCAGCTTACCATGCAAATTATTCTTTGAAATATTCAAGTACTTGACTTCTGATGACAAGGTCCAGAACCAATCAGGTGTGAGCCAAGTTATCGTCAATGATATTCACATTTTTGCTAGTTGTTATATGCATATTTGGTTATTGATGGACCAAGATTCATTCGAAAAGGAGGAGAGAAACCCACCGGTTCAACCTCAAAACTATATCCAGTTCAAACAACGCTTTACACAATGCACCCAATAAAGAAAAATCTAAAAATATATTAAATAATTTTCAAAAATTTTAAAAATATCCAGATCCAATATAACTTATTGAAAATCACTTCCTCAAAATTTCATGTAAAAATAAAATAATCTTATATTTTTCCTAAATTTTTCAAAACAAAGCAAAACAGGGACTTGTAAAGCAAATTTCATAACTCTAAAATAATCATAGGTTGTATAAATCATATTAAACACATTTACAACATAATATATGATGATTCTAACATGTTTATATAGTTTCAAAACATTATGATATGTTTCTACTGCCTAAATATTAATTTGCAAACTATTATTGTAATTTTCATTTATAAAAATAAATTTCCATATTACATAATATTTCATACATATAAAAATGTCACAAAAACATATTCTAAATTTAGATCAATGAATATAGCATGTTTCTTATTTTATTTATCAATTAAGACCAAGTTTACCTGTCTACTATGCATAAATCATATTCATCCAAGCATGAATTTATTAAAATCGTCTCATGAACATGTTTAATATAAAATTTCAGATTTAAGAAATTATCAACATCATAAAAAACAAGCAATCTCAACATAATCTAAAATTTATTTATTAGAAAAACAAAGTGGAATAAAAAATTTCTTCAACCTCACAACAACTACTACAAATTTGTTGTTGAAGCCCCCAATCCTCCCAACCAAATCTTAATATTCTTTAAACTCAGAGACTACCTAATGATAACAAGAAAATTTATAAAAATTAGTATGGATAGTAAGGGTATAATAAAAATATGATTTGTAGAAATAGATTATCTATTTTCTTCTTGTAATTAAAATAGGTTTTTATGGGTTTTGAGGAATTAAAGATGAAGATGAGACGTTCATTTTTTTTTTTTTTTTGCTGAAAAAGTGAGTATAATGGAATTTTGTAATATTAGAATATTATTTTATGTATGAAGAAGTAAGGAATTTTGTGGGTGACTTTTGTAGGGTTTAGCTAGGGTCGTAGATGAAAAGAAAAGGCATTTACTTTACTAAAATTCATCTTACTGACTAATTATGCCACCTATTTTAAGAAACCCACTTTTTCTAAAACTAATTCCTTTCTACCTATCTAGTTCGCTCTTGATGATGGGCATGTTACAATTAAGGATTTAATTTCAATATTATTAGACAAATTAAATAAAAATTAGAGAGTTTGATTTATAAATATTTAATTTATCGTAATGATTTATCAAATTAAATATTTAGCTCACATTGGTGAAATTCAAAATTTATCATGTCTACTTTAATTGTTTTACTAATTTATCATGTGAATTTGCATTTTATAGTTACTAAACTATATAACTTATTATTATCCTAAATTAAATTTCAAAGTTCAAATTTATCCATAATTATTACTAAACCTATTTAATTTTCATGATTACAAATCATAATTATAATTGTATTTTCCACAGAAAAGTTCTCCATGTCGGTAATGTCATGCATAAATATGGTATCAGAGGTTTAAATCGGTATATAAAGATACATGCTTAGGCAAAAAAAGGAAAAACTTATGTCTATTCAATCCCTATTTAATTCTATTCAAACCTTACTTAATTTCATGATTTCAAGGATCCCAAAAATATTTTACGCCCATATACTAAAAAAAAATACTATGTTTATTCAACCCCTATTTAATTCTATTCAAATCTTATTTAATTTCATAATTTCAGATATATTTTTTGTGAACTATTTCTATTCAACCCTTATTTAATTCTATTCAAACCCTGTTTAATTTAATGATTTCAAAAATACCAAAAATTTTAATTATATTCAAACCTATTTAAATTTCATGATTACAAATCATAATTACAATTGTATTTTCCACAAGTAACTTATTGGTAACTATCATGCATAAATATGGTATTAGAGGTTTAAATCGGTATACAAAGATATATTCTTAGGCTAAAAAAGGAAAAGATTATGTCTATTCAACCCTATTTAATTCTATTCAAACCCTATTTAATTTCATGATTTCAGGGATACCAAAAATATTTTACGCTCATATGCTAAAAAAAGAATTCAACCCCTATTTAATTCTATTCGAATTCTATTTAATTTCATGATTTTAGAGATACCAAAAATATTTTTCGCGGACTATTTCTATTCAATCCTCATTTAAGTCTATTCAAACCTTATTTAATTTAATGATTTCAAGGATAAAAATTTTAATTATATTCAAACCTATTTAATTTTCATATTTTAAGGATATGAAAAATATTTATACCTATATGATAAAAATATTATATTAAAAATATTTACACTAAAAATATTTATACTAAAGACGTCAAGGGGATGATTTTGCTTTAATAGTATAGATTAAAATAGAAATTGAATCTTCTTACCTAAATGTAATAGCTAAAAATATATATAATTTAGGAATAAATATATTAGAATTAGGATAAAAATATAAAGACGGTCATCACGTGGCCTTTAGTGTGTATTGTGGACTCAGATTCTCCACGCAAGCATCCTCGGAATTAAAGCTGTTCAAAGGTATACTAAACATCTACGATTTTTCTCTTTTTACTGATGAAAGACAAAAGATTCACGTAATTTTCTTGACTGAATTTATTATTTCAAAATTGAATTTTTGACCAAATTCATGAGCTTTCCATCTTAGAATTTGACATCTGCAGTATAAATAGGAGTACTCTGTTTTGTCCAAATCAACAAGCTTTCAAAGTTTTCTTCTCTGTCTCAAAAGTCTTAGGAGAGATCACGAGCGACAACCATTTTCCACACCCCAACACGGTTCGACAGCCATCAACGAAACCCCTATTCAACAAATCGACGCTCACTAAGCCTAATAGAGAGGAGAGATAGAGGGTTTTAGAGAAAGAAAGAATTAATTAATTTAGAGAGAATGAAGAATTGCAACCGTTGTGGGAAGACGGCGAAGATTCGCTGCGAGTCCGATAAAGAGAGTTTCTGCTGGAAATGCGATGAGAAAGTACACAGTGCGAATTTCCTCGTAGAGAGACACATGCGATGGTTGCTTTGCCACGTCTGCCACTTCCTGACTGGGTGGAGAGCTTCTGGTCCGAAACTCGGTCCAACGGTCTCAGTTTGTGAGACTTGCGTTGAAAATTTTTCTGATCAGAATCCGTCGGCAAGTTTTGTGTAGAGGAATGAAAGAGGAAAGTCCAGGTGATCCTGAGTATGATGATGTATATTTTGAGGAGGATGAGGAGGAAGAGGAGGAGAGTGAGTATGACGATGATGATTTGGAGGAGGATGACGACGGGGATGGGGATGGAGAGAATCAAGTGGTTCCGTGGTCGTGTAAGTCACAGCCTCGGTAGCGAGTAGTTCAAGCAGTGGAGGGGAGCAGTCCACGAGTAGGCACGGTGCTGATCTTGACCGTCATTCAGGGATCAAACGGCTGCGAGAGAGCGAATGTGCATCGTCTCGATCGATACCGAGACCTGTGCCCAAAGACGAAGTAGATGCGTCGTCTTCCGCTATGAGCATCCATTGAAGCGACGGAGAGTAGACGACGGTAGACCGAAAACGGAATCAAACCCGGCCGTTGTAATCCACGCGCTTGACGAGCTCCAGAAAAGCGATGTAACGGAAAATAACGCCGCTGCGACAATTTCGGATAGTCGGAAGCTGAGCCGATCTCAGAGCCACGACTAATGAATTGCCTGCTATTCTTCTATACCCCACAGTAGTATATAAATGGAAATCTAAAAGCTGTACTGTTCCATTAAATTCGTAGTTTATAATATTCCTTCTTTGTTTTTATTTATGGTAGAAGCGATAGGGAAGAGCTGTATCATATTTGGTTTTATATAGACTGAAGCAAACTGATACGGTTTGGTTTTGCGGGTTATGTAGTGTTCTAAGGTTCTGCTGTAATTACTTGTATCAGTTCCCCAAAAAAGAAACAAAATCTCTTTCTTGCTCGTGGAGTAGGTTGATTTGACCAATCTACGTAAATTCTTGTGTTTTTTCCTATTTGATTTCTGCTATTTTCGTGTTTGTCGCATTACTAAGAAAGAAAGAAAGAAAGAAAGAAAGAAAAAAGTAGGAGAAAGAGGCATTACCAATAAAGGATCGAAACGCAAAAAAAAATGACAGGAAATAGTTAGTTTTAACCTTGCTTCAGAGTCAATTGTAGTGTTCATTTGATGCATCATCTGAAGATCAGAAGGAGAACTTTAACGAAGTTTAGAGAACATGTTTGGCTGTTTATTAATAAGACTGTTGAGATGAGTAGCTTGAGAGAGAGATGGCGAATGTATTTGTGGACTTCATATAGAGGAATACAAAAGTGGAGACACATTTAGAAAAAACAGAACACCATATTAAGCATAATTCTATTGTGTACAATTGAAATGGGGCTATCCAGTTAGGGCTGAGGTTAAGAGTTAAATTATTGGAAGACAATAATAGATTTTTCATGCTTGTAAAGTTGCTCAAAAGATCCTAAGAGATTATACCATGGAAAGAATTTGAAGAAAGGTCTAAGTGACTCAGCATGTGCAATTGAGTGATGGTGTTAGCCAAGTTGCCGCTTAAGACTATTATTAGAAAGAGTCAAATATCTTAGAGAACTGCCAAAAGAACTTGGCATGTCACCTTCTAGTTGATTACTGGAGATCTTGAGAGATTATACCATGGAAAGAATTTGAAGAAAGGTCTAAGTGACTCAGCATGTGCAATTGGGTGATGGTGTTAGCCAAGTTGCCGCTTAAGGCTATTATTAGAAATATTGCCAAAAGAACTTGGAATGTCACCTTCTAGTTGATTACTGGAGATATCCAGGTAGAACAAGAATGGCATGTTCCCGAAATCACTCAGAATAGGACCCCGCAATAAATTATAATAGAGGTGAATCTTTGAAAGGCTGCTATCGAAGTTTAGTAGCCATGTGAATATAGAAGAGGAAGTGAAGTCATTAGTTGACAAATCAACATAAAAATTGTCTGAGAGGTCCAAATATTGCAGCTTTGATAGATTAAAATGGCAGGAAATTTTGCATGTATACTGTTTGTAAATTAAAAACCTCATGTTGGGGGTTACGGAAAAGCTGTTATGACCAAGTTGCAAGATTAAAAGAGGTGGGAAAGAGCAAGAGAACATTGAGCTATAATATTACCCGTTAGATTATTGTTTGACAAGCTAAGTCGGGTTAGACCTACAAAGCTTCTTTCTCTCCAACATTGAGGAAGCTCTCCTGATAAAAGATTGTTTGAGAGATCCAATATTGCTACGCTACTGTCTTCTTTTTTTAATTTTTTTTAATTCTGTAGTGTACAATTGAAATGGGGCTATCCAGTCAGGGTTGAGGTTAAGAGTTAAATTATTGGAAGACAATAATAGATTTTCCAAACCCTATTTCTAAGGTTAGATGTATAGTTAATTAGGTTTTAAAATTTCGAAACTCTGTAAGGAAAAATTGATCAACCTATAAGTTTTTATGATCAATTTGTAAAAAATTAGGCAATGTTGACTTAGATAATGAACCCCTTAAATAGAGTTATTGATTGATCGGGTTAGGTTGAACAAGAGGCAATTAATCATAGCTCTTGCCTAGTTGATTGTCTTTAGTGTATGGTAGTCTCCTCCTTTTGCTTATTGGTTAATAAACACCTTGACATCTTTTATATAAAACTTTCCAAATTTGATTCTTTGCATCAAAGTCCTCTATCAGAATAACTTTGAAATATTGTTACATGTAATTCCCAACAATACATAACACATACAACCAATTTATATAATTAAGGGGAATTTGCAAATTACTCCCCTAAACTTTTACGAAGGTGTAGTTTCACCTTATTAAATTTTAAAGTGAGCTTTTTCACACCATAAACCCTAAAAAAATTGACATAATTAAAAATCGTTAACATTTTTCATGAATTTGAAGGGGGAGAGGGGGATGAGGGATACATAGATGAAAGTTTAGGAGTAAGTCCACACATGAATGAAAGTTCGAAGGAGTGTTTTACGACTTTCCTCCTCTTGTTTTAATTGGAAAATGTTGCATATCCTTAACTGTGCCAATTTTTGGAAATTTAAGAGGTTAAAACACTCACTTCAAAAGTTTAGGGAGTGAATTGGGATCTAGGTAAAAGTTTTGGAGACTAATTATAATTTTCCCTATAATTAAATATCAATACTCTAATCACATTGTTATGGAAATGTCCATCCCTAATCCACTGTTTTCCGTTCTTCAGTTATCTAGCATTTAATAATAACACCATCATAATGATTCCTAACGATTCCTAACATACAATACTTCTTATTTTAACATGCCAATGATTGAACAAAAAATTAAAAAAGCCAATAGGGTGAAAATAAATAAAAAAAATAGGAAAGTTATGCTAATGAGTTTAAATAGCCATGAACTCATTCTTTAATAGATAAGTTTAATATAATTACACTAACTTTTCTATTACAATAACAAACAAAACTCATCATCATCATCTTCTTCTTCTTCTTTTAATTTGATGTGAATGGGATTAGTCTTAATTATACAGACTACCGGGACAAATAAAATATAAAAAATAAACCAAAAACAAATTGTTTTTTGATAGCAACTTAAACCGGTATTACTTTTGATCTAGAAGGAGTTATAGAAACTTTATTACACCATTTCGAGAACTGATTTTCGAGCACTATAATAATATAAATTGGACTTGCTTGGGTGACGTGGTTTTGATCTCAAAAAATGCTGTTTAAAGCATATACAAGCCGCTTTACGTTTTTTGACATTATAATTTTGGATTTTTTTATATTTTGTTTCTTATTTTGGTTTCGGAGGATGGAGATTTATTAATGCAGGTTAAAAAGAGAAAGTATGGGGTTAGTATTGAACTCATCTTTTCCAAGACATGAGTTTTTTTTCCTTTTTTCCCATACGCAAGAGATGAGATTTTTTTTACCTATTATTTTTTACCCAATTTTACTAAAATATATATTTATTCTTTATCCCTTTAACATATGTATGGAACCCTCTCTCTCTCTCTCTCTATATATATATATATATTATATATGAAATCATTTATCAATTGACTCAACAGATGGGTTTATTTTTTTTCCTATTATTTTTTACCCATTTTTTTAAAAATATACTGTTCTTTTTTATCCCTTTAACATATATATATATATATATATATATATATATGAAACCATTTATCAATTGTGGCTAGTAGAGTAAACTTAAGGTCTTTAAACCAATTATAAATGCGTTCAAATATTATATATATATATATATATTTGAAGAATTGTTGATTAGAATTAGTCTTAATAGAGGGGCCATATAACAACTCTATAACCCTATTGATAATACTAAATTATTCCTTCATATTATGTCGAAATCTTTAGTTTTATTTCTAGTGACCTTCTATATGTAACTAATTCATTTTGAATTTTCTCTTGGCCCCTAAAGTTTTATAGAGAAGAGAGCAAAGTGTTTGAAAATGAGTATACTTTTACTGCTTTCTATGGCTCTCTGTCCTTTCTGTGTGAACAAGCGGACAACGCACCTGTAATGTGTTTGCAGATTAAATAACCCAACATATATAAATTAAATAGATATATTATTTTCACAGAAGAGGAAAACCTTAATTAATTCTAGAAATTAGGAAATTAATTACAAATCATTATTACAATTATATTTTCCATAGATAACTTCTTGGTAACTGTCATGCATAAATATGATATCAGAATTTTAGATAGACTATATTTATTAACCCTTATTTAATTCTATTAAAACCCTATTTAATTTCATGATTTCAAAGATACTAAAAATATTTTATGCCCATATGCTGAAAAAGAAAAAGACTAGTCTATTCAATCTTTATTTAATTATATTCAAACCCTATTTAATTTTCATGATTTCAAGTATATGAAAAATATTTTATGTCCATATGCTAAAAACATCATATTAAAAACATTTACACTAAAAATATTTATATTAAATATACCAAAAGGTTGATTTTGCTTTAATAGTATAGATAATAAAAAAAGTAGTACAAAAAGATGCTGTAGATTTTTAGATAGAATAACAAATAATCGGTATAAAGTAGTATATGAACATATTAAAGGAAGTAATAATAGTTTAGTAGATATTTTTTGGTAAAAATTCATACCATATCTCTTTATTTGTACCGTAGAGTATTAATGCTTTTCAATATTGTAATCCCTTTTAAAATGTAATAACAAGCATGAAAGGGCATAATGGGTCTGTTTAGATGGTTGTTTTTCATCTGTATTTATATCTTTTTTAAAATGATATGTGTAATCTATATTTAATCTATTTAATTTTTGATGAAAACTGTCGATTTTTTTTTTATCTATATCTATTTCTTGATAAATAATTTATTTGAAAAAAGTTTGAAAAAAATGCTTGTATCTGCCGAAAAAAGCCAAACAAATAGACCCTCGATAAAAAAAGAAAAATTATAAAATGCCTCCTATGTCCATTTGATAAAAACTTTTTAGCTGTGGGTAAAAGTTAAACCAGGATTAGGTGGGGGGAATAGAAAAAGAAGGGACTAGAGTCACCAACCGGAGAGAGTTGGTTGCCTTTCGGACAGCCTAGTCAACTTGGCAACTTCTTTACTGGAAGTCGAATATAGGCATTTAAAATAAAAAAAAGAGCTAAAAAGGGAGGCAACCGCTAATCGGCAATGGGCATTTTTTCAATTTGTTTGTAAAATTGGCTCCTTGCAAGTTACAACGTTAGATTAGATTAGTTTTAGAACTAGATTTAAGGATCATTAACCTTTACTTACTCTTTACCTGCTCTGCTTCTTCTCACAATGGCGCTGTCTCCAATTTAGATTCTGAAGGACAGGACCGGACAGGATCCTTGCCGCTGGACCACTTGCATCCGCATCCTTTATTTTGTTTTAATCTATTGCTGTCGTGGTAGTGTGTGGAGGATGAAGAACGTGTCGGTTTCCTTGGCATTGGTAATTGTGTGGGTTGTGGTGGTTGGCCTCGCTTATGAGTTTAGGATCGGAGGTGCTGTGAAGTTTACTCGTACTCAATCCACCCCACCGAGCGTATCTCTGGTGCGTTTTTCATTTTGAGGCTTTCTTTAATCTGTAGATTCGTTTTCATGCTTTTTCTCCTTTGTCGTTTGAAATATATTAAAAAAAAAGAAGAGAAAAATGGTGTTTATATTGAGTTTGAATCGGGAATTGCAGAAGCTAGGGAAGTTCGTTCATGACATGATCTTAATTCGGCTGTGGATTTGATTCTTCTGTGGAAAGATAATATTTTTTGTGTTCTTGCATCTGTGGTAGTCAACATCAGGTTACTAACCAAAGTAGCGGGCATACTAAATGTAATTTTCGGTATTAGATGTTAGGGACTTGAAGGTGCTGGCTTCTGCTGGTTCTACTTCGGGATATCATATTAAGAACGGTTTACTTTAGTTAATCATCATCAATGCCCTGATCTTTGCTGTTTACTTGCACCTTCCACCCCCTCCTACCGTTAGTTGTTTCCGGCATGTTGGCAAATATTGGCTGTTATGGAAGGAGGCTTTCGAGACGTTTCTCTGAAACATGGGCATGCCTAAATGGCATTTTTATCATGTTGAGAACTTGAATTGTTATCTCATTTCTCTAAAAGTTGATGATGCTCTTGATGTGTCATCCTTGTATGGAAATTATTGGAATTGCTTCGACACCACAGCATATTCTAAGATACAAATTTGAAATAGCTAAAACCTTCATAGCCAAGCTACATAAGCAAGTCTCTTTTTGTGCAGCTTGGTTCTTGCTTTATTTATTTTTCTTTTCTTTTTAATTTACCCTTCACATAATCTGCTACCCTATTCGCTAGACTCTTGCACCTGTGTGTATGATGTTGTTTCTCAAAAAATCTATAATCTTAGGTGATTACCCATCTTTAAGATTTATCATTCTTGTTACATCTATTGAGACTTCTCCAAACTTTTGGGCCATAGCTTCAGCATGCGAACTACACAACTTTACTGTTGCCCCAGGGAATAAATCCATGGTTTTGAATAGTTGGCTGAAACCATATGAGTTGATGCTGGTTCATTCTAGCATTGTCCAACCTTGGAGTTTCGCAAGCAGTGGCAATGTTAAGTTTCCTACTTTTACTTGCCATACGCATGGCTTAGTGGCACTATATAGAGGATTTATAGATAGCAGTTTGAGTAGCCTTCAATTGAAAGTAAAATCAAGCATCTGACCAACTAAAGTTTGCTCATGTAATAACTCTGTAACCTTTTCACTCAAGTCCAAGTTAGGGAATGGCAAAATTATTTCATTACACTGCCCAAGGGATGCCATATATTTTTTCCTCTAATTGCCTTTGCAAATAGCAAAGATGCGGAAGAGCATTTACTCAGTTTCTTGAGTGTTTGGGCAATTATATACCTCATGTGAGTATACTCTTCTATTATCGATTTTGATATCTCCAGGATGAGAAAACTTACTTGCCAAATTCTTGTCTTCTAAGCTAAAACAGCCAATCAGGCTTCCGGGAGTATCTCAAAGAATTGTTCATGAAAGATTAAATCTGCTTTTCCCAAGCATGACTTGCTTCTACTTTAGTATGTGCCATCCTTTGTAAGGTCAGAGTTGCCTTTCCAACAAACATGAATTTTAGTAACCTTCCATCTTGTTTTTTGTGGAGATAGTGAAAACAGGGACCATTGCAGTGGATAATTTTTGCAGTCTAATGTGATCTGAGAAACTATTCGGTGAATTTGCTAGTATTGTTGCTGTTGATTGCAAAACCTATAACGATGCTTCTCTCAAAATGGTCAACTTATCTCTGCCATAATTTGTTTAGATATAATAGTTCAGATATCCTTATGCTACCAAATAATTGGAGAAGATGTTCTTTCAAAAGTGGTCATGTCTTTTTCTTTAATATGAGGACACATCAGTTTATCTTATTTTTCATCATCTATTCCAGCTTCTCGCTGCTTAAGACAATTGGCATTCTCTTTTCCAATTTAGAGAGCCAACAGCAATTATATCATTCGGTGCCCTGTGGTAATTTCATTATCGTCCTTGTTGTAGGTCTCTTGAGTTCCGAAGTACAACTTAAATTTTTGTTTCAGTCTCTCTACATTTAATCTTATATGATGTGCCTAGGAGGCACAATTTAGTTCATATACTAGATTTGATGAGCTGTGGAAGATTTGATGATGAAATATGACAAGTTTGGTGTTCTCTATGTGTATGAGATAGATAAATGGAAAGGGATATGGTTGATTTTGGATAGAATATGACACATCAATCCTACATCAAACAAGGATTATATTGTGGACTAATATGATGCACAGTCTATAAAAATAGTTAACAACTAAATGAAAGCTGATATGACTCGTAGGTTCCCATTGATCCATGTGCGCCACACCTGTAGAAGACTAATAAGAACAGATTAAATTATTTTCACAGTTTTCTGTTAGATAATTATTTAATAGTAATTCTCTGCTAAGTGCCAATAACCTAAGCATGTTGAAGCATTTTATCTCGTTACTTTGCCTTGGCTGTCTTTTCTCCTTTTCCACCATCAATCACAACTAAAGTCTTGCTCCTACAACTTTCTTTTTTGTCCACTGTCCTTTCTACAGTATGCCAAATATCCCTATGCTCTTCCATAGCCCTAAGTCTTGTCAGAATCAATAAGGTAATTATGAGATGATCGGAAGTTGTTGCATTTGTGCTGTCTCATTATTTTCTGCTATAGTTCTATCGCACTGGAGATCTAAAATTTTAAGTTGTTCATAAATCGATAGTTGGTCTCTTGTTTAGATTCAGTGAACTCACATGGTTTTAAATTCCTTAAGTATCCATACACACTGAATCACACAATCTGGGCCTTAGAAGTAACTATTGTCTGTTGTAGCCTGACACAAGTCGTTTTTGCATTCGGCATTTCATCAAAGACCATGTGGATGCATCTTCCTCACCATCCTTGCATGCCCTCCGCATTTTGACGATTTTCCATTATAAAAGCATGGTCAAAAGCTTTGATGTGTAAGTCTAACCTTCATACTTAAAGTATTTTAGTGCCTTCTCAACTCTTGACACCCATTTAAGAAATTCAAATAGTTGCCTCTAATGTGAGGAGTTTTAAATTTATTTAAAAGGATAAATTGCATTAGAAGGTGTCGACATTTGGGGATAAAATTAAATAAGCTATCAACGTGTTGAGTAGCTAAAAAAAGAGATCAATGTTTCATAAAGTGGGTCAATTAGGGCATGAACATTTTGAATGGTCGAAAAAAGGTTCAACGTTATATAAATTGGTGCATATAAGGAATCACTTTTTATAATTTATTATCTTAAAATGTTGGTCCTTTTTTTTTTTTAAACCATTTAAGACATTGATTCTTTTTCTTTTTAGGTACTTAAAACATTAATTCTTTATTTAAACTTATTGTTGATATTCTGATGTAATTTACCCTTATTTAAAACTATAGCCTCATTTTTCCTGCCATGCTCTCTCTTCCCACATCAAAAATATCGTCACCATATTATTCATAATCCTCAGCCACTTGATTTGCTCTACCACGATTTCCTTACGTAGCTTCTTACCAAGCACCCTGCATCGTTGCTACTCATTCAGATATGCTAATATGGTTCTTATAGATGCAGAGAACTCTTGTAACTGATGTTTAATGTTATCCATCCCTCTCTTTACGTCATTTATGTGACTCATTCTTGAGTTATTTATACTCAAGCTTGACATAACCTTGATGATCCAATCAAAACCATAAAACACACAATTGCACAATTTCTAAAATGAATTCAACAAGATAAACATACAAACTCAATTTCCCCAAATTCAAGCATAAGCCAAGAGTCATAACACTTCTCATTTAATTAATGAAAATCTTAAACAAATTTTTCCAAATATTACTGTGTGTCGATACTAGTTTAGTCGTGATATGCCTGAGAGACACAAATATAATTTGGATACTGAATTTAATGTATTATGGAAGCTCTCAAAACGAGATCTGATGTTTTTGGTGCTTTGTATATTTATGAGACGGATAAGATAAAGAGATATGGGTGTGTGTGCAGCTGTGTTTCACTACATTTGGTAAGAACAAAATGCTAGGAATTCAAAAGGCTCTGGCTGATGGATCTCTAGGAAAGTTCTTAACACTGTTAGGCCTCTAGATTTGGGTTTTCTAGATATTTCAATTTTATTAGTGACATAGTTTGATCTTTTTGCTGCTTTTGTACCTAGTGCAAACACCAATGCTTGGGTTGCCATGGCCTTTATAGTCTCATCATTTGCTTTTATATTATGCATTATAGTTTTGTAAATCCTTTATTCATAAATGATATCTCTTGAATTCATCGAAAGAAATATTAAAAATTAAAAAAGGTATGAATGGTTTTGGATAAAATATGGTGCATTGATCCTATATCGAATAATATTGTGGGTTGACATGACGCACACACTTTGAAAATTATTGGTGACAGAAGGAAAGTGGGTATGGTGTATGGGTTCCAATTAATCAGCATCTGCTACAATTTATACAAGACTAGTAGGAACAATGAATTATAGAGAGATCTCTCGTAGGTTTTCTTTTAGATTATAACTCGAAAGTGATTGTTCAAAGCTCAGCTAAACATATTTAAATAACCCTAACTTGGATTGTTAAAGATTAAGACATATATATATTTTCACTTTCAAGTGGACTTCATTTGAATGCGTTTAACAGGTATTTAATCGAAGTTGAATCATAGTTGACTTCTTTAAGCCCCAGGTTCCTTTGAATGACCTATCTGGCTGTCCCAGCAAAGTCATCCTGGAGGGCTCTTCTTTGTCTTCTTGGCACCTGATACAAGATGCATCTTGTTCCCCTTTTGTCCCGTGCCTGATGTCTGATGCCCCAGATCCAAAGTTATATTTATGAAATGTTAGAAGTTATACTTCAAAGTGTTGTTTTTGGCATCACCAGTATGCTGTCATTTATCTTTTAAACATAGCAGCTTTGGATGAGGGCATTGATATTTTGCAGTTTGAGATATTAGAAAGAGTCAACTGCAATATCATTCTTGAGAAATTTTTGATCAGTGACGGTTTTTCATTTTTAAATCTTGTGCTATACTAGACAAAGCTATTCTTTTCTTTAGTTTCTTGGCTTTTAGTAAATCATTTTCTGTTGCGTTGTCTTTTTCCAAAAAACAGCACCTTTAGCCTATTCTTTTATTGTTTTTCATCAATTGAATTTCATCACTCATTTGTCAAGTTTCAATTCTAGTACTTAAAGGAACACATCATACACTACATGTACTTTATTTTAATGTGCAACTTTTACAGAATGTGTATTTATTCTCAAAAGAGCCATCTGGGCTTCAGGTTGGATTCTGGGCTAGATGTGCTCTAGATATTGGATTTTGGCAACAAGGTCTATTCTAGTATATCTAGGCTATGAATGTAGAATGTAGCAGTCAATCTTTTCTTAATTATTGAAATGTTTCAAAATAAATTTTTGATACATTTGATAAACATTGCAATTAGTTGTGGCACATCTACTGCTTAATTACTTCTGTCAAATTGCTGTTTTCCTTTGGCTAATTAACTATAATAGAGCAATCACCCTAATCCAGATTGGCAAAAGAGACGCTGCTTTATTCCATGTTTCATGCTTATTGCTTCCCATGACTTCCAAATAGAAAATTTTGACGAGTCCTGTAATTCCTATCTAGGTAGCGCTGGTGATGTGCTGGAGGATGACCCTGTGGGAAGACTGAAAGTATTTGTCTACGAGCTTCCAAGCAAATATAACAAGAAGATTCTTCAAAAGGATCCTAGATGCCTTACTCACATGTTTGCAGCTGAGATTTATATGCATCGGTTTCTCCTATCTAGCCCTGTACGGACTCTTAATCCAGAAGAAGCAGATTGGTTTTATACTCCTGTTTACACAACCTGTGACCTGACACCAAATGGCCTTCCTTTGCCATTTAAATCACCACGGATGATGAGAAGTGCAATACAACTTATCTCTTCTAATTGGCCTTACTGGAATCGAACAGAGGGAGCTGATCACTTTTTCCTAGTGCCTCATGATTTTGGAGCATGTTTTCATTATCAAGTAAGGATTACATTCCCAGCCCATGTTTTAAACTCTTACTTTCCTAGAAAAATTGGCAAAATTTCCAGTTCTTTTGCAGTATCATGGTTTTGCATGAAATCTGAAAGTTGAAAGGTTCTCTTTTCAGTGTGGACACCTAGATCTTGGTATAGTTAAATTGTTTCTCTCCATAGCTAAAATTGCTATAGCAACTTCTTCTGCAATTTATATATTTAATGCTTTGTTGTAATACATTGTTGCAGGAAGAAAAAGCTATTGAGAGAGGGATACTGTCATTGCTTCAACGTGCTACCTTGGTTCAGACTTTTGGACAAAGGAATCATGTATGCTTGAAAGATGGCTCAATCACGATCCCTCCATATGCCCCGCCACAGAAAATGCAAGCACACTTAATTCCTGAAAAGACACCCAGGTCTATATTTGTGTACTTCAGAGGATTGTTTTATGATGTTGGAAATGATCCTGAAGGAGGATACTATGCAAGGTAATTTCTAATGTAGCTGTGAGTTCAGGTGGAATGAGAGGTCAAATATTTGCTCACCTACAAAATTGGCGAGTTAAATAGGAAACAAGGAAGAATACTATTGTCATCATCCTAGTCCAGTGCCCGAATATATAGTTGGAACCATTGCGCATCAGCTAGTATGATGATATGGTTATGCCATCATATTGTTATATATGCTATTAATTTAAGGGAATTTTTTTTCCTTTTTCTTCCTTTTTTTTCCCCCTTCTTTTGCTGGATTCATCTAATTAAATGCTCGTGTTAGCAGAGGTGCGAGAGCAGCAGTTTGGGAGAACTTCAAAGATAATCCACTATTTGACATATCCACAGAGCATCCGACAACGTATTACGAAGATATGCAAAGAGCAGTGTTTTGTTTGTGTCCACTGGGTTGGGCCCCTTGGAGTCCGAGATTGGTTGAAGCAGTCATATTTGGTTGCATTCCAGTTATTATAGCCGATGACATTGTATTGCCATTTGCAGACGCCATCCCATGGGAAGAAATTGGGGTGTTTGTGGATGAGAAGGATGTTCCTAAATTGGATACAATCCTCACTTCAATACCTCCCTGAAGTAATATTGAAAAAACAGAGATTGCTTGCAAATCCGTCAATGAAGCAGGCAATGTTATTTCCACAGCCAGCTCAACCTGGAGATGCTTTTCATCAAGTTCTGAATGGTCTGGCACGAAAATTGCCACACGACCGGGCTGTTTACTTGAAACCGGGCAAGAAGGTTTTGAACTGGACTGCAGGTCCAGTAGGGGACTTGAAACCATGGTAGTTGTTGAATTTGATAGAAATATAATTCCAATTTGTTGCTCTTAGTGTATACTGCAAACCACATCTTATTTTAAGATAATGTTGCTTGTAAGTGTAGATGCCGTTATTTAACAGAAAAGTTTCCCCATCATTCGAATACTTTGGTGGTAGTGGACTGTTTCATCTTGCTGCTCTGCATGTGGCTTGGCCAATTTGCCATTCGTGATATTGCCATGGTTTTTGCTATTAAGGTTGGGAAAAATTTATCAATGAAAGGTAATTAAGCTAATGAGCCCTTAAAAATCTAGAAAGGAGATTATATTCTGAGTTGATGACATAAGGTAGGATTTTTTACTTTTCTTTTAATCAAACTTAAAAAAAAAAAAGAAAATAAATTGCCAATGGTAGTTTAGTTCTAAATTAGAAGTATTAATATTAGTCTCTAATTGTGATGGATCTGGATTAAATCCTCTTCTCTCCATTGTAATTAAAAATTAAAAAGAAAAAAAACTTAAGAAAACACATCGATGAATGGAATAAAATTAGTACTCTAGCTTTATTCTTGCATAATATCTATTCCATTGTTTGGTTTTTAAAAAAAATCTATTAAAAGAATGCCTATTTCATATGATGTGCAATATATAAGAAATGAAGACTTCTTTTATTAGAAAAATGGCTATTATTGATCATAAAGTATGTTCTGTTTTGAAATATACTTAACTATAAAATAAAAAATTATTATTTTTTTAATTTTATTTTATTCCAATAAATCAAACTTACAGTGAGTACATTTGCTCGTAAGCGCATCACCCCTTTCAATTTATATGCAGGCCCAATCAATTTTGTCCAAACATGGGGGGAACTCGTAAAAACATGCTTTCCCTTTTGATAAGACGAGGCCTGTTAGCGTATGGCCGGGCACTTATTACCGAAAGAGACTTTAATATACAATACACGAAATATATATGTAGTGAAACATATGCGTAGGGAGTAAATACTAATAAATTATATTTTTTTCTTACTAATATACATATAATATAAATGGTTGGTTTGTATTATCTATTAAATATTATTTTGACTTTATTAATAGGCTGAAAGAAGGAATAATTTTCTTTTTCATGAGCAGTGATAAAAGAGGCGGAGAATATGAATATCTAGTCGAAAATTTGGCATTGTTAGTGCATACACACTTTTGGAAGGTCTCACATACGAGAATGGTGGAAGTTATGTCCATCTACAAAACATTAATAAGTGCTCCCATAACGTTGCTAGTAAATTCAAATTCTCTGTCAAAATGTTGCCTCATAGAACCAATAATGTCTTCTCGAAAAATGAGAAGAGAAACCTGAACCTACTCCAACTCTAGTAATTACATAAAAACATAGTAAATATTGTCTACAATAAATGCTTCACGAAACAGACATGAGGGAAAAAAAAAAAAAAAAAGATAAAAAAGGGTCCAATTGATTGTATTTCTTCAGTTTATGTTTTTTTAATATTTTTTTTTTTGGTAATTCGAGTTTCAATTGGAAGGTACAGGGTAGAATTTGCCCTTGCACATGCACCGGTACACAACTGGGCATGACTCTGTGGAGCATTTAAAGCTCACCGTTACCCTCTTGCAGGGTATACAAGCCCCACATGCATGCGAACAGTCCGGCAAGCTTGATCCTGTTGGATATAATTCCATTTGCACCTCTTTTTGTGCTCCTTCCTGCATAAATACATATATATTACATAAATGAGTACCATAATCACTATTATTGTCACATAATTTTCATAAAAGAGTAGATTAAGACCCAATTTAACATGTCCTTTTGGTTTCATTTTAAAACTAATTTTTTCTCTTCCGCCCTCCCTTCCCTTTATTATCCCATTCCCTTTTAAAACAAAAATATATTATATTAAAGAAAGACAATATCAGTTGAAGAAAATCTGATTTCAAAAGCAGATATTTAATTTACTATATTCTTTTTATTCCTACCATTGAATTGAGCATGGTCAATTTGTTGGGAAACTAATATTCATTCCATTTATTATAAGAGTTTTGACATATTAATCTATAATTAAACCGGAATAAATGTAAGTATAATTATTTCTAAATAGTCATGTACATGTATTTTTTACTTAAATAAATATGTATGTATAGACTTAATAAACAAACCTTATCAACCGTCCTTATTGCTTTTAGGTCCAAGTGGAAGAATGTGGAAGCATAACAACCCTTTTTTTTTTTTGTCAAAAAAATGGGGCCAATACTGATTACATTTTGCAGACATGATGATTGGCCAAACATTAGCAAACTTAAATTTCGAAAATGATAAATATTCTTTCCTTTTTTGTTTTTTTTTTGCCAGAGAAAATAATAAATATTCAAACAGTTAATACAATTGTATATTTACATCGCCTTACCTTATGACTGTTGCCTTTATTTTCATTTCCTCGGCCTTCTGGAAAGCTCATCGAAAGATCTAGAACATATAAAAGAATTTCGAATGTGATAAATATATAACTTCAAAATAAAAATTGTGATAATTAAAATAAAGTAATTATCATTCTAAAAGCTAGTAAAAAGCCAAAAAAAAAAAAATAAAAATAAAGATTATACACTTACAACGGTGTGCATTTACACAAAGGCTACCATTAATTAAGATTGCCAACATAAAATAAAGGACAAAGGAGGACTTTCGGGGACTTGTTGACGATTTCATCATTCCTTAATTTATGTCTTCTAGGATTTACCTAATCTAATCAGACCAATATATATATATATATATATATATATGCTCTCGATGTGAAAGACTAAGTAATAAAAAAAAGAAAACGAAGCGTGTATTTGGAGGGAGTTTGATTCTGGTAACGGACGTAGCTTAGATTTTTATAATATAGAAGATGGGGGAGTTTGTAAAGGGTTTTAAATGTAGATGGAAGGTACGTCTGAAGCAATTCACATGATCCACGTCCATCTTTTGAAGAAGGTTTCACATGTATTCATAAGTCCCTAGTAAAAATTGATTAAATCTCCCAATAAATGAACTCTACCACATTTACATTTGAATGTTTGAAATGTAGTTTTCGAAATTGATATGAATAATTGTGGATACCCGGAGAATCCAGGACCTTTATTATTTGAAGAATACAACTCAGGAGGAGTCTGCCTCAGTTATACCTAAGGCTACTTGCTTAGTTCTTTCTTTTATTTTTTCCCTCCAGAACACATGACTTTGAATTCTTCACACTGGGTTATTTATTGTGGCCTCAGCTTATAGGCCGACATTTGCTCTATTGAAATTCTCCATTGTAATATTTTTATAAATCGTGTTGACAAAATTGAAAGGATGCTGTTAAATAGATCAACTAATATGGCATTTCAGCATGGTTATAGATAATGCTAGCACTTTATGTTAACAGGTGAGATTCTTGTTTTTATATCGTGTCTAATGGTGTTGCAAATTGGACCGAGTTTTGAAAACAATTTTTCATTTTTAAATCTTTCTCTCATTATGGTCTCACAAGTTGTTGGGTTATAGATCCAATCCTATGGATCTATAATAAAAGATATCCTAATTATATGATATATACTTGGAAGAGGACTTGGAAATAAGGAGATTTGTGCATAAAAAAAGACTTGAAACATATAAGCTAGCACATAGACAGATCAAGGCCGCTGGCCTTCAAACACATTTGGCAGCTTTGAAATTGGAGTTTTTTTTCGAGATCTCTGATCAAGAAACCAGAGCTAATGTTCTATGGAGAAAATTAGAGTTCATGTGTGAGAGGCATACTACCTTGGATAAAACCTCCTTAATTAGAAGAGTAGTGAATCTAAAATACAAGGATAGATCCAATATGACAAAGCACTTGAATGATTTTTAAAGGCTTGTGGATCAATTAACTGTTATGACGCTTGTGCTTGATGATGAGATTCATGCACTTTGTTGTTGAGTTCACTACCTAAAAATTGGGAGACACTTGTAGTGTTTGTTAGAAATTCAACTCCAGATGGAAAGCTTACCCTTTTAATGGTGAAGGATAGCCTAATGAATGAAAAGGCAAAAGGAAATGTCTAGATACAAGTTTAGAGACATAGGCACTTGTTACTAACAAGCATGAAAGGCATGGTAAAAACGGGAACAAAGGCTCCAATGATAAATATGATAGATCTGATAAATTGAAGGGAAGATCTAAATCAAGAGGAAGGAAAAATGTTAACTGCTTTTATGGTGACAAGCCAAGTCATTTCAAGAGAGAGTGCAGATTGTGGAAGAGAGAATAAGGTAAAGGTAAAGGTAAAGGTAAAGAAAAAGATGAAGCCATTACTGCTACAACAGCATATGATGAAGTAGTTGTTACCGAAGATGAGGATTGTGTTAGTTTTGCAGGTCATGATAGTGACTAGGTTATAAATTCTAGCACCTCCTTTCATGTGATAGCACATAGTGATTTTTTCTCATCCTATGTTATGGTGATTATGGTAATGTTAAGATAAGAAATAATGAAATATAAAAAAATTGTGGGCATTAGAAATATTATTTTAGAGACTAACATTGGTTGCAAGCTCATTCTCAGAGATGTAAAACATGTTCCAAATATCCATCTAAACTTTATATTTGTAGGGAAATTAATGATGAAGGCTATCACAGTCATTTTGGTGAATGTAGATGGAAGCTCACCAATCATTATCTCATTATGGCTAAAGGGTAGAAGACTAATACACTTTACTTAATGTCAATAGAATTGTGGCATAAGTGTAGAGCTGGGCATATGGGTTGGCCTGCCAACTTCTTTAAGAAAGCGGGTTGTAGCTAAATTTTTTGGCTCATTTAAATGCGCCAAATTGGCTCGGACCATTTAATCTATGGGCTAAAACAGGCTGGGCCGATTGGCCTGTGGGCCAGAAAAAAAAAAAAAAAACACGACAAGAGGAGAAATTTAAAAATAAGAATAATATAACATCTTAGTGATTATTGATGCATATTATGAAGAAAAACGATGGATGCATATATCACAAGTATTATAAAATTTTTAAAATACATATTTATTGATTTAAACATAATATGATATATAATAAATAATTTTAAAACTTGTTTTTATATATAAATATCAAAATTATAATAAAATTATTCGTTAATATATATAAAACCTTAGAATATATAAATAATCATAATTTTAACATAAACTAATATTAAAAAAAAAAATAAATTAAAAATAAAAAACTTTGGCTCGCGGGCCAGCTGGTTTAGCTAGTGGGTGGCTGGTTTAGCCCACGGGCTGAAGCGAGCTAGGTCCGGAGCCTAGGAATTCCGCCTATTTAAAAGCAGGCCAAAATGACCTAGCCCGCTTACCTGCTTTGCCCACTCTACATAAACGGCTTGGTTACATAAGTGAGAAAGGGCATCAAATACTTGTCAAGAAACAGCTTCTACCGGATGTAAAGGATACTTCTCTAAAAAACTTACACTGATTGTCTTGCTGGTAAACAACACAGGATTGCATTTCAGAGAAATCCACCTGCTAAGAAATCCTATATTTTGGATTTGGTTCACATGGATGTGTGTGACAGGACAGTAGGTGGTGCTCTTTACTTTGTCACTTTCATTGATGATCACTCTAGGAAATTGTGGACTTTTGCTTTGAAGTCTAATGATCAAGTGCTGGATGTGTTTAAGCAATTCCACACTAGAATGAAAAGAGAAACATGAAGGAAGTTGATATGTGTTAGAGTAGAAAATCGTGGTGAGTACAAATGACCATTTAAAGAGTACTACAGAGATTAGGGAATTAAACTCGAAAAGATAGTTCCAAAGACCCCATAGTAGAATGGTGTTGTAGAGAGAATGGATTACACTATCATAGAGAGAGTGAAGTACATGTTGTCTCATGCTAAGTTGCCTAAATCGTTCTAGGGTGAAGCTATGAGGACAACAGTAGATTTGATAAATTTGTCTCCCTCTTATGCTCTAGATGGAGATATCCTAGAGGAAGTCTGGACAGGTAAAGAACTTTCTTAACGTTACTTACGTGTGTTTGATTGCAGGTCTTTTGTGCATATTCCCAAGGATAAAAGAGCTAAACTTGATGCAAACTCAAAGCAATACATTTTTCTAGGTTATGCACATGATGAGTATGGATATAGGTTGTAGGATCCAGTTAAGAAGAAATTATTAGGAGCAGAGACGTGGTTTTTCTGGAAGACCAAACTATTGAAGATATGGAGAAGCTAGAAAAGATAAAATCTTCAGGCGAGATCCTTACAAATATAGATCCAGTACCCTCACTTGAAGATTCTAATGATGTGGGAGATATGGAAGATTTAGATGAAGAGCCCCAAGAGCCTTATTAGTAGGTTGGGTTGAGGAGATCTTCAAGAGATAGAAGACTGTCAATGAGATATAGTCCATATGAATATGTGATGCTGATTGACAGGGGAGAGCCTGAATTTTATTAGGAAGCCATAGTACATGAGCAAAAAAAGGAATGGGTCAAAGCCGTGCAAGAAAAGATTAGATCTTTATATTAGAATAAGCCTTATGATCTAGTGGAACTACCTAAAGGAAAGAGACCTCTGAAGAACAAATGGGTTTAGAGATTGAAGACTAATGAAAATAGCTCACAACGAAGGTAAAAGGCAAGACTGGTTGTGAAACAGTTCAGTTAGAAGAAAGGGGTGGATTTGATGACTCTCTCACTAGTGGTGAAGATGTCTTCTATTCGGGTTGTACTTAGTATAACAACCAATTTGAATCTAGAAATTGAGCAGATGGATGTGAAGATAGCATTCCTTCTTGGTGACTTGGAGGAAGAAATCTACATGGAGCAGCTTAAAGGGTTTAAGATCAAGGGGAAGGAGCAGCTTGTTTGTAAATTGAAGAAGAGCTTGTATGGGTTAAAACCAGCTCCAAGACAGTGGTATAAGAAGTTTGACTCCTTTATGTTTTATCGAGTGTATACCAGGACTACATTAGACCATTGTGTTTTTGTTAAGAAGTTTGCTAGTGGTGAGTTTCTTATTCTCCTATCATTTGTAGATGATATGCTGATTGCTGGCCATGATACTAAGCAACTTCATAATCTGAAGATTGCATTGAAAAAGTCTTTCTCCATGAAAGACTTAGGACTCGCATGCTAAATTTACGGTATGAGAATCATTTATGACAGGAAGAGCAAAAAATTGTAGTTATCATAGGAGAGACCTAGAAAAGGTGCTGGAGAGATTTGACATGAGCCAAGCGAAACCCATTTGTTCTCCACTTGCAAGGTCACTTCAAACTTAGTTCTCAACAGCGTCCTACAAGTGAGACAGAGAAATAAGACATGAAAATGGTTCCTTATGTTTCTGTAGTTGGGAGTCTAATATATGCTATGGTATGCTCTTGATTGCATATTGCTCATGCTATTAGTGTGGTTAGCCATTATATCTCGAATCCAAGTAAAGAGCATTGGATCACTATTAAATTTATAGTTTAGTGGCAATAAGCCTGTATTGGAAAGGTTTTCAGATGCTGATATAACTGGAGATCTGGATTCCAGGAAGTCCACTTTAGGTTATTTCATTACTTATGTAAGGGAAGCAGTGTCTTGGCAATCAAAGTTAAAGAAACATGTGGCACTTTCCACCATTGAAGCAGAATATATAGCTATAACTGAAGCTTGCAAGGAGATCTTGTGGATAAAGAAGTTTTTGAAGAATTGGGTTAAGAGTAAGAAGACTTGAGAGTCTTTTGTGACGGCTAAAGTCCTATACATCTCAGTAAGAATCCAACATTCCATTCGAGATCCAAACACATTGACGTTAGGTATCATTAGATTTGAGATGTATTGGAATTATGGCTTTTGAAGCTTGAGAAGATCTATACTAATGAGAATACTTCACATATGATGATCAAGGCTTTATCCAAGGACAAACTTGTTAATTGCAAACAAGTAGCAGGTGTGATAGAGCCCCCTATATGAGTTAGAGTGGGAGTTTGTTGGGTCTTAATCTAACTCTTATAAGTCTATAATCAATGATATCCTAAGTACGTGGTATATAATTCGAAGAAGACTTGGAAAGAAGGAGATTTGTGCATCAAAGAAGGCTTAAAACATGTAAGCTTGCACATAGACAGGTGGCCTTCAAACACATTTGGTAGCTTTGAAATTGAAATTTTTTTCTAAGAGCTTTAATCGGGCAAGGCCGACGTTAAAATCGCTGGCCTTAGGGGGCGACATTGCCAGCATAGCTAGGTAGGCCGCCAGTGTATTGCTAGCACACCTTGCAACATCGTTGCAACAGTAGTCCAAAGCCACCGGCCTTATTGTATCTTGCGCCAGCCTATGTTTACAGCTAGTTTTCCCTTTGTGTTTCATATATATATATATATTTTTTTTTCTTATTTAGGTCTTAGGGTTTTTTGATGAGTGTATGAGGTTATCCTAAATCCTGGAGAGAGAGGCCTATTGTTGTTAAAATCCATAAGTTGTAGTGAAGATCTGTGTGATCCATTAGTATTATCTAGTGAAGAACAATCTGTACATTCCATTATTGTTGATAGTGAAAAATTATTTGTGCGGCGATCCCATGGTTTTTCCCCAATTGGATTTTTCCATGTAAATCTTAGTGTTATTGTTTTTCTTTGATTTTGTTTGTTGTTTTGATTGTTGTGATCTCTATAAGCAAGATAAAAAATCGCTGTGATTGCTTTTAGGTTATTGGTTTATTTTTTCTAAAACAAGCAAGCGCATACATCTAGGTCGTATCGATGAGGAACTTAAAGATTACTTCTACTCACTCTTTTCTTAATATCTAATCCATTAAAAACTGAGGAATTTACTTAACTAATTATCTAAATTGAGTTTAAAGCTAATAGAGTTCACAACTCACACACAAAGTTATGATTAAATCAATTCATAAAGTGCTTTGATCGTGCTTCACCATTAGTTCTATTCATATAACTCAAGATAATCTCAATAAGTTTTGTATTGATTTTTTGAACTGCAAATTTTCAAAGATATGTTAAAGCCTCTATCAAGATCATTAACCTCTATCCAAAGTTTATCAATTAGGATCTCTTCCAGATCAATAGTAACTTAGAATTGCATTAAAAATCATAATTCATTAGATTACTTAATCAAATTGCAGAAGGATTTCATCACTCTATCTCTAGATGTTATGAGCAATCCTCATCAATAGCATATATCTATTCATTAAAATGATTTCTCAATCTATTTAACAGAATCAACATGAATCTGTATTGTACACAATATAAGTTTAAGATCTAATCAACTCATGTTATTGAATTCAAGAAATCAATACTGATTCAATAATGCACACTACAGTTACATGAATACAACCTAAGATAAGCAAGATCTAAGCTAATTGAATTACTCCATGGAAATAGAAATACAATCTAATAATTCACAAAGGTAATTGAAGATCATGATAAGATAAAGACAATACAACTATAATCCTTAGTCAATTGAAGTCAAGGAAGTCAAATAGTAGCTATGGAACCTAAAGCAAAGAGAAAATTTTGCAAAAACCTCTCAAAAGTATTCTTTGGAATCTATATCTCTGTCAATTTTTTCAATATGATACTATATGATGATAATTTGATACAATATGCTATTATGGCTTCATGAAAAGAGAATAGTTATAGTAAAAATGATGCTGATGTGACAAAAAGGTAAAAATAGTATAATCCACAGCAGACGCACTAACCACACTATGAAACACGGTCATGCCTTCTTCATCTAACTAGAGTTCATTCCAAACACGATCGTAGTTTTAATGTAGCATCCATTGTGTAGAATACACTAAGTAAAAGTGTTCGCATTCTTGCACTCATACTCAACTGTGATGATATCTTTGATTGAGATCTGATTCAAATGTGGCCGTGTTGTCCACAACGTTCAACTATGAAATTGAACTTCTAAGTACGTTTACGCCTTCAGTGGTGTTTTCATCCTGTAACACATTGCATTAAATTAGGTCTCGCCACTAAGTGCGGCCATGTGTGTAGTCATATTATCATCTGTGTCTTCAACTTCTTGAACCATGTCCACACTTCCAATTGTGTCTCCTTATTTTGTATAAATTTGTTCATCTTTTTGCTATCTTTTGACAATTTAGACTTTATAACCTAAGATCAACAAGCAAAGATATTAAGTACCAAGTTTGTAGGATAATTGATAAAATAGAAGTAAATCAAGATCAAATAATCCTTGAATGAATAGAAAAATTTAAACATATCATCTAATTTATGTCAGTGTCAAAAGTACATTAAATTGACTATAGATCGCAAATAATTAAATTATAATTTAATTATGTTCATTCATGCCATAATCATATCTTGGTTTTTCTTTCTAAAATCATGCTTTTAATCGTGTTGTATCATGTCATGTGTTATCTTATCGTGCTAGCAATTGTTGGCATTAATTTTGGATGAGAATTTTTTAAAAATTAGTCTCTTTAAGTAATAGCCATTGATGACATTAGTTGGTATTTTAAGAAAAACAAGGGCAATAATCATGCTTGCTACTATTATCACTTTAATTCACATGCCCACAAAGGCAATGTATCACCATAATATTTGAGATTAATATGAGAATATTTATAATGGTAATCATAATTGTCAAAATCAAGTCAAATATTCGATTCTACGACGTTATAATTTCATATGTTTTTTCCTAATTAAAATGGATGCAAAATTATGTTGGTAAATATTTTAGGAAGAATTATGAATTTAATACATGATTCTATATTTTATAATTTTATTGATTTTGCACGACTTTGTATAATTTATCGATTCTGTACATTCCAATTAATAGTAAAATTGCAATTTTAATAGCTATGCTGGCCATGATAAAGTTTGAGTTCTAGAATATGTTAGAAAATAACCTAAAAAAAATCCTACAAAATAAATTCATTTCATTACATGATGGTCAAGCTTTAAGAATTACTTGCAAATGCAGCTTAAGAGTACAATTATTCAATATGCATGAGTTTATCTCCAAGCGTATATCATGAAGTAAGCATGTTCAATTAGGGTAAGGTAGACGTATGCTTTTATTTTATTTTATTTTATTTTTAATAAAGATAATACAATTTACTCAAAAACTCATTCAGATAATTTATGTATAGGATTTTGAATTACATCATATAAGAAAAAAATATATAAATATATATAATAAGTTTATGTAATTAAGCTTTGGGATCAAATGTTACTTACCCATATCACAATTGTCTGTGATCATAGAAACTACGATGAAGAGGTACACTAAAAACTTTGATACCATCCCCAAGTACACACTGACGACTATTGACCACTGACCACCAAACCACAACTCTAAATATCTACTAACACCAATAGACTCCTAAGGGCATAACCAACTCTCTAGTACTGAATATTAAGATAGACAGCATACAAACTCATGGAATCACAAGATGAGACCTAAGTTAATTAGTTTGAATTAATCCAATTGTAGACTTAGAATATAATTTTCAATTGAAAAATCTTTAAATTCTCCCACACATAGGTATAAGGGTTTTAATACGATTGCTAGATACTGATTAAATTTCTAGAAAACAATTTTGAAAAATTAGATTAAACTAAACCTCAAGAAAGCATGAGAAAATTAAGAAAAAGATAATAAAAGGTAGTGTGAAGATTGTATGGGGTATATATAATGCAATAGGTTTGCTAGTGCTAGCCTTAGAGAAGCTTTTGATTTGCTAATTCATGGAAGGATGTTGTAGAGAGGCATGGGAGAAGGGACAATTGAACTTGGATTCTCAAAGTGTAATTGTGGTAGTAGATCAAATATGATAATCTTGATGTGCTCTTAGATTGTTCTTGATGAATTTGATGTTTAATCTTTTGTAAAGTCATTTTGGCAAATTGGTAACATTCTTAGACAATTACCCTAACTTTAGTTACTGCAAATGAGGAAAGGAACCTCTTATTTACAAATTTTACCACTTAGTCTAAACCATTAGATGATCATAAGATGGATGATAATGACAATTAATTGCTATTAATAATTTCCAAATGATGTCAAGCCCTTCTTTGACAGTACAATATCATGGGCTTTGGATGGGCTTTAGGTGGAACTGAAGTATTTATGCGGGAACCTTCATAAGGCTTAACAATCATAATAAACTTGTATTATATAAGTCTAGCTCCTCTATAAATACTATGCCAAAAAGGGGGAAAAAAAACTCCTCTATAAACATAGCATGAAGCGTATATGACATGAGTTGCACAAACGAGCTTAAAAGACCTCTTTTGGACCTACTTTTCACTCATGAGAATACTAAGTAAAACCGAAAGTAGACAAACCCATCTACTAATCCTTGCTGCTAGCTTACTAACTGAGATCTTTTTTAGACATCCTTAAAATTGGGCCGGTTCTTTAGGCCTTGCCAATATTCTAAGAAGTCAGTTAATGATATTAAATTGGACTAATGGCTTGATTATTAAAATAGCCTTTTACATTTTACCTCATTGACTAAAAGCACTTTTGGCGAAGCTTAGATGGTTTAGCCTTTTAAGCACTTGCTGTATACTTGAATTCTTTGGATTGTTACTTGGTATGTGCCATTTGTTGAATTGTTATATTCTTTGTTCATCTTTTACATGAAGTTTTTGGTTTTTGCTTATCAATGAGATGTAATAGAATAATTTGTTATAGTGCTCTAAAGTAGTAATTTCCTCTTAATGTGTAATTCCCCTTGCAATTGTTTTGTTGCTTAGTGTTGTGGTTGAACAATTGTGGCACGATTGATAATGTGAATTTTCTTAATAATTTTTCCATTTGTGGATCTTTCTAGAAGAGAGACTGTTTTGAGTACTTATAAAAAACTAGGACTTTAGATTTTCCTTCGTGAATGTCATATGATGGGTTTACCTTATTTGTTGAGTTTAATTGGTTAAGCCTTCAATAAAACAGTTAGCTCCATAAATTATCCTAGAAGAGGTAGTATTAATTATTTTAGAAGTTAAGCTCCATAAATTATCCTAGAAGAGGTAGTATTAATTATTTTAGAAGTTAAGTGATATTTCTTTATACATCGGATTATGGAGAGAAAAGTTTTTTTTTTAAAGTTTTGCTAGAAATTCTAAGCTCTAAGAAATTTGTTGACTAATATTGCGTCTTATGATGGTTCTATTGTGCTTAAGACATGGATTCACATGTGGCATGGGAATGATGATTTAGAGCTTTTAATTACTTCTCACTTAATAAAAAAAATTTGCTATACCAACAACCAGTGTTTGAGGCTTCAATAAATTCTTCCATGGATGTTTAACTTGGAATTCAATTTATTTTGGCATATATTAACTTTAATAACAAATACTTAACCAAACTACATTTTTCTAAGCAGTTATCGACAGAGTAGTTAGATTTTAGCCCCTATATAAGTGAGAGCCATGATCAATTCTCACATTAAATGTTAGGGAGCAAGTGCTCTTTTGTTTTATCTTTTTGGTCTTGGTTATTTTTAAGCACATACATCCCTATCTCCCCTCTCTCTTCTGTTTTATTTTTCAAAACTCATACACATATTTCCTTTTCATCTTTTTTTTTAAAGCACGTACATGCACTCTATTCCTTTTTTTTTTTTAACAAATACTCTCTCTCTTTTTTAATTAAATGTTGATATATACTTTTTTTCTCTCACGTACGCATATATAAATGCACCTTTCTTTTCTTTCTTTTATTATTGTTTGTGTTTTTTTTTTAAAGTTAGGATATGTAGTTCATTAATTTATTTAGGGAAAATCTCAAATTTTGTAGTTGAATTTTCCACAAACATTTAATTTAATATCCAAAATTTAAAATGGTTAATTTAATACCTAATCAAACTTTTCATAACTAGTTTTATTATCCCACTAATACTATTTACTCTATTTTGTAATATAGAAGATATATAAATATGTATACATATATATTAGGTATTGGGTACTTTCTAATAATGACAACTTCGACACTTCTTAGATTTACCTAAATCCTTTCCTAGTGTGACTCTACTTAGGACAACACCACGCCAGGTGCATCTGGTTGCCGCAATAACCATAGGATATTCTCCACCTACTACTAGTAGCCAAGCATAAGCAACACACAAAATCTTACATTGAATATCCAATTAGTCTATTTAAGTTTCTACTCTAAACAAGCACAAAAAGCAAATAAGGCATACATGTACCTAGAATACTGATTAGTTTCGAGTTATAGAATTTCGGTAATTTGATTTACATTTCAATTAACTTATTATAACCACTTACACTTCTACACTTACCCACTACTTATGCTTGTTATAATTCTCGCCTATGCCTCGGTAGGATCAGGGTTAATAAAATGACAAACCAAATATTATATTTAAGATTAGAAAACAAATCAACAATCTAGAATAAAAAAATTTAAACATTATGAACTTATTGTGATATTTAATCTTTTTTTTTTTATTTTAGACACATAAAATAAATAAGCAGATAAATTTAAACATTATTAACTTATATATGATATTTTTTTTTCATTTTAGTATATAAAATAAATAAGCAAAGTAGACTTTTAAAACATAAATAACTAAAACATCCTCATCAAGGCAAACCTAAAAAATAAATTTTCATTTCCTAGATTGTCCCGATTTTCACTTCTCAAGTTTAAGTCCTTACTAGGGTAAACATCAAAACAAAATTTCATTTCCCAATTCTGTGCTCACCTCACTTCTCGAGTTCTTTAAACTCTACCTACCCCCTCTTCTCTCTCTCTCTCACTCAATTACTCTTCAAAGCTTTAAACCTAAAAACAAGCCCAAAATTTAACTTTTTCTCCACACATCATAGCAACCGAGATGGAGAGTGAGAGTGGGTCCCATTCACAGGCATTTGGACTCAGATATGATTAAGGCTTCTTGCATCGTGATTGACCATGGATTTAACATTGAACCAAGTACATCACCAAACCTACTTCGTCAAACACATCTCATACCATGACCGACCTCCATCACTGCTCTTGTCTTTTGTTTTTAATTTTTTTTAAGTAGTGCTTTTAGACTCATTTGACCCACCGGTGTCACAGTTGAATTAGCCATGTTAATTGAGTCTAGTCGGTTCAACCTAAAAACAGGTTTCAATCATGGACTGGCTTATTTCTAAGGCTAGTTCTAGGTTTGGTTAGATTGGTTTTTAGTGAAGAAACAAGTGACTAGAAAGAAAAAAACAAAGTGCTCAATTTTGTACTTATACACGGGTAAAGTACACGGCTGTATATATGGTTGAGTACTCTTAGGGAAAAAATCATTCATGTCAGAGGGAGTTATGTGGCCTAGTGCACGAGCTCGTGCATGGGTCGTGCACTTCTAAAGTGTGAAATTTGTTATTTTACTGAGAATTATATAACTTGATGCATGGGCTTGTGTATTGGTTGGGTGCTTCTAGGTTTTACATATATACAACTTAAGGTACACAACCTAATGCAAGGGCTTCGTGCATTGGTCATGCATCCATGCATAACTTCCACAATTCAATATTTTCTTGTCTTTAAGAGGTATAAAACCTAGTGCATGGGCTTGTACATTGGTCGTGTACTTCTAAAATCATTTTTTTTTCATTTGATTTTCCTTCATTTGTTACTTAATTCAATTTTTAGCCTTTCAACATTTCTTATCGTCAATCTCACCCCAAAATATACAAAATTTTACATAATCACATCTTAATAACATCCTAAAAGATCAAACTTGAGATTAAAGTCACATTACCTTGTAAGATTTTCTAATATTTCTTTCTCTTAAATTCTCAAATTTTTTCTTGAGTCTTTCTTATAAAAGGCCACTATCAACACTAAAACTTTCAATATTCAAGCTTATACTTTGTTAGATACGATGAGAAAAGAAGTGGAAAAGTCATTTACCATGGAACAACTTTATATTCTTCAAGAAATTTTTAGCATTTTCTAATTTTGTTTGAAGAAGGCAAAGGAGTTTTGACAAGATACATTGGAGAAGGTAGAATAGTGAGAGGCAGCTAACTCCTGTCACTTTTATACATTGACTTGAACCAACATTTCTTTTGAATATTAAAAATGATGGACCATATTGGCTCCACTCATTATTCTTAAGTTGCCATTCTATCCTTAATTATGTTTTATTTATTTTCAAGTCATTTCAGAAAACTTTGCCCCTTTCCTTGTTTTTGTTACCACCATTGTTGATTCAAGGTTTAAGTTTCAGTGTACTCTAAATGCCTTTAAGGAATTCTATTGTAGCATAAAGGTGCAAAATGCTACATTGATGCTACTGCGCTTGTGAAGATGCATAATTTGCTCGAAACCTCACACAAATATCACAAGATCATAATGTAGTCATTATCTCAAGCACTATAGTCCAATAGTCATACCATTAGTTGCATGTTTTGCCCTAATCTTTTTTTTTTTTCTTTTGAGATTCATGACTTATTTAAAATTGATAGAGGGATAAGAAATTGCTCTTTTGAGGAACCAACCTTTGCCCATTTCAACCCTAAGTGCATGATCATTTTGATTTTGATTTTTAATTTTAGATAAAGCATAAGGAAAAGTCATCAAGTTATAAACCTCATTTGAACCTTCATTAGAGACTACAAAGCTCTCAAAATGATTAAATTGAAAAATATACAGATCATTTAAGCTTTTAAAAATCAATTGAATAACAGCCTTACTAGGGACCTTAAGTTAATTCCAGCTATAAATTTTTAGATTAAATAACAAGTAAAATTACTCCACATAGATACTATAAGGTGATTTACACATAGTAAAGTTAACTCAATCATAGAGTAATGTTATTCATTATTAGCTCAATTGAGTCATTTGGTAATTTGTGTTTCGAATTTTGAAAATTTTTTGTCAAATTTTAACCATTTCATTATTTTCTTATAATTTGTGGAGAAAAATGATCATTTCAAAAACACAAATACTCTATTATTGATAGATTATTATTATTTTCAACCATTCTTACTTAATTCCCTTCCCTTACACTTAAGATAGATATTGTCCTCAATGTTTTATGTCATGTTTAAACAAACAGAGATCATCAATTATTTAGGTGGAATAAGCAAGGTTTCATAGTTAGAAGTTTGGGAAACTTCTCTATTTTGGATCAAGGGTTGAAGTGTTCCTGAGACTTGGGCTCGGTTACTTGCTTGATTAAAGCTGTTTAAAGATTATGGCAAATAAGGTAAAACATTAGTAATAGTCGTTGGCTCTATTAGAGCTACGGACTTAAAATTAGACAAAAATTAAAGTCATGATAATTAGGTCATGAGTTGAACTGCTCACACAATTGACAGGTGGATTCAAGCTTTTTTCAAACTTTTGTGCATAGCTTCTTTTGTGTTTCCAATCTCAACCTCAAATATTGACTCCATTCTATTCAGATCATCACCCTATGATCAAGGATTTGCTTTTTTTCCAAAAAAACTTATTTATTCACAAAAGAAATGGTTAGAGAAAAAGTTAGAAATCGATTGCCTCACATTAAATGCTTGTTTAATGTCTTTAGCTTGGCAAAAAAATTCCTTTGAGAGCTTATTGAGCTTGTACCAAGTGCAACTCCTCCATCTTTCCTAGATTGGTCCATGATAGAGTTTAAGTTTTTGCCTATTAATAACTTTAATATCTCATCATCGGAGTTTTCAACCTCTATAGCACCATGAGGAAAGACCTTTTTAACTTTGAAAGGGCTTGACCATCTTGACTTGAGCTTTTTAGGGAAAAGTTTGAACCTGGAATTGAACAGTAAGACCAAGTCTCCCTCTTTAAACCCATGTCGCAATTTGATCTTTATGCCATGTCATTTCTTAACCTTTTCTTTATACACTCTATTATTCTCATATGCATTCAAACGCAATTCCCAACTGATTCAACCAAGAGAACCTATGTTTGCCAATAGTTGTGAGATCATAGCTTAGTAACTTGATAGCCCAATATACTTTATGCTCAATTTCCATTAGTAGGTGACATGCCTTCTTATAAACCAATCTATATGGTGTTGTTCCTGAGGATGTTTTCAAAGCAGTTCTATAGGCTCATAGTGCATCATCCAATTTGTTCGCCTATTCTTTTCTATTGGTTGCAACTATTTTTTCTAATGTTCGTTTGAGTTCTCTGTTAGAGACCTCAGCTTGCCCACTCATTTATGGGTGATAAGGGGTGGATACCCTATGGTGTATTCCATATTGTTTTAAAACTTTTTCAATTTGTGCATTACAAAAGTAGGTACCCTTATCGCTGATTAAGGCTCATGGGAATCCAAATATTGAAAATAGTTTTTCAAAAATCTTGTGGCAATTCTGACAAAAGTAGGTACCCTTATCGCCGCTAAGATATAGTTCTTGCCAAAGGAATTAGAAAATGGTCGCATAAAGTCAAGACCCCAAACATTAAAGATTTCCATTTCAAAACAAATTTTTGGGCATTTCATCCCTTTTGAAATGTTTCCTATCCTTTAACAACTGTCACAGTTTGCAACCATTGATTTACTATCTTTGAAAATTGAGGGCCAATAGAACCCTGCTTCCAAAACCTTGTGAGCTGTCTTATTTGCACTATAATGACCACTTGTTGGTCCATTATGATAGTGGTACAAAATTTTTTGGTCTTTTTCGTGTAAAACATATCGTCTAATTATTTAGTAAGAGCAGATTTGGAAAAGAAATGGGTCTTCCAAAAAAAAAAATTTTAAATTTGAAAAGAAATTTTTCCTTTAATTGTAGTTGAATTTTGTAGGGAGCTCCTTATCGACCAAATAATTAGATATGCTTGCAAACCAAGGCTTAAGTTCATTTTCTATGGTGTAAACAGAATAAAGCATTTTCTTGGGGAAGGCATCATTAATCTTCTCTTCTTTTACTTGGTCTAAAAATGGGTTATCAAGACTAAATAAATGATTTGTAGCTAGATTCTCACAATTCTTCTTATCCTTAATTTCTAAGTCAAATTCTTGACGCAGTAAAATCCAGAGGATCAATCGCAACTTAGCATTAGTTTTTGCAAGCAAGTATTTTAAAGTAGAATGATCAGAATAAACAATGACTTTATAAAGTATAAGATATGACTTAGCTATGATGGTCCTTTTTAGTTGTGGTGTAATTTACTTGTGTGGCTGTCAGAGTCTTGCTGGTGTCATGGATGGGTGGGAAACGACGATCTCTTTGTTCTCTAAGAACAGCTCCAACAGCTGAATCACTGGCATTGTAAATGATTTTAAAGGTAAACTCCATCAGGTACAACCATGATCGAAGCTTGCGTAAGATTATCTTTTAAGAGATTAAAAGCATGCAGACACCCCTCATTGAATTCAAATGGTGCATCTTTCTCTAGAAACTTAGTTAAGGGCCGAGCTATTTTTGAAAAATCTTTGATAAATCTTCTGTAGAAGCTAAGATGGCCAAGAAAACTTCTAATCGCCTTGATTGTTGTTAGTGGTGGGAGTTTAGCTATGACATAAATCTTGGCTACATCTATCTCTATTCCCTTCTTGGAAATTTTGTGACCAAGAACTAGTCGTCTGGACCATAAAATGACATTTCTCCTAGTTTAAGACTAAGTTTGTGTCCTCACATCTTTGAAGAACTTTACTGATGTTTTAGAGACACTTCTCAAAAGAATCCCCCAAAAAAAAAATATCCATGAACACCTCTATGATATCTTTGATATACTCATAAAATTGCCATCATGTACCTTTGAAAAGTTGCTGGAAGGTTGCAAAGACCAAAAGACATTCCTCTATAAGCAAATGTTCATAAGGGCATGTGAAAGTGGTCTTTGCTTAGTCTTTAGGAGCTATGGGGATTTGAAAGTAACCAACATTCCATCAGGGAAGCAATAGTAATCATGACAGAAATCTTTCGAGCATTTGATCAATAAAAGGTAAGGGAAATGATCTTTCTTAGTGGCATGTTAAGTTTTCGATAATTTATGCAAACTCGCTAACCAATGCAATGCACATAGGTATCGATTCATTCCTTTTCATTAGGGCAACAGTCATACCTTTCTTTGCAACCACTTGAGTTGGACTCATCTAAGCACTATTAGAAATTGGATAGATGATTCCACATCTAACAACTTCACCATCTCTTTGTTCACAACTTCTTTCATGTTTGAATCAATCATCTCTGTGGCTACACTATTGGTTTGAAATCATCCTTTATCAAGATTTTGTGGGTGTAGTACTAGGGGTTTATACCCTTAATACCAGCAATTCTTCAAGCTATTTCCTCTTGTGTTTTTTCATGACTTTCAACAACTTCCTTCTATCCATTATCTAGTTTAGAAGATATAATGACAAATAAATTAAAATCTTCTTCAAGAAAAGTGTATTTCAATGAGTTGGAAATTCTTTAAGTTCTAAATCAAGTGGCTTTGATAGAAGGCTTCAATCTCTCGACATCATCTCTATTCATCTCCTCTCTCATCTCCTTCTTCACAACTTTTTCATTCACCTCAAGATGTGCCATCATTTCCATCCCTAGAATTGAATTTGATATTTCAGTACTTCCTACTCAAACATACTTCCAAGTATCCTCACAAGTTATGTTTCTCATCATCTAATTACTTTTGGATCTAAAGATTCCACAACATAACAATCATCGTCATTATTCTTTTCCTGTTTGGCACCCTTTGATAGTTTGATAATCATTTCATCATTTTCCACTCTAGTGCTAGTTTCCCATCCTTCACATCTATAATAGCTCCCACAGTTGTTAAGAAAGGTCTCCCCAAAATAAGGGAAACATCTACTCTTTCATCCACGTCCAAGATAACAACATTAGCTGGGAAAATAAAATCCTGCACTTTCACAAGCATGCCTTCAATAATTCCTCTAGGGTATTTAGTAGATCTATCGACCAATTAAAAACTCATCCTAGTGGCCTTTGGTTCTCCTAAACCCAACTTCATAAACATTTGTAGGGCATTAAATTAATACTTGTTCCAAATCTGCCAACGCTTTTTCAACAGGTAAGTTTTCTATCAAGTAAGGTATAATATAACCATGGATATCTCTTAAGCTTCCTTTTGTTGGATAGTAACTCCTTTAAGAATTTTGCATATTAGCATTTGAGAGAGAGCATACTACTTGAATGGATACATAAATTTGTTGAACTACTCCTCATCTCTTCTTCTTTTGGCCCTAATTGGATAAGGTAGTGGTGGTTCATAGGGCTTGATAGGGGGTGTCTCCTTCCTTTCTTCTTCTCTTCTTCTTCTTCTCTACAACCACTTTGCTCTCTTTCTTTTTGTCAACCTTCCCTTTCTTTTCAACTTGATCTTTATCTTCAGATGTTTCTTTTTCACTCACCTTTTCTCTCTCAACCTCTCACTCTTTTTTTGTTCTCTTTTTAATTTTTTTCTTCTTCCTCCTTCCTTTGCACGCTGTTCCACTCCTTAGCATAATTGCATTTATCCCTTCTCAAACTCTCTCCCTAACCATATGAACGTCATTGTTCATTTATACCTCTAAGTTCTTGAGTGAGTTAGCATGACTTGCATTACTAGTTAGGTTTATTGGTAACCGAGTTTAGAGTTTTGGATAAAGGATAGGAATAGCTCCTCCATGCAAGCGTTTTTTTGATAAGATTCAAAGTAAAAGTACCCTTGTTGTTGTATTGAGGTTGGGTGATAAGCACTCATATTGTACTGACAACTCCATACTTCATTTGAAAAGGTTGGTATAAAATTTTGACTCTGGGGTTCATTAGAGTGTCCATAGAAGCCAGAATAAAAATAATCTTCTAACTAGGTAACAAAGCAAAGCAGTAAACCAAAAACAAACAGAATGTGAATAAACAAATAGAAATTAAACTAACTTGAAGAATTATGAAAAAGCAGTTAGAATAATAGAGTTAAAGCTTTCAGGTAGTGCTATGTTGAGCTTCATTTTGATGAATTCAATTTCGATTCCTGGCAACAGCACTAGAAAACTTGGTTTATTCGGTGGATCATCTTACAAAACACGAAGTTGAAGTTTTAAAAAATTTATATGAAAATGCTAATATGTTATATTCAACTTGAGTTGCAATCACCAATATTAAGCAAACGCACCTACTGAAGTAGCATAGAAAGTATTAGGTCATATTTCTTAGGGATTGTCAGCATCTACCATACTAACTTTTTATCTATTATCTAGCCAAAAAAAATTAGCAAAGCATATAAAAAAGAAACTAAACTACAGCTAATACTAAAACATATATACATGTTCTTAAGGTAAAATTGTAGGATAAATTTGTAAATGCAAGATTAGACTTAAGATTTGCTTCACCAAGTTCTTATCATGTGATTTCTCAACAAACAAATAGAGTTATTGTCGGTGTATTTTCACCTTAGAGCTCATGAAGGTAAGTTAAAACCTCTCTTAAGGTCATAAACCCCAGATCTAGATCAGACTGCTCGGACTACTGGAATCTTGTCATAAGTTATCAACAATCTAGATTCACATAAGGTTTTAGAATCCTTTGTTTAAAAACCTATTTCAGAAATTTGAAAACAAGTGATAGAAAGTTTCACCATCCCTTTCTTAAGGTGATTATGAGCAACTTCATTAGTAGCTTAAACTTATTTAAAAGAATGATCTGTCGATCTATTTAGTTGAAATTA
This sequence comes from Combretum micranthum, assembly GCA_024138025.1. Taxonomy (NCBI): domain Eukaryota; kingdom Viridiplantae; phylum Streptophyta; class Magnoliopsida; order Myrtales; family Combretaceae; genus Combretum; species Combretum micranthum. Next base: position 226,382 of record JAMXBD010001234.1, read on the forward strand.
ATCGTGAATCTAAGAGGTGCACCACACATTTAGATCTATGGAATTAAGTTTGAGCTACTAAATACAAATACTCAATCAATATTTAAGTAAAAGCCTTTGAAATCACATGAATCAAGATTTGGATTCATAAACCCTAAGTTAAGATGATTATTTCTCCATAGATGCAGCTATTAAGCATAGATTCAAAAGAAATAATATGGAATTAGGAATGAATATTGCAAATGGGTTAAAATAATTTTATCTAAAAGACTTCGAAATTCCTGAGCAAGAAGAAACAATTCATTCACTAAAGATTTCTCTCTCTCTATTCTACATTAGTAATTTTTTTACATATGGTACTCTTTTTTTGGAGGTCTGTGCACGTTTAGTTATAGGCTACAAGCACGAGAACCATAAAGTTTTTATTCACTGACATGGAAGATTGTTTATAACGGAAATATTCCTTATGCTCACACACGGTGTGTCGTTGAGCTAGCTAACTTGTGACAGCTAGACAAAGTCACTTTTTGTTGGTGAGATCTAAGGCTTGAAGTTTGGCTATGGTATAAGTTGTATCCTTTTCTTTAGAGGCTTGGATTTAGGCTCAGGTTTAATTGCGGGTAGAATCTAGTGTTTGACTTTAGGGTACGATTGAAGCTATATCATGAAGTTCGGGGCTCCATCATCTTAGTGTAAACCGAGGGCCATGTGGAGGAATTGGTTTAGGGTATGATTGGGACTTTGCCTTGTAGTTTTTCCCTCGATAGGCACTTTTGAAGGCCTTGATGGAAATCTGTCTTTGAACTTTGTTGTTTTTTTACTCCAAATCTTATCCAAAACACTTTGTTTCTTCTTTTCTTGATTCTAGGAGTTAAAAACAACATTTACATAATAAAAGCACAAAATTCATAGGAATTTATCTAAAAATGGATCAAATCAAGCTTAAATTCCTATGAATGGAATAGAGTATAACAAACTTATCAGTATGCTAAGCCTAGGCATAGGCATTCTCATTCTTATGCTTTTATATTTTATTATGTTCACATGCTTGGGTAGTCTAAGGATGTGTTACATATGCTTATGCTCATATGCAGGGATGGATCTTAGGAAGACCAAGGAGACCTTAAACCATATAGCTGAGCTTGTTAAAAATTTGTGAGCCCGAGGTTAGCATGTAGGCTCGTTATAGTTTGAAATTAAATAAATACTTACAATTGTATCCTTTTTCTATTGAGTTTAATTAAAATATTTAAGAATTTAAGTACAAATCATGTGATAATGATATATATTATATATAATAGAATAATATACATAAAAAAACTCGTTCTAGATTGTAAACCTAAGTAGAAGCTTAGACTTATCTCATTTAATTAAACAAACTTATTTTAAGTTCGAGCTAGACTTGTTTAGTATATGAGCTTGATCTTAGTGAAGTCTATGGCTAGTTAAGTTTAGCTCATTAGCAACTCAACTCGCTTGCACTTTTTAATTTTAATCCTTTGAAAATTTCATGTAATGTTTAATTAGAAATTAGCTAGTATTTTGGTATATTCATTCGACTTATTTAGTAAAAAAAATATAATTTTATTTAAATTATTTTCATGAAACATCTCATATATATAAAACAATTTCCACATTTGAAAAGAGATTCTTTTTAATTTATAAGTGATTCATGGATTACTTTTTACATTTACAAAGCATTTTATGATATGTGATTACTTTACAGTTACATTTTCAATATATAAATGTGTTGTAAATATAATCATCATGAAAAATAGTTTGTTATGACATCTTTAAAATAGCCTTTATGCATATGGTATTTTATTGAGTATTTAAGCACTCATTGAAAAATCATCTTTCATATTGTTAAAAAGTCATAGTTATTTTCATTATTGTTATATGGTTTACTTTGTTACATTTTTAAAAATTAAAAATCTCATAATATGTGCTATAATTATAAAAAAAAAATGAATTATTTTTCATGGATAAATTCAATATGAATATAAGAAAGGGCAAGATTACACCCTAAATGCAACAATCTTGCATCAGTTCTTGCTCAAATGTTGAGCCTACATCTTTTTGGGCCATTACAAGAGAGGTGGATGATTCGAATTTGATACATTTCATTTAAGAGAGTATGGTCATGTCATCAGATTATAATTCCATTGGCCATATGTTGGTGTACTTAACACTCCTAATCGTAAATGATATGTTTTATGTACTAATGGTTATAATATATTGGACACATGTACCTTAATGATTATGTCATTTTATTAAAACCTTTGATGTTTATAAATTGTGAACTTTAATTAGATAGCATTTTTGCATTCGACATTACCAAAATTTTAAAGGTTTTGTGATTGTAGAATAGTATTCTTTGTGTTTGTATGGGAGAGAATCACTTTCAAATTCTCACTATGGATTGAAAATCTCTTTAAACTTTGCAGTTTATTAGGTATGTATCTAAGTTGCTTTTTCCCTCTTGCATTTTACTATTAGTATATGCTCAACTTTAAAATCACAAGTAAAGTAACTATTGTTATTATTGTTTGGGTTAATGTGACGAAAAATACCTAAACTTTAGCAAGATATGCAATTCATTATTTAAACTTTAGCAAAATATACAATTAACTACCTATATTTTGATTTGATCAATTTAATGCCCGATTTCTCTCTTTGTGTTTGTTTTTGATACCTTCTTCAACTTAGCTAGCTCTGTTATCCTAGTTGTCAATATAAACCTATGAACAACTAACACATAGCAAGAGAGGTTTAGCAAAACCATTTTTGCATTTTATTATTATTATTATTGTTAAAGTTTTGACAGGTTAATATCCATTTTTATGGTTCTTAAAAAAATTCCTAATCACTTGATAATTTAAGCATGGAAATTAGAATTGCATTTATTTTAGATATTAATTCGAACAATATGAAATTAAATAGAATAAATAAATTATAAAAAAATTACATGTTGCAAATAAGTCTCATCCTAAAGGACATCATCATACTCATGACATCGATGAGTTCTATGTTCAGCCTAGTGCAAGAACATATGTTGAGCCCTATATGACCTCATCTAATCCACTTGGGCAACTCTTGTTTGTCCACTACAGTAGACATGAGACACATCTCCCAGCTGAAACAATGGAAGAGGACTACACATGATTATGATGAGTGCATCATACCACGTGACATAAATCTCATTGATGATGAATGATCAAATCCCTATAGGAAGCCATGTATCAATTGTTTTGGATTCTTACTAAAGTAGTTGCCTTGTTAAGAATGTTCAATAGTAGACTGAAAAGAGCACTAAATATAGGCAGTGGTGACAACAGTAGGAGGATCAGGACAATTCTTCCTCTTTCAGTTTTAAGCACTTCCTTCATAGTAAAGTACAAGATGTTTTTGAGTCTCGTTAGATTAACATCGATTTTAAGGTTTCTTATGTAAGAGTTTGTTCAATGGTGGGAGTTAGGGTTTCAAATCTACACCTTTTGGGGTTGATGACTTAAGTTCTCATCCTAATTTTCAATCATGTTCCTCTCATCTTCCACTTGACTTGCCTCGCACATAATCTTTTGGATTTTGTTTAAAATTTTTACCTCCGTCAACTTTTCTTCTGCATCTCAACTTAACATGGGTTAATGGTTGTCAAATGTAATTTATTTTTTGATTTGAAAAATTTATTTTTCTTGTTCCATGTCATTATTCTTTGAAGCATTAAAATGATTTCTTTAAGGTTCTCTTGCCACGTGCTAGTTGTTCTTAAGTTTATATTGCTAGCTAGGATAATAGAATTGACTAAGTTAATGGAGGTACCAAAAGCAAACACAAAAAGGGAAAATAGGTATTGAATTTATCAAATGAAAATACAAGTAGTTAATTGCATATTTTGTCAAAATTTAGGTAGCTTCCAAGACATTAACCCTTATTATCGTCATCATCACAACTTAGTTTATAATTTATTTGAATATCCAAAACAATTTTTTCAAACCACAATTTCAAGCAAGTTTTAATGATTTATTTAGAACCAATAAAGTCACAACACAATAGGGGAAAAAAAATTGCCATCGAGAATCTATGATTTAGAACAAGGTGGCATATAACTTGGTGGTCGCCGCATACTTGTTGCCTTGGTTGGACCATTTTTGACAATGAAGACCATATCCATCCCCCAACTTGCATGACGTTCTAAATGACAATGCATAAACCAAACTCCTGGCGATGAAAGTGATGATATTAGTGCATAACATAGACTAATAAATTAAATAATGTTTATCATTTGATGATTATTGCAAGAAGGTATGCATTGCATGTTAAATTAGTATAATATATTACACAAAGGATGGTAGGATTAGTAATGAAAATGATTACCTGGATTATCGGCTATAAATCTGATAGTAGTCCATCCATTTTTGGGTAGTCCAACAGTATTAATCTCAGGAGGGTCAACCAAATTATAGGTGAGTGGACTGGTCTTGTTGTCGAAATTTCCATTACCCATTCCAACAACATAAAAGCTATAGCCATGTAAATGCATGGGATGATTCTCCGCAGCTCCAATGTTAGTCCCTTGAAATATTAATTCCACCGCTGCACCATACTTTAACACCATCACTTTTGTTCCTAAACTTGGATAAATTGTATTATCCCCTGTATCACCGGTGAAGTTGAAAAGCATCGGGGGTTTGTCTGGGAATGTTGAGTTGTATACTCCTTTCAGTTCTCTGCAATTATTTATTAGGGTAAGTAACCTCATTTATATAAATAATAATCATGACAAAAATGTCTTATAAATATAAATATAAATGGGAATGGTATTTAATGACGTACTTAAGGTCATATATTGTAGGATATATATAGTTAATTACCCATAGTATGCTTGCAAAATACTGATTGATGGTGTAACAAAGCTTATGTTATTCAAGCTTGCTGACAATCTGTTACCGTCTGGTCCAGCACATGTGCCATTGCAATCATTTATTTGATTAACTGAAACTGTGATAAATATGCGTTTGGTGATCTTCAAAGGAACTTTAGTAGGATGTTCTTTGCTATTTAAACTCCTCAACAATGCAGTGAAGTTAGCTACAGCATCCTTATCATTGTAGGCTGGAAGGGTTGGTAAAGAGGGAGTTGTGGGGGGTGTATATTTGCCTTTATATTGGAAAATGGCGGTAACCGTAGTGTTGTCGAATGGAGCTGGGGTATCAGCAAATGGACTTCCAGCGATATAATAGTGACTAGGAGACTGATTTGCAGTCACTAAAACATCCATTGTTTGTCCTGGAGTTATCATTATGTAACTTACAGAAATTGGTTTAAGATATGCACCATCCATTCCCACTACAGTGAGGTTATGGCCTGCTATTCCAAACCACATTTCTTCATTCATGATTGCACTGATAATTCGTAGGAGATAAGTTTTCCCATATTCAGCTAATACATGATAAGTTGTGCCTGCATTCATAATATTATGGTATATGATTTATAGTTATGAAATATATGCAATTCGACCAAACATGTAGTGTAATTAATTTATGAGGAAATCATGGAAGAAAAAATTCATTCAGTATCCTTCGTTACACGCATGTATGAGTGGTAGGTAAGAACCAATAATATTTTGATATTTGATAATTGGGTAAATTACATCGAAAGGTATCAACTTTTGAGGGTAAGTTTATTTAACGTATTAATATTTCGAGTGGTTAAAAAGAGGTATCAACCTTTTACAAAATAAATAAAATGAGGTATTAAAGTTTTGAAAAGTTCATTTAAAATATCAACATTTTTATTAATTTTCAATTAAGTTCCCTAAATTTTCATTAATGATCAATTATTAACACCTTATTTGACTCACTTTGCAAAATATCAATACCTTTTTTTAACCACTTGAAATGTTCATGTCTTAAATAAATTTTTCCTTAAACGTTAATTTCTCTTTTGAACAACTTGAAACGTTGATAACTTAAATTCACTTATGCTTAAACGTTGATACCTTTCAATATAATTTTCCTCTTGATAATGAATGTCTTATTACTACTATCATGTATCCAAAAATGAATGATAATTACTCATTGTTTAGACATAATACCTGATGAAATTTTTCTCGAAAGTTACTAGTTAGTTTCTTCATTGTGTGAAAAACTTTTATATACACGCATGCACATACCTTTTGAGCAGTTGTATAAATCTCCCGGTTCACCATTGATGGTGAAGGCATCAGAAATGTTAGGATCGCCACCAGTTGCAAGAGCATCCTCGATGTTTTGCATTACACTTCCTTTATACCACTCACCTAGAGTTATCACATAATATAGTTACTTGAATGGTTAATTTAAGCATAATTGTTAGCATTATTTTAGTTAACCATGATAAAAGGGAAGATGTATAAGACGCTTGCAATAGAGTTAATATATAATAAGATTACCAAGCACAATTGTTTTCTCTGCATAAGGCTTTGGATATGGGTAGGGAACTCCAGCAGGAGGAAGAATAATAATAGGACCATGAACAGTTGCACGTGTCCAATCACTGTGAGCATGCCACCAAAGGGTTCCTTCTTCTTGTGTAATTGCAATTTCTTGGGTAAAACTTGTTCCAGGTGGAATTGGGCATTGAGTCACATTTTCAGGACCATCTGACCATGGATTTTTTGGTTCTCTTATTCCATGCCTGAAGAGCCAATGGGAATCTTATATGTTATATATCTACGTTCATCTTTCAAAGAAAATATGAAATATTGAGAACAAAGTAAGATCATTGACAAGAAAAAATTAAAAAAAAAACAATCATTAGCACTAATATGTTATGTATTAACTGATGTAGTTGATAAATACTAAATTTATTTTCAGAAATAGTGGTAATAGTTTTGGCAAAAAAAAAAAAAAGAAAAGAAATACTGGTAATAGCATGCAGTTTTAAAGTATGAAAATTTTACTCGTATGAATACCACTAATCGATTTATATGATAAAGAACTAGCTAATGTCTATATGAAATTTTTATGTTTTCACATTTGTTTCATATTTTTACTTTTTTTTTTTTCCCAATAATTTATCTTTTTAACATTTGTTCAAACTGCGTTACGTTTCTACCAAAATAAGATACCAGAAGGAAGAAATTACACATAAATATATATATATATATATATATATCCCTCTTAAAAATATATATTTATTTTGTTGTTAGGGTATGTATATGGATTTTTACTTGTCTTCAAGGCTTTCAAGTTGGTGATAAAAAAACTACAAAATTGATCGCAAAAAGATGATCCCACCGGAGCCAAGGAGTAAATTGATAAGATGAGATGTTCCTCTCAGAAGTGTGTATCAGTACACACATATTTTCTTGTCAATCGAAATTATTATATCACAAACGGATCTTCAATCGGATAATAAAGAAAAAGAATTATTTGGAATGTGACCCTACACTTGCGTAATCGGTATATGTTATGGTATATAATATAAGATACCCCATTTGTCAGGTTAAGTACTCCCGGTGATTTATCTTTTATATATTACATCATAGTTTGAGGGGTTATCAAAATTAAGTGAAGTCAAATCTTGATACTAAGCAGGGACGGATTTAGGGGCCGATAGAGGCCTCGGCCTTCTTACTCGAAATTTTTTTTTATTATTGTAATATATTTAAGTAAAATTAAAAATATGTGCTATATTTGTTTGTATAAACTTTACTGATGAACCGAATTGTCTTCAGGTTGTCCGAAGAGGCAAAGTTCTGTTTTGCTAGTTATATGAAACCTAAGTCCTAGGTTCCGTCCGTTGGATTTTATGATGTTCCCTCCTATGTAGCTGCTTTTATTTTTTATTATTATTCTTCTTATATACTTTCTTATACCATTTTTACCGGGCTTTGTCAATTATGGTTGCATTCACTTTTGGACGCATAAAGGATATATTGATATCTATATATAGAGGCTCTTGCATGTGCATAATAATGCTCACTAAATATTTTCATCACAGTAGTGTTTAATCAGGAGAATTTGATAGTAAGTCAGGACAAAACTATGAATTGGTATATATTCTAATATAATTTATAAGTAAATGATGTCTATTTAATGTATTTCCAAAATATAGTATATGAAGTAAACTGTGTCATGAAAATAATAATAATTAAAAAAAGCAAAGTCCAATACAATTGAAATAAAATTAAAAATATACAAAAAACCGCAGTGGCAATTAAGCTTTTTAATGTGGTATACATCACATTTTAATTGATAATAAAATTTCTAAATAGGATAAAAAATTCAGCTACGTATAAATTTGAAAGTAATCGGCGCTTTAGCTGTAAATGTTAAAATCATTTTGAATTCTTTCTGCGATATAAATAATTCTCTCTTAATTACCAAAAGCACAAAAGATAAGTTTCAACTTGAAATTCTATATGTTAACAAAAAATAATAATTAAATTAAATAATTTTTTCTTACGAGATTTAATCATAATTATAAAGTAAGTATTTTATTATATAATCAATAATACACGATTTTCTTTTTATCTCATAAAATAGCAGTTGATCACTATATAAACCGTGTACCAACCTTATTTTAAGAAAATAAAAAATTGTTGAATAATTCCTATTTGCCATCCCTTCCCCTCCTCCCCTCTCTATTTTCTTTTCAAATAAACCATATATGTAACATTATCATCATTATATAACATGCGCTTATAGCGCATTTTCTTTTTTAAAGAATCCAAAGTGACACTGTGGGTTTGGATGCGAAGGAAAAAGCTTAGCAAACGAAAGGAAGACAAAGTGGTGGAAATGAATGGGAAACAGGTGTTTGGATGCGGTAGAAAAAGGCAGAAATGAAATAAAGATTTTCAACTTTTGCATTTTTCATTTTGTTTCCATAAATAGGTGGAATCCGGCAGAAATCATGAATAGCGTACCAAATTTTCATTTTTCTCCTAAATAAGTGAACGTTTAAAATCGAACATGGGTAGTTTTATCAATTACTAACTCTATTTGCTTCTTTTTTCCTTCAATGTCTATTATAACAAACTTTTTGCTCACTTTTATTTTCACTTATTTCCACTTCCACTATATTTTTTCCATCCATTTCCACTAATTTCAACTTCTAACAAATACTTTTAATATAATAAAACAAATCATATGATCAACGCTATTATACCAGAATCTCTCCTAGCTTGCTATATTTTTAAAAGTGGCTAAAAATATAGATTTTTTAGGTGATTTGCTAGGAACCGATCTTGGTCCTATGCCTTAGACCAGTTCTCATTTTTCATTTTCTTTTTCCCCTCTTCAACACAGATCTTTGGAAGAACATTTCATGATGCACAGGATCCAATGATATGCTTCCTTTCTTTCTCTTACATGTAGACATATTATATATAATATACGGGAACCGCAAATACTATGAGATATTTCTAGGCAACTTCTATTAAGAATCTTAAGACTTTAAGTGAGTTTTAAAGTGATGTTAGACTCGAGAAGTTTCTTAAAATAAAGATGGTGTACAGCAGACGGCATGATTATTTAATTAAAACTAGTTGCTATTCGACAAATGTTTGTACGTTACAAGCAAGGATTTATGAAACATTAACTTTGATTATAACGAGAAATTTCGAATGTGAATGTCGGACTTCTGAGGGTAGCATTCGGTACGCTTGCTTGCGCGCTCAGGACTAGACATCACGGGACGGTTTCGAATCGTGAATCGTCCCGAACTGTCTCCGGCGGTTCTGTACCTAGGAACCGTTCCGTCGGGGACGGTTACGAACCGCCTAAGGACTCGCCGGAACCGGCGAGTCTTAGCGGTTCGTCACACGGAACCGACGGTTCCACCGATTCAGACCCGTCTTAAAAAAAAAAAAAAAAAAAACGAAATCGTCAGAACCGGCGGTTCCATGGAACCGCGAACCGCCCCGGCTCTGGGGGTTCTGGTTCCGGTTTCGGTTCAAGTTCCACGAAATGTGGAACTGTGAACCGGCGGTTTCGGTTCAGGTCCAAAACCGACCCGAACCGTGCCGATGTCTACTCCGGACACTCAAAAAAGGGCAAAAAAAAAAAAAAAAAAATTAAAAGGAAACTAACTCGGAATTTCCACGCCAAATTTAAAAATTATATATATATATATATATATTCTAATTATCGGATTTCCAGCGGCATTCATGGATTATGTTTTAACATATGATCAGATAATAAATAATTTTTATAGCAATTATCATCAATATAACCATGTGTTAAAAATTATTAATAATTATATAATATGTATATATTATACATACATGTAGATATATACATGTGGCGTGTAAGACTGATAAAGCCATTCTTGGCAATGATGGGTCAAATGGGAGAAACTAGCGAGCAATGAAAGAGAAGAAAGAGAGAGGAGATTACCAATGGATGGTGACACCGTAAGTGCCATGGTTGTGAACGGTAACGAAAGCTATGTCACCTCTACGAACACGTAATGTTGGCCCTGGAAAAGTGCCATTAACAGTCAATATGCTCTTGGTGCTACACAGTTTTGTGAAATTGGTCTCCTTCAACTGCATATACCAGCAACAACAACAATTAATAATAATAAAGAAAAACATATGCCATATTATATTCTCACTTTCTAAATTCTTGTTCCAACCTAACACAGGTTTTGAATGTCGTGGTCAAATCTTAAATTAACGTGACTCCAATAGAGCGAAGTTATGATCGATACTTACAACGAAATCATAGTAATGGATTTTGCCTCGAGCCATGCACAGAGCCAATCCATTCAAGAAAATAATAGCTATGAATGGAGAAATGAGCTTCATCTTTCAAGTATATTTTTGTTTTTGTTATTTCCAGACCCAAACAAGTTGATCGATATATATAGGGAGAAGGACAAACCACTGTTCAACTCCAACCCGTACCAGTTACAAAGTAGGATTTGAAGGATGAACCTCATGGTCTAAAAGGACACGTGTGGACCCCCATCTAGCGGCGCCTAGCTAGGGCAAATTCCTACTTCCTATTATGATTCCAAACATGTTTGGGCAGTAGAAGGATACAAGCTAAGAACATAATATATCACAAAGAAAGGAAAAACAAAAGCATCTTTCTTTATATAATGGCACGTGCTGTAAGAATCATTTCTATCTATATTTACAGCCACTTGCCAGGAAATGGACGAACATTAATTTCTTAAGATTTTTCCTTTTCGTAGGTTGTCGTATTAGGGTGTTAATGAAATGTAAAGGATAGCTTTGATTAGCTAAGTCTAATTTTATAATTAATTATTTGAAATTTAAAAATATTAATTTTGATATCATAACTTAATTATTTTTGTAATTAATTATTAAAAATTTCCTAAATTATATAATTAGTTACGTAAAATTTATTCAATCTTGAGATTAACTATCCTATCTAATTACTATAAATAAACTCGAAAAGTTTTAAGGTAGTAAAATGTAAGTCGTTAATTATAAAAATTTAAAAACTTAAGGTACTAACACGTGACATTTTTCCAAATGTAAATACTCCATAAAGATGTGCTAGGGTTAACATCAAATCCAGTAATACAAATTTTAAATTAACGATGGGGTAGATTCAATTGTTTATTTCGGTATTCGGCTCGTGGGAGCAGTTTCAGTTTTCAGTGACATCGATTGAGTTTATATTTATTTGTGTATTTTTTTTCAAATAATACAAATAGCTCGAAAGTTAGTGAATGAAAGCTTTTCCATTCATAAAATATTAGAGACACAGTAGATACTCTCTGGAACAACAAAGCAAAGAGATGGAGATCATAGATCTAATTCATAACATATATCTTTTAAAGGGAGAATAGTGGGTATAATTCAACTTTTAAACTGAAAAATAGTTCTAACCTGAAAAGCGACAATTAATACTCTTAAAAAAAAAACCCCACATAATGGGAGATTTTCATCTCATTTTGGGTCTTGTTTTAAATTTTATCCTAAAAACAAGCTTATTGTAAAACTTAATACAAAAATGAATGAGTGAAGACACTGTCTTTATCAACACATTTGACTATACACCATAGGCTCCATCGTCGATAGCATTTTCAATGTAGACGTATCACATTAAAGACGTTGTTGAAGACAGCACCTTTAATATAGTTGGACCACGCCTTCAATATAATACCAACAAAATAAAGAAGTTATAGACGGTGCCTATAATGTAAAATCAAAGGCACTACTTTTACATACTCATACTGGTATTAAGTTTTAAAACAAACTTGTTTTCGAAATAAAAATGGAAAAGGGATTCAAAAAGAAACGAAAACCCATAATGGGTAGCCAACTACTCTAATTTAAAATGAAAACAATTACGAAAATAAATAAGCCAGCTGTGTGAACTTAAACTCTGAAAAGTGTTGAGACGGTCCTACAGTGATGAAGAGATGTTGCTATGTAACATGTGCAACGGATAAATAATTGGGCACCATAGAATGCAACCCAATTACAGGAACTAGCTCTCACTTCTTCCCTTTGTTCATCGCGCCTTGATAGCTTATTGGTCCTTCGCCTGTAAAATTCATAAGTCGGTTAATGAGTTATAAAAATTGATCAGACAGAGGTCCTTGGTCCTAAGGGCAGTGCAGTCTCAACATGTCAATGACAAATATGAATAACACAAAAGGAAAACATATATTTGTAATCCAACTTCAAGCTTGAAAGTAATTTATTTTGGAATTGTATCAATATATATCATATATTTAATTAGAAAAAAAGATGATTTTCATGTCAACCATAAGGAGGGAAATCCTTGTGGTTTCTTAAAGAGTTTAAGAATATGCCATAATGTATTCTAGCCACTTTCACACAATCATTTTGTTCTTTACATGTACATCTAAGTATCTAGTTGGTTCATTGATTTAGGCTAAATTTTCTAAATTGATGCAATACTATTTAAGAAAAAGGATTAATGTCATATTGTTGAATGAAGAAAATTCATTTTTTTTTTAATAATATATATTGATTAACTTCATAAGAGTAGAGTATAATAGTTTTTTCTTTTCTTTTTACATGAATATTTTTGTATTTGGTTAATATCAGTGTTATTATTGTGAATTGAAAAGTCGCTATTGCTATGAAATGAGGAATTGAAAAGACCAATGGATGACTATTCTCTTATCTTCTTGATAATTTCCTATTTACCTTTGAGATCTTAGTTCAATTTTTAAGCCACAAAATAGGAAAGGGGTTTATTAGTATTTTTAAGTCTGGGTATGTCAATATTTTTAGATATATTTCAAATCTTTTTTTTTTTTTTTATGTAATGCCGCTGCCTAAAATTAGTCAACCATAAGGAGGGAAATCTGTAGTGGACTTTGAATAGGGATCATTAAACTGGCTTGTTACATCCAATCTTTTTTAAACATGTTCTTGCATGTAGGAGGATGACTATCGATCTTGGCTTATAGCAATCTCATTCAAAATAAACATAAAATGAGCTTGCTCCATTTTATTCATTGATTATTGAGATGATTTGATACTTCTCATATATTCAATGTGCCTATAAATAATTAGCAACTTATCCTTATTTACAACTTTTGGAGAGAGAAGAAAGACAATACTCTATAAAGGAAACTCTATTCACAAGGATCAAATAAACAAGTTAAGAAACTACCACTCTGATTACTTAAGAAACAAAAGGTTGATGTAACAACTCGGAATTCCACTCATCTAGGTATTGTCTGCTTTGTTGAAATATCGCATGGTTTTGTCATTTCTGTCAGTTGTTCCTAGGAGGTCACCCATCCGGAGAGTGCTTTCCATTAAACACACATAATTTTAGAGTTCTAATCAACTCCAAACCATTATATTAAAAAGCGCTTCTATTACTAGAGTTCCACCACCTTATATTTAAGGGGTATTACATACTTCTCTACTCATAGAATTGACATCGTCATTAGTTTTGTTACTGATGTTCAGAACCATACCAAGTAAGGAAGACACTAGAAGTGCTCTATATAAGTTCAAAAGATACCCTTATTCTGAGGCACTTTGCCTTATACAACATTTATTTCCTCTCACTTCTGACTAGTGAGCTATTCTGATACTATTTGTAACGACCTGAAACTCTACTTATCAAGGTATTGTCTACTTTGGCAAAATACCACATGGTTTTATCGTTGGTGCCAACTATTTTCCAAGAGGTCACTTATTCTAAGAGTGCTCTCTACTAAATATGTTTAACTTTAGAATTCTAATGAATTTTAATGCCTCACTGATTAGAGTTTCACCCCTTATATTTGAGGGATATCACAACACCAAAAGACGCTTCATTGATAAGCGACCTTACATTTGAGGGTATCACGGTTGACACATGGGATTTACTCAAATTCTCTTATTTGCCACTTGCTTGTTTTTCCTCCTTGTTGTTCTATCTAAGTTATCTAGTTAAGTGTTATCTCCTCATTAACATTTTGAAACCACATGTAAGTTATGTGATTCATGTGATTAGTCGTAATTATTGGTCTGGGGTTAAAAATTGTTGCTTAGCTTATGCAATATATTTTTTTTCTTTCTTGAATTGAAAATTAAAAAAAATAAATTTATATTTATTTATATGTTTTATATTATTAATATTACAAAATAATATTAATATCTATACAATTGCATTAGTAATTAGTATTACTTATATCTAAACAATTTATTTACTAGTATTAGCAATAACTTTATATCCACTCAACAGGTAATTGACCTTTATCCTAATCTTATAACTTCTTAAAAAAAAAGCACAATAAAAGAAAATACTAAAAAAATACTTAAAAAAACAGTAAGTTACATACTTGTCAACATTGAGAATTTTTAATTTTTTGAAAGATAACATATTTCCATTTCAAGATAGCCAACCATAACAAAATTACATACTTGTTAATTTTAACAATGCCATGGCTGGCTAAGGTGATGGTTGCCATGTCCGGCGTTGCCGCTTAGCTATCAATATGGACGGGGATTTTCCATCCTTTTTCAAAATGTAACAATGGCTGCTCCGATGCCTACATGGCTGTCCATATGGGTATTGCAATCTCGCTTAATTGGTTATGGTTGGCTAGGAAAAAAATGACAAGAAGGTATTTCTACTAAATTATGTTTCATCAATTGGAATGCGTTCATTTCAATTAATAATAACTCAAATTATATTAATGATTTCTGTAGACATTTTCTCAATAACTTTGACATATTGCTAATAATAAATTACGTGGACAACTGATAATCTAAGACATGGTCTTTTTTTTTTTCCCCCCCATCTATGTCAACACGGTCAATACTTCATCCCACAAAATGACAGCCGAATTCCATGGGTACCATTGGCCACTTAGTTCTTGCTATTTCTTTAAAAAGATTCGACGAAAAACGACAAGAGCTATACAGTTCCAATACCTTGAGCCACTGATCCAACATTTTTGGTTCATCAAATTGAGGAATGTAAAGGAAAAAAAAAAAAAAAAAAAGATATGAAGAAGCGAGGAATGGTAACTGCTGTGCCTAGGCTAGCTACAGTTCACTTCCAATAAAAAGCAGCCACCGTCAGATTGAAGATGATATGTTTCTGGTGGGTGATTATATACACAAAATACGGTCAAATTCCTTTATAATAAATGAACCATTTGATCATTTTGGGGGAAAATAAAGATGAAGAGAACAGTTCGTTTGAACATATAATAAACGTGTTGAACCTATTTTATGTAACCCACCTATATTTTATGTCAAATGGTGCATTTTAAAAATTGATGACAGCTAAACAAGGAAGATATGTTCTCCAATGTGCAATAGACGTGGCTGGTTCTTCTCCAACAGCTAGCTTACCATATGCATAATTGCATTATTGTTGCTCTTCCCTACATTAGAAAAAAAAAAAAAAAAAAAAAACTCTTACTAAACCAACCGTCCCATTCTTCATCATGAAACACGTGTGATAGGAAAAAGATTTTCTAATAATTATTAAGAGAACACAACATTTGAATAAAGGTTTTGACCACGAGTACTTTTGTAAAATCGTGGTATTGAATAAGCTTTGTAAAATTGACATATAAAATAATTTATTTTATATAGAGAAGCAGGGAGTGCCATTTGTTAAATAATAAAAATACAAAGTAGTTACTTTAAAAAAACTAGGATATCTGTCACATAAAAAAAAAAAAAAAAAAGAAGTAAGCATCACCTCTCACTTCTAACTCATGCATCTTTCTCTTCTCAACAAATTCTCATAACCCATCAAACCCTAAATCTCGCTCTACTAGCATCTCATTTGAAGGATCAACATGAGGTTAAGGTTAGCTACTCTTCTTTTCTTTTGGAAATCCTTAAGAAGAGTACACCCCTAAACCCCCAACCTTAGGCAAATTAGGTGTTCAAAACATTTGTGCCTTGGATAAACAAGAACTCATATCTTTTTTCCGTTGAATTTCGAGATAAGGGTTGTTTAATGCGTCTGGTTGAATCAGAGGTCAAAACATGTGGTTTAGTTGTAATGATAAGAATATATCCCTTGTTAATAGGTCGCTGATTGTGAAAGAGGAGAAGAGCAATCAATTGACTTCAAATAAATTGATGTATGAACGTTTGGAAAAGTAGTTGTACATGTTAAGAATGAATCTATGGAGTTTATATTTTTAATGATCAAAGGAAGTGATGGATTTGGAGAAAATCACTTTTTGAAACGTAGGAGACACGAATAAGGAGTCACATCCGTGTTTTGGATCATGATTTCCTCGATTTTGCATTGTTTTGAACGCTCGTACTAAGTCGCGGCCGTGAAAGCCTTCGTAATGGCCGTAGACTTGTCATACCCTCCATCACGAGCGTGACAAAGGGAGTGAAATCTTCCTGGTCGATCACAACCTTTCTCATAGGTGTGAGCTTCAAAGTGATTTTTAATCTTATTTAAACCTTTTTAACGGTCTTTCTAAACATCCAAAAGGTTGACCTAATATCAAAGTGCACTTAAACCTAAGTAGGATTGTGTATCTAGACATAGAATGGTAGTAGACTTTTAATGAACCTAGGAAGCTAGATAACCTTAGGATTATGTATTCTTTCATAACAAGAGTAATGGGTTGGTGTTGTCGTGTTGTGATAAAATGCTTCCAAAAGAATTGATTTATCCATTTGAAATGCTGAATCTGGTACATCATTACCTTGTTTATTGTTTATGCATGTTATGTACTAGTAACTAAAAATAGACTAATTAATATTTGACTCTAATAATTGTTTTCCTGCTTGTGTTTGGTTGACTTAGTAGACAAGGAGTATCGATGATGCGAGGGTGGCACTTGATGATCCTTGTGTCCGTTGTCTCGAGTGGAGTGGCACTTGAAAAGGATTCCGATAGATTAAGTGAAAACGGTTGAAGTTCCCAGGTGTTGGGAAGTACCCTGTGCCATATATATGTATATACATAAGTATATGTTTCTTGTAGAGTCATGAGTTACTCCAGTTTTAGGTTTAGGCACGAACAACACCAGGTCGTGTTAGTTGCTGGCTTAAAATTATAAATAAAGAAGATGTTGTTGCTGCATTGATTATCATGTTGCATGTGGCAATAGGTGATGATAGTTCATGCCTATGCTTGTAGCTTTGGCGTACTGGATTTCAACTCAATCCTTTTTATTTTTTATTTTTTCAGGAATAAGTGAGGAGCCTATAGCATTCGACTTATCAAGATACAATGTCTATGTGTGGGAATGACTATAATGGACCAGATTATCCAGCAAATTACTAATCATTATATTGGTGAGAAGATTTTAAGTTTGATATTTGAGAAACAATGTTTCAAATTCTGGTTGGTGTAGCCATTTAAGTTTAAATTTTCTCAGTTAATAAAGGTATGACTTGACTTTCAGTTATGCCAATGTCACTGCAAAGCATTTAGATTTGCATTTATGACTATTGATTAGATTATCTATTTAATGTGAGTTTGAATTTATTAATTGCTTTAAGGAAGTTAACGGCTTTCTAAGCTTTAGCTTGTTTCCTTCTTTTTGGTAATACGTCGTGGGCTGATTACACATGGAGATTAACACGTTACTAAAATATAGGTTTTCTTTCTATTACTTTATAAAAATGTCTAAAAATATCAATAAGATATCATGTGATTATTACTAGTGTGTTTGTAAAAAGCAATTACAATTGGTATATAATACGATATATAGATTTTCTTGAGTATTCTTGCTACTTATTAGCTTAATTGCTAACATAAATTTTGAACTCAAAGTTTTGATGAAACGAACGTCACAACTTCACACTTGACCAAGCATCAATTTAATTTGATAATTCATCTTACACACAAAGTGCTCCTATTAGGAGGTTCAAAACGAAACTGCTTGGAAAAGGATAAATTTGTTGTTAAAGTAGATAAAATTCATCTATACGTTTGGTCAGGACGAATTTATCATTAATTTGGTGATATTCGAAAGCCTGCTTAAATTAAGATGAATTTGCTGTAACTAAAGTGAAATTCCTCTCACTGTATATAAAATGACGAGCTCATCATTAAATAGATTAAATTAACCTACCTATTTATACTCGCTGTGATCATAAAACCTCCGTAGATTATTATGCCTTCGTTCCACCATTCTAGTTTATTATAGAAATTAACATGTTTTGATTCTCCATTGTCTTTTTATTAGTCATTATATTGGCAACACAGGAGAAAAATGGGTCAATCTTGTTGTTTACATCTCGACTTTACATCTTTTTGTAATTATATATTTAAAGTTTTAAATTATCAATTCATACACCTTATTATATATTTAATTTTTTTTACTGTTTATATATTTTTTTGTCTCTTTCTACTTTTATTGATGATGTTGATTTTTCAATTATATGGTAATAATATGACTTGACATTATATGTAATATAAAATAAAATATTACAAGTACTGCATTGTGATTTGCTATTATGATAATAGGGTTAACATAAAGATATAGATATAAATAGTAATAACTAAATATCCAATCATATATATATAAATTAATAATTTAAAATTTTAGATGTATAATTACAAAAAGATATAAAGCTGAGGTGTAAACTACACATTGATACCAGGAAAATCCTTTGATGACATTGATAGGAGAAAAATCATTTGATGTCATTCTTTAATGCTTGATGGTAATTTCAAGTTTTAAAGATAAAGGGTTATAGATATAATGGCGAATATTAATGGAGGTATTACCCGAATAATGTCATGGGCAGAGTTTTTGCAGTTGGGGAAATATGGTACATAAATACTGGTCTTCCAAGGACGATATATGAAAGAGGAATTGATAATTGCTGGATGACAACATATGTCTAAAAAAGGATATGCAACGGTTCAATACACATGTGAGTTGGTGCCGAAATTAACATAGAGTAGGTATCTGAGGCCCTGCAAGTACGTAATGTACTTGCAAAGATAATTGAACTGTACTACCAATGTTTTATATCGTCTTCTTACTATATATCGTGTATGCAAGAGTTGCTCTTGGATCCCATTCCTCAATTAGTTTTTTATCCTTGGCACCATATAACTTACTACTCTCATCATATCTGATTTCGATCCTTTTATTTTTTTTTTTCAAATTGGGTGAAAAATAAATTGGTAAGTATTGGGTGTATCTAATTTTAAATGTATCTTCCATTCAATTTATGATCATTCCACTTTTTTCTGTTTTTGCTCTTTTCTTTTGAAAATTGTACCAATTATAAAATTTTCATAAATATAAAATTGTTTTTTTTCCCTATTGCTTTTGTCTTTTGTTATTTTTGCAATTTTACCAATTTTAACATCTTCATAAATATAATATTGGAAAGATCAATGTGATATTCAATAAAAAAACTGATATATCATAATTATCCAAAAAAAAAAAACTGATATTTTATAAACTGAGTGGAATTTACTTTTTAGAATTAGCTGCCACGCTAGCCCTACTATCTTTCTCTCAGGATGAGCTCATATAAACATGTCTTCCATCGGAGTCCGGACGTGAATTTTGGTACATCCCGGCGTGTGTTCTCTTTACTATTGAGGTATATTTTTTTGGATTTTCTATTTTTCATCCGTATCTGTGTGTACGAAATGACATATATAAATATGTTCGATTTGCATATATGTTTTATCTATGTTTGATCTAATTGATCTTTTCATGAGAATTATCAACTTTTTTTTTTTATATATCTATTTCTCCAGAAAAAC
The DNA here is from genome assembly GCA_024138025.1 of Combretum micranthum. Lineage (NCBI taxonomy): Eukaryota > Viridiplantae > Streptophyta > Magnoliopsida > Myrtales > Combretaceae > Combretum > Combretum micranthum. The sequence continues at coordinate 246,532 of JAMXBD010001234.1, forward strand.
TAGCCAAACCCAACACATTCGTATTCCACTAATTCAGCATTAATAGTTTACTCATAAGACTTGTCTTATTTTATGAATTATTACCATCTTATTCTGCTGTCCTTAAGCAGGTTTTGCAATAAAAGCATCACATTCATATCCATATTGCTGTTTCCATTTCATGTGCCGCCTGAAGTTTCTTCTGCTGGTCTCTGGTATATAGATATGCCTAGAGCTTTTAATAACAATAAAAATAAGTAAAGATCCCACATTAATTAAAAACTAGATTCACATATAATGAGGTGCTGAAGATCACTGTAGTGACTTAAATAAGTACATTCATGTTGCTATATATAAAAACTCCATGGTCCAGCTTATGGTAACATTAGTTTTTTCATAGATGGAACATTTTTTATTTTTGTCTGCTACATCCTTTTCATTATATTATTGGTAAAAATAAATAAATAAATAAATAAGAAGTATATATATATATATATATATATAGGGTTAATATCACAAATGATAGCTGAATTTTGACAAAATATGAAATTAGGTACTCGAACTTTAAAATCGTAATTTAATACTTGAATTTTGAAATTGACTATTAAATGAAAATATTTGAAAAAGATACTATTGGTGTGTATGAAAATTTTCTTAGGTAGCAAAATGATTAATTTCAAAGATCAGGTACTAAATTGATCAAATCTAAAGCCACCATTTGTGATATTAACCCTATATATATATATATATATATATATTATGTTAAGTACAAAGAATATTTATATTTCCTTCGACTTTAAATAGAATTTATTAGTCCTTAACTTTGGTCTAACCTCCATGTGGTGATCATGAGCGAAGCACCTTTATTAATGTTAATTATAATTGCCAGCTACTCATCACAAACTTATTCAGTGTCCTTATCGCTAAGTAAAAGTGCAACGTCAATAATAGGTTCCACATGCACTCACATTTAGACCATATTGCCGAAGGGGAATAATGTGGATGATGTTTGTAGTAGGTAATGTCATAATTATTTTACCCCCACTAAGATTAATTTATAGTATTGTATACATACATGCATTTTTTTTATAACAAGAAATAATATTAAGAAAAGTGATTCGCTTCCTAATGCCGATTTTTCTATTGTCTACTGTCACGTTTTACATTATCCAGGCTGCTACTTGAATAATTTTCGTGTCATCTCCTGGTAACAATAATTCATGTATATCCTATTTTGCAACTTGTTCATTTGATTACATTAGAAACGACAACTTGTCATTTTTTTTTCTTACAATTATTTTCCTTTCTTTTACCTTATATATTATTTTCTTAATTATTATCATTTACGCTGATCTTAACCTTTAATATATTATCATATAAGCCTATCCAATTGTGGTAAAATAGTTACGCAGTGATGATGATGTTGTGATTATTATTATTCTGAAGATTTAAATAATAATGAAACCGACATAAAGTATAGAAAATAATACCACGAAAAATTATCTAATCATAATGCAGCGAAGTTTTCAAATAGGAAAATTCCTTGGAGTGAGTACACCTTCTGACCCCCAATTCAGGGGAAGTTTTCTTACTATGCAATTTGTTTGCATAATCGTGGTATAGGCCGTGAATGGGTTGAATCGAGTCAATACAGTATTAAGCTTGAAATCGGTTCAAGTAAAAAACTCAAAGCTTGAACTCAAACTCAATTGAGTTTTGATTTTTAAGTTTGAACTTGACTTGATTTAATACTCGAACTCAATTTAATTAAGGTCGATTATTATTTTTTAAATATTGATTTAACTATAAAGTGTATTCAATACTCGATAACCGAAAACTTGGCTCGACTTCATTTAATACTCAAGTGATCTCGATTAAGCTCACTAATTCATCCAACTGAGTATTTTAAAGGTTGAATTCGAGCTCAGTAGCTACTTTAGTAGCTTAAACTCAAGCTCAACTCGATTGTAAGTGAGTCGAATTCGAGCTTTCGCCAAGTTGAACTTAACTAATTTGCGAGTTGCCTCGACTCACTTATAGCCCTAGGTTTCTGTGATAGTTTATTAGACTTGGTTATAATTTAACTTTCATAGTCCTGTATAAGACTGCACTGTCATTACTTCTATAATTAAATTAATTATAAAAAATGAATATAAAAAAATCCAAGGACTTTGGTCGCGGTTGGATTAGATATTAGTCGTTGAATAATGTAATGGGATTAGTTTTGTTGTAACCGCCATGACATTGTAGAATTGTTCTTTAACTTGCATCTTGTTTTGTAAAGTTGGAAAAAAAAAATTCAATCATAATGTTTATATTTAGGAAAATTTAATAATGATTTTCTGACTTAGTGTCATTATCTTGAATTCTCAAGTGAGAAAAGTTCAAATCCCCCCTTCTTATTTTAATTAAAAAAATTCAGAAAATTCTATAATTCATATTTTTTTAAGGTAATTGGTCCTTTTGATTATTTAATGACTTAAATTTATAATTAATCATAATCCTACTACTAAAATATTTTATAAATCAATTAATAAATATTTTAATTGTTAGATAATTTATGTGATCATAGCAATTTGTTTAATTTATTACAGTATTAGGTTTGACTTGTTATGCAAATAGAGTACGGTGGCTCGTCCTCTATCCTGAAAACATAAAAAGCTCTATAAAAGAAATATAGTCGGAATCTCATATTTATTCTTGCCACTGAAAAAATAAATAGAGAGGTTCTATTATTTTCATAGGAAAATCTTTGTCATTATTTGGGGCAACATTTTAGAGACAGCAGGCTTAGTAACTTGCTAGGACATTATTCAGCAAGAGAAGCAGCATAGATTCGATACTGCAAACGCTTTTTACATCTCAATATACGTTCTTCCGAAGAATTATACTTGCACCATCACATTAATGTTGCTCCGATTACGACAAATAAAAGCTACCTAATAACCTAGAATGACCCAATAAAATATAATTAACTTTCATATGCTTGCTTTTTCGGAGAAATCACAAGTTGCATTTACATATATACACGACAAACCTTGAGTGGTTAGCATCAAGATAATGATAAATTAGCTAGCTGTCGGTTGTAATTAAAAATATATTGGTCTTCCTAGCTCAGAAATTCCAAACCTAATATCTGGCTCGGTCCGAATTTGAAACCGTGCTTATGTACATGTCCGTTGAGACCAACCTAGCTACTTCGTTGATTTATTTTATTTTATTTTTTTGTATTTTTAGGAGGGAGATATAAGCTTATTTAATTTTTTCCATATGGCGAGATTTTATGAAATGGATTATTGACAAGTAAGATAAGCACGACTGTTGGCACGACTTCTGAATTAATAAAAAAACATATCATAAGTTAACGCCAGCTTTGTTATAAGAATCCCCACATGTCGAATTAATTATATTTGAACTCGTCAGATTATTGTATAAAGTTCCAAGTGTCGGCTGAAATATTGAAATGTTGCTTCTGGGATGTTCTTCATGCATTTCATGACATTGGTACTAATGATTACATCAATTTAACATATTAGGCGTGTAATCTGTAACATAAGTGCTGTTGGAACACGGTATATGATTTCCACCCCAACTTGTCAACTAGAGATTCGACATGATCTGCTTGTGTTTTCCAGTTTGTTTATTATTTGTTTGAATCGTGCAAGTGTCAATTGGCCATTCGTGGAGACAAAGATATTAGGTCTGGGTACTAATTTAAAAAACACTTTCCATTTGACATGTAGGATTTTTCTTTAAATTTCTACGAATTTTTAAAATATCATATTTCTTATAAACATAAAAATTGGTAAGATATATCTTATAAAAAATTTACGGGTCATAAATTGAGTAAAAAGTATTTTAAAAAATATGTACATCGATATCTTATCTCCACAACGTGAAAATTCATTAAAAAGAGGGAAAAAAAAAAGGAAAATAGACTTTGAAGCCAAAGGCAATTAGATATAGTTAGAAGAGATAATGTTACAAATGATATTCAAATTTTGATAAAATATGTAATTAGGTAGTTGAATTTTGAAAATGATCAATTTAGTAGCTGAATTTTGAAATTAATCAATTTAATATATGAAAAACTTTAAAATTTATTAATTTAGTATTTGAAATAACTTGAGAGATATACTATTGGTTTCACAAAATGTTCTTTTAGGTAACAAATTGATCAATTTCAAAGTTTAAGTACCTAACTGTATATTTTATCAAATTTTAGATATTATTTGTGACATTAATCCTCTTGATAACTATAGATTAGGATTGATTTAGTCCAAAGTTTGAAGATCTAAAAAGATTGTTATTCTTAGTAGCAGTAATTTATTTGGAAATTTATATTCATTTCAATCATCATTTATCGATTTATTCTTCTTATAAAAGTAGAAATTATTATATATTAACCATTGTTATCTTAAAAAAAAAAAAACACAAATCCAAATTGCATAAAAAAAATTCTATAAATATCTTTGCTATATCGCATATAGAGTATGAGATATATGGGTCCATACATGTATCGCACACCCAATTATATTTGTATTGCACTTGGACGTGCAATAGACATGGGACCTGTATCGCATGTCTAATAAACAATACTTATATAATTATATGTACATCACTTGTTGAACCTATGATACAGGTTTGAAACTATATCGCATACCTTATATGAGATACACTAGTTTTTAAAAGTCTTGAACAGTATAGCTGTTCGCTATATATCGTCTTCAACATGCGATACATATATAAAATTTTATATCTCTTAGCAAATATACAATATAAAAATGGTAATTTGATAATTTTTTTTATACAATTTATATTTATGTATTTTTTTTTTTTATAATGATGATAAACATTTGTTTCACCTTATAAAAATAAGGTAAGGATGACTACAAAATCTTCTAGTACCGTTAAAGAAAATCGTATCATCCAAGAGTTAATTTCCAATTTGCATCATTTTGATATCTTTACACAAAAGCAACCAAGGAATCTGGACCTAAAATCGTTTACTTTGTAACACGGGGAATAATATTATTAGTGCCTAGCTATGAATTCACATAAAATGCCGTTGGACAGCACATGACGCTTTCCCCGAGCCAGGTGTTCGTAGATACGACCAGTAGTGGAGTGATTATTTAATTGTGGATGTCATTATCTTTCTTTAACTACTCCATTAACTTGGCGACACCCTTTTGATCATTAGTGTGGTTGAGTTGATAATTAGCCAATATTGGGCTCCTGGCCACGGGCGGCCTTCCTTGACATGTGGTTTTGGAAATTTGGGGTGGAAGATAGCATTTATGGTCAACGGTCAAGGACAAGGTTACCTGTATTTTAGCGTGAATACTGGCTGTCACTTTCATTATTAATGGAGAGGGTAGAAAATAAAAGGACAAGGCGTACTGTTTTTATGTTTAATTCGTCTTTTCTTCTTCATTTAGTCATTTTATTCTTCATTATTTTTCTTGGATGCTAAAAATTACATCTTTTATTCTTAAAGTCAATATTTTCAATTCCTGCCCTAGTCAATATTTTCAATTCCTGCCCTAGAAAGGCGCACATTCAGTCTTTTCAACAAAATTAAAATTGATATCTACCACTGTGGGTAAGCAGCCCATCTTCCCAATGCGGGAAAGAAGGGACAGATTAACTCTTTCCGACAAAAAGAATGACCGAATCATAGGCGTGATAGAAAAGATCAAGTTGTTCTTTATCGTCCTTTCAAATTATTCAGCCAATTACCGGGGGTGGAAACAAGCCATTCTAAAAGTACCCATTGGTTTTGACCGCAGAACTTTCAAAGATCCGGTTTTTATTTACCATATTAAATTTCATTACAATAATTGTGAAAGAGTAATGGAACTAACTTATAATAGTTTACAAAATTATGGGTGCTTTTAAGGACGGATCATGAGATTTTCTAGCTCATGATTTTACCATTAAAATGATTATTTTAAAATCAAAGTGAATTCAAACCAATACTAGTAAAATATTTTTATGCTAAGTGGTTGAATAGATTCATTAGTGTCTTTGAATATTTGATTATTGACAACTTTTGGCGTGGGCATTAAAATTGGTAGGGTCTGTATGTTATTTACTAATAGTTTATGTGATAAGATTGAAATATTTCTAATAAGGGCAATATAACTATTATTTATAGTGTTTTACTAATAAAGAGTAACAATTTTTAGAGATTTTATTTACCATATAGTTTTGTAATGAATGAATTTAATGTTTGTGAAAAGAAAAGTGGAAAAAAAAAAAATTCAAGTGATAAATGCATTTTGCAATTGAGATTTGAAGCTAGCACCCACAAAGCTTTTAATCACTAACTGGGCTGGCTGAATAGAATAATATTATGTAATAACGTAATGTTTAGGTATTGCTTTAAAATGGACTTGTCAAAACTTTGTTGAGTGGATTGAGAAATGAGACTTAAAATGATCAAAATACTACTAAACATGGGCATGATTTTGTTTCGAATCGGGAACTAAATAGAAACTCCTAGTAGAATCAGAACTGGATCGGTTGATCGGTTCTAAAATCAGCTTGGTTCTTCGGTTTGTAGGTGGTTTTTCAACCTAGAACCAATTGACCTAGCGGTTCTAGTTAGTTCCATTCAAAAAAATTAGAGAATTTTTTTTAAAATAATATCAAATATATAATTATTAATGTTTAAACTATTTCATATAAATAGTAAATTTTATAATAGTGATTTCATTATAAATACATTGATAATTTTGATACTTGAATAAAATTTTCATGAAAAACTTAGATGTTGCATTGTGTATTTATAATAGTGACTTTGGGAAAGTAAATAAACTCCAATGAGGAAATTATCATGTAACTATTCACGATAGTGAATCCAAGAGGATTTACTAAAAACTTTTTTTGCATATTAAAAAACTTACTAGAGATTGCTAAGTCGGTTGAAAGGAGTTCGCAAGTTTGACTTACTTTTCTAATGAATCCTAGCAATTTAGTAGATAATATTGATATCGGCAAGAGACCATCGAGTTGCTACTGAGTAAGATAGCTTAGTTTGGCTTTATGATATTTATTTGGAGTCATCCCTAGACATTTTGATATTCAAACAGGGTTGACCCATGTTTGAAATAAATCGGCTTATGAGCCAATAGATTAGTTCATAGCCTAAAACGGTCGGATTGGGTTTAGGATGTCCATAACCAAAATTACATATTAACAACAATATAATACAAAATATACATAAGTAGTTTTTACGTAATGCTATATTCTATACAATGTGCAACTTTTTTTTTTGTATATTTTTTTGCTACATGGCATTAGTGTGTCATGCTAGGTCTAAGAAAGTAAAAACCATGATTTTTTTCCCTTAAATTTTAGAACTTAATTTGCCTGTCTTAATAAAAGATCTAGTACTTGATTGTTTGGTCTTAAAAGTTCTAGGACTCAATGAAAATTTAAAAACTTTTTAGCAATACATGCTTTAGATAAAAGAAATGTTAAAATTGAAAACATGACTATAAATGGTAATGTATGGTCCCTTAAGTGGCAGGTCTGCTTGGGGGAAGAGGCGATGGCCAGTTGATGACTAGTAAATTGTGGGAATGGACAATAATATAAATATCAATTAATAATAAATAAAAATTATTATAAATTCAAAAATTGATAATAATTTTCCATTGATTTTTTTTTCTCTAGTTAAAGTCTATACCGGATTATCCATGAACAATTTTCGTTACTGACGAAAGAGTTGAGTATTATAATCACCTTTTTACGACCTATATTAAAATTGTTCATTATTATGTGAAAAGGCATTGAAAATTTTGACGGATTATCTTGTCTTTGCTTGTATTGATCCTCAATTACGGCATGGTTCCTACATCGCTACGCTTCCAGCTTTGGTATCTGCAGCAAACGAATCGAGTACTTGAAACTTAGAAGTCCCAACCACTTCGGGCGCAACTTTTCACACATAATTAGAGTTGTAAAGCAGTTGAACCGAGCTTTTAAAAACTCAGATTCTGCTTATTTAAAAATTATCGAGCTTCAATTCGAGTTGAACTTTTTATCGAGTCTAAAATCTAGACTAGATAAAAAAATTTAACTAAATGAGCTTTATTTTAAGATTGAGCTTGAGTCAAGCTAAGCTTGTTATTGAACTTAGTGAACTTTTATCAACCCCAAAATTAAAGCTTGAGCTCAACTTGTTTAAATAGCTTCATATCCAATTTTTTCAAACCTAAAAATAATATATAATAGTTGCTAAATATATATATATATATATATTAAGTAGAAATTAGTTTTAGTGTTTTAATACATATTAATATAACATAGATATAGAATTTATAAATTTACTAATGAGCTTACCTGTGAGCCTAACCATGAGCCTAAAATGAGTCCGTTCACGAGTTTGGATCAAAACTCAAATTCGGCTCGTTTAGATAAATGAACCGTATCTTAGGCTTGAGTTTGGCTCGTTTGTAGCCCCACATGTAATGTTCTACTTGATTAAGAACGCTAGATGATGATGGAGGGAAAACATTATAATTTCCTCGAGGTTTTTTATTATTTTTATATAAAATAAATGGTTAATTTTACTTATTTAGCATTAAAAACTTAGATAAGATGAATTTTACTTAATTAACACGAAATTCACATTTTTATAAGTAGACAAAAAAATTTCACACAATTAACTAGACATCTATCCTTTTCTCTCTAGGTAGGTGAATTTTACCCCCTTAGCCATAAGCCCATCTTTCACCACGCAGTTTTGTTGGTGAATTTTATACGTATGTAATGTGTATTACTTGCTGAATATTTTTTCCTTAATAAGGGAATTAAAACTTAATTGTTTGGATAAAAAAGTGTTGGAACTCAAGGATAATTTTAGAATCTATTTGCAAATAATATAAAAGGTTTAGAAATAATAATGTTTGTTAAAATTAAAAAAAAACACGATTATGATAAAGTGTGGTCCATTTGTTAGTGAATCTAGACATCTCTTTGAGATGATTCGTCGTAGTGGGACAGGTCAAACCCACCTAGCAAACCTGTCGTGGTCCGTAGGTTTAGGCTGACTTATGGGTTCTTTAATAAATAATTTTCTTCAATTTTTTTTTAAAGAGACAAGTTGGAATCATTCCCACTTGCCTTGGTGAGTCCAAAGGTTAGACTAGCCTACCACCTACACGGAGCGATTATGGGTCCATATATTTGAGACCCTAACTCGTTAGGTTTGGGGTGGGTCTTAACCTGACCCACCTCGAGGAGATGTCTAAGTAAATCTACTCGTAGATAGACGTTTTCCCAGGTTAGGTTTGAATCGGGACTTGAACTAGTCAAGCTACGTTGGGTCTTTCCTTGGACCTGCCTAGTGGACCAGTCGTGGTCTATAGGTCCAAACCGGGTCTGCTAATAGGATCCATGAATCTAGTAGGTCCATAAGGGTTTTTTAAATTATATTTTAAAAATTGTTATTCTTTTTTAAATAAGAGACGAATCGGAACTGTCTTGACCTATCATGAACCCAATAGATTCATAAGTTAGATTCGTTCTGCCACCTACATTGGGTGATTATAAATTCATAAATTTGGGACTTGGACCTGGTAGGTTCAGGGTTGATCCAACTCGCTTCCGGAAAATGTCTACTTGTCGAAGGCTACTGAGATAGTTGTTGGCTAGTAATTAATGGAAGTTTAACTTTTTATGTAAAATATCATTTATCAATGAATATGATTTTCATTTTCTGAAACTACACAATCATTTTCCGTCGATATTTTTGTCCCCCGGTTAGTTTTAGTTATTAATGGTGGAATTTGTCAGTGTTTTTATTAGTATCGATTTAATATTGATTTAGTATCGATTTAATTTAATTAATTTATTAATAAAATTATTAAATTTTTTATATTATATTAATATTAGTTAAGTATTAATTTAATATCTATTTAATATCAAAATAATATTAAAATAATACTAAAATAATAATAAAAGAAAGACCCGTCAAATTACTGAATTTTATTTTATTTTATTCTATCTGTTTTTTCGGAAGCAAGAGTTGACTATAGCAATTGCCTTCTGACAAAAAGTATCAAAATTTCTAAATATCATGTGGAAAATAAAGGCGTTGAAAAATTTGAAGGGTTATCTTGTCTTCCGTGTGTTAATCCTCAATTATACCGCATAGTTCCGTTCTCGCCACGCTTTTAGTTGCTCTGTTCATGATGTTCCATTGAATATATATATATATATTCAACTAGCGTGGTAAATTATATGTCTGGATGATGAGTGACCAATAGATACCAATATATTATAAAAAGGTGATAGAAATAGTATTCTTATGAGTAAAATTTATTAGTATACACACACTACTATTTATTCTATATAGCATATCATACTCAAAAAAGGTCTCTTTTTTTTTTTTTGGATTTATTCGTACTCAAAAGTGATCACGCAGTAGCCAATTTTTACTAACAAGTTGTATCAGAGTTAAAGCGCCAAACAGGATAGATAATGGAGGGAAAACATAATAATTCCCGAGGTTTTATGATTAACAGCAAAATTCTATTCTATATAAATTAATTTTATTTATTATGCGGCTAGATGAGATAAGATTATAATATAATTGCTGTTATGCTAAATAGGATAGAGTTATACTAGAATGGTTATTTGTTAAATTTTTATTTTAATAAAGATATTTTAGAAAGAAAGGAATTATTTCTAGTATTGAATTATTATATATAGATTTGAATAAAGAATTATTATTCAGCACTTTTTTGCAGTAGAGATTTCCTATTAAATTACTATTACAAATTTAAAATGCAACTAAATTTCTTAATAGCTATTCCATAAGGACTAATACTGTAAATGAACTATTATTAGACACTGTAAGTTTTTGGATAGAGGAATATTATCTAATCAACAGCAAATGCATGCTATCGTTCATGCAATTGAGTATAAATTCATTTTTTTTCCATGTAGGTAGGTGAATCTTACCTATTTAATAATAAATCCATCGTTTATTAAGTAGTTTTGTAAGGTAATTGATAATACACATGCAAGATCACAAGTCGGTTTCAAGTTGAGAACTGATCCGACCCATAACCAATTAGGATTATAATGGCACTTTTAATCATATTTCTGTTTGAATACCAAATTGATAAGTTAAAGTAAATGCTAGAATATAAATTATTTATTGGTACTAGAAATTGAAAACGTAAAAGTTGGAATGAAATATTTTTAATATATCTGTATAACTCTTTTTAATGCTCATGTATTCTATTTACTTAAAAGTAGGTGCGTTGTAAGCGAAAATGCTTTTCTCCCCACCACATTATTAGTGGCCTTTGAGTAAGTGGATAACATAATGTAAGATAGTGGTTAATTTGGCACATCTTGACTGTGGAGGATATATATATATATATATAATATAGATTAGATGTAGGTACTTGTTTACACCTTTACTAACAAAATGATCAAAAGAACATTTAGAAATTAATTGAAAATGAAAAAAACGAAGAAGAAGAAATGAATGCAACCCTTGCCAACACGAGACATAAAAAGAAGTGGGCGTGACTAAATACTAATCATGATAGGAGGAAAAATAATGCAATTTTGCATATGGCAAGATGGTTGAAGAAAATACCAACACGTCTATTGTATATTGCTGAATAGGTTACCTGCTTGGTTGTCTAAGTTTTCAAAATGCACCTTTTGACGTATGGGATCGGAAAAGATACGTTCAACACTTCTATTATTACATGTTCAACGGTTTATGATATAAAAATTGACCATAATTTGTGTATCTATGAAACAACGAGAACGGTCGGCCTAATAGTGGCCAGGAGCACCACCATTGCCAAAACTTTGTGATTCGAGAAAAGATCCGTGATCATGGCTTTGTGACTTCGCTATGAGTAATGGAGTAACGGTGGTGTTGACAGGTATGTGTATATATATAATTTCACGTTATAAATTATTGGTTGTCTACACACAATCATTTCGAGCGATATGTCAAGTTTATTAGTAAAACGTCAACCAAAATTATCAAAATAATAATAACAATTAATTTAAGTGTTTCATTCTTATTATAGTAAATAAATACATAAATGTTAAAAGCTTTCAAGTCATTTTTCTCAATTAACCATAATCAATTATATATATAAATCATTGGTAGGATGGGTGTAGAATCATATAACTGAAGATGGTTATCATCTATATTTTATAAAATCCTCTATTGAAGTCATTACAAGAAAATTGAATTTTAGAAAAAAAAAAAATCTATGATAAAAAACTAATAAGAGAAGTTATATCTTTGCAAATATAATCAACAACTATAAGTTTTACAATATAAATTTACTTTTAGAGATAGAAATTTTATTGCTAAAACCTTTTTTTTTTTTTTTTTCTTGTAGTGATTGTCTATATGAGATAGTAATTTCATATGCAGGTTCTAATATGAAATCATATTCCTATGTGTAACCCTTCCAATAGATGGTGTTGTCGTGATAACTTAATTAAGTTAATCTTAAAATCACCATTAGGAAAATATATGCTTATTATCACAAAATATTATATCTTATATATATATATATATAATATTTTAATATTAATTTCACTTACAATGTTTTTTGAAACTTGACAGGATGACTCTTTTTTTTAAAAAAAAAAAAATTGGTTAAGCACCTAGTAAAAGGTTTAAAAAAAAAAAAAGAAAAGCCTTTTGCTTTTTCATCACGATATGAATATTAATTGAAATTCGACTACCAATTTGTAAAATAAATAATATTAATTCATAAACTTCTTGTGCGTGTTTTGTTTACACCAAAATATCTCACATAAATATTAGAATATAAAATGAGCAAGTTTACATACATACATATATATTCCTTGATACTTTTCATGATAATTTTGTAAGATTTTTTTGCTACCTATGCTGTAAAATATATCATTTTAAATATAAAATTTTTATTAGTCAATCATTCAGTAATCTGTTGTTTTCTTGATAATATTAATTGTGAAAAATATCTTACTAAATTAAGTCATGTAATTTGTTGGTTCCTTAATCCTACTAGCATATCATATTGGATTTGGACCTACTAGTGCTTAGGCTTGTAAAACAAGAATAGGTCAATAGGCACTGGGGGTTGTTTATTGCGACCAATTTGATGGTCAAGTTAATGCTATATAGGAGGTATGGAATAAACACAATACAAGAGTTTTTGCCAAATGTTACTTGCTTGGCATATTAATGACTAAATAATTGTGTCGGCATGTTAGCCTCCTTTTCCATGGCCCTAAGAGGGGTATTCATAGAAGAGAAGCTTTGGATGGTCATAGAGAGTAGCTATTTATTGTGGGAGAATGCTCCTAAAATTGTTAAAAAGTGCAATTGTCCATAATTATGACACATCACAAGATTCTCGGATGTGTGCTAGAGGAAGTCGGTGGGTTGACTTAATAGATTGACTCATCGAATGAGTCTAATAGATCATATAGTAGGTTTTCCTAGGGCTTAGAAGTATCAAATAGCCTAACGAGCCTGTTTTTCCAAATTTTCCTATCAACATGTCCCCCCTACTCTCTTTGGAGATATGTCAACAAGATAAGCTAGTATTGAAAATGGGTTATCTAGGTGAATTCAGCTCTTCTTATCCCCCTACTCTCTTTGGTGATAGATTGACAAAGAGAATATGCTCATGGTGGGACTTCTTAGGATTGCCTTCGAACTTTCTCAGACTAAGTGCTAAATGGAGGTTTGTACCTAAACTTGATAAACTTAGAGTGGTCAGTGTTGACCTTGACCATGTTATGACCTTTACAAATTCATGCAAAGTGTTGATACTTGTGCAACTATGGATAACATAACCCCATTGGTTTGAAGAGCTAAGGTGAGCTGAAGATCTTGACGTAAAGGGGACAAAAAGTAACCAAGGGGAGCTTTTAAAAAGATACAAGGGATGCAATGAACTGGAGCTTGACTTAATGGGGTCTAAAGAGGCTAAGGAGAGCTCTTGAAAAGCTTCAAGTGATGTAGGGAATTGGACCTTGGCTTAAGGTAACCTACAAAGGCTAATGAGCAGGGGTTCCTCGGATTTAGCCATGGGTTGAAGTGCTTATGAGTGTTTCGTTGAGGTTACTTGAGCTCATTGGATTAGACGGCTTGAAATGACAATCAACTAGAGTTCCTCATATTTAACCCACACCTATAGTTGTTTTTTTTAAGGTTACCTAAACCTAAAAAGGCTACGAAGTGCTCTTGGATGGCTGAAGAGCTCTAAACAAATGTAATGAGTCTTAGCCTAAACTAGAGACTTAACTATGTAGCAATTAGCTGGCAATCCATGTTTCAACCAAAGTAGTCCATTTGCTAAAGCTAATATGATAGTAGATTGAACATGGGAATTGATACAATCAATGAAAGTTTGGATTTTCAAAAACTTGTAACTTGTCATGAACTTCAATATTAAATATCTAACATTTCGAGCAACTCCAATTCACGTGAACTTTTAGCCATGAGCTCGAATCTAAGCTATTGGTTTGTTTTTGTGTTGTTTTGAACTTGAAGTTAGCTTGATGCTTGAATTATGTTGGTGATCTTAAGCTTGGTGCATTGTATATATGGTCGGCTTCAAGTGAAATTGGTTTCATCTATTGTTTTAATTTTCACGAATGTGGCTTAGCACAATGGACTTATATTTTGCCAACTCCTTGTAGCAAACATAATATGAGAGAAACTTTCAACCTTTTCTTCGCTTCTTTGCACATTGCTCATTAGAGGAATATGGAGGTTGAGACTGATGATAGAGTTTGAACTCCACCAAGTTGTGAAACATCTTCAAGTTGGTTGCCTTTATTAGTTTTTGTTTCTAATTTGCAGATGCTCAACATGTGGATGCTCATTAAATTTGTCATGGGAGGTCTGGTTTATCTCAAACTAGTAAAATTGATTTATCATAGTTTATGAACAATGATCTTCTTTTAGTTTATACTTAGGATTTAGCTTTAGGAGGTGGTTAGGAGAAACAATCATGAGATTGTTTCTCACAGACGACGCCAAAATGTTGGTGGTTTAGTTTCGCTAGGTTAGTAAGCATTGTGAGATTACTCGATGTAGCTACTTTGATACTACACACGTAAGTTTGGAATTGGAAAAACTAAATCAAAATAAAAACTTCTAAGAAGCCTCCAATTATGGTTATTCTTACTAATAGACTAAGACCACAGTATTTGCTCCCTTCCACTTCTTTACCAACTTCTTCTTTTTGTTGGTTTTAGGTTCTTAAGCATCAAGAATGGTCAAATATAGTATAGTCATTATTGAACCATCAGTCATTCCCTCATATTTCTTTAATTGGAACATGAGAGATGGGGTGTATACAAGACCCTTCAGGAAGCAGTAAGTAGTAAGTAGTAAGCCATCGACCTTCTCTTGTCTAAGATTTAGAAGGGCCCATAACATTTTGCTAACAATTTTTCTTTATTATGTTTTATGAGACTCACTTGTAGGCAGAAACCTCAAGAGGACCATATAAAGGCACATTTGCTTCAAGTTTGTCACTTAGCTGCTTCATTTTTGGTTGTGAGCATTTAATTAGAATTTGAGTATTTAGAGGGTTTCTTCTTTATTACATAACATCAAATCGATCGAATTGTTTCTTATGTTGCCCAGTATATGTGATAAGTGTATTGACATTTGTACTTGAATAGCAGCTTAAAAGGTGTCTCCATTACATTATAATGGAAGTTAGTGCTTGGAAAGGTACCACCACTACACTTGGTGAAAAACATTTACTCTATCTATTAAGGTATTCACTATTCACACACTTAAGAAGGTTTCAACACACTTACTTACTGTCTTATTTTGCTGTCACCTTTAGAGTGATATGTGGTAGATAGCTTAAATTCTACTCCTTATAGCTAAAAGAAACTCCTTTTAAAAAAATGATAAATAAATTGGAACTCAATCAATAAAAGTTGTTTTTGGTAATTCGTGATGCTTGTAAATAAAACCTCAAATGCCTAAACAACATAAAAATTGTGCACAAATTGGTAACCCCTATAATGGTTATGAACAAAAAATACTTTTATGCAAGTTAGAAGAACAATTTGTTGATTATATTTATAAAACTAAGGATTAGTAGCAGGTTTTAGATCTTATATGCTCAAGTATCGATATGAGTGTGTGCTAGATTATTCATACCCTTTTATTTCGTGGCATGATAGATTAGTTGAGGTTTTCTTTCCTTTGTCTTAAACCAAACAAACAAACCAATTAGTTTTGATTACATTGTTTTGTAGTTTATATGTTAGATATTAGCTTTATTAGGCCTTCCTTGTGATGTTATGTCTCTACATGAAAGTAAAGTAACTAGGTTTATTAATTAATGATTTTTCATGAATAATTATTGTAATTGTTAATTTCAAGTAGCAACATTAACATAATAGGTACCTCATGTAGTAATTATTTTGTCAATAACAGGTACATAGTATGTTATTAATGCAAAGTGTTTTTTTAACGGTTTTTGTATTATCAATATCAAAAGTTATCATAACATAAGACCTCTATCAACCTTTCTCTTTATTTACCTCTCTCTCCATTAAAACAAAAAGAAAACCCCTTCTTCTAAATCTCAAAGGGTGATAGTATCATGGGACGAGAGGTCCTCTCCTCATGGAGTGCTTGTGTGGTGCTCGATTGTCCTTTATATCATCGTTTATTGTTATTTTGGATGATTAGCTAGTCTTCTCTTGTCTTGCTGTCCTAGGTTTGTCACAGACTTAACATTCTTGTAAGTGGCGCCATCTTGGTTTTTTCATGGTCCTTCATATGTTTGGGAGACTCAATTGTTCCAATTGGTTTTAATTTGCCATAGCCTCATCAGGAAAGTAGCATTAGTTCTTGGCCACTTTGCACACGAGAGGCCAAACTCGCCTTCAGAGTTAATCCACTCCACAAAGAAACCACTTAGTTGATGTCACTTGCAACGTTACATGCTTGAGTTGAACACTCCCACCAGGCTCTCAACTCTTCAATTGTGATATCCTCCCCTATCTTAAATTCATGACACCCTTGTCATGGGGCAAATCTACTGCCACTACCCACTTCCACAAGATTGCCAACTCTTCTCCAACAGTTATCAACTCTACCCATGATCATTTTGCCACAACTTTGGACTTCCATAGGCATTCTCTTGCCCACCCCTTTCTCCCCCTCATGCTAAGTTTCATAATGGAAGGGTTTTCTCACTAAAGAACATTTTCATATATTTAGATAGATTCTTATTTCAAGCCTCGACTCAAAAAATAGTTGCCCCTCTAGTAATGGTATCCTCCTTTGGTGGTCGCTCTTTGCCTCGAGCTTCATCCACACGAACCATCTTGATAGCAAGAACTACCTACACTTTAAGTACATTGAGTAACATTTTGGTAGCCTAGTGGGGTTGGAACTTTGGTTCTTATATCACTTGTTATAGAACGGGAGGCTCTTCCCTTCTAGAATACCCATGCGGTGCTTGACCATCCATCGTATAAGTGTTTATAGTTATTTTAGATGATGACTTAGCCTTTTTTTGTCTGTTTCCTTAAGTTTAATCTAGATCTAACATTTTCAAAAGGAGCGCCCTTTTGACTTTACCATAATGCTCCAAATATTTGAGAAGCTTAATTGTTTCAACTGGTTTCAGCTTGACATGGCCTTATTAGGAGAGTGCCATTAGCACCTAACTAATTTGTTCACGATAGGTCAAACCCACTCTCAAAGTTAACTTACTCTCTGAATAAACCACCTTACTAATACCACTCACAATGCTACATTCCCAAGCTAAATACTTCCATTAGGCTCTCAACTCTTAGACTGTGACGATTGCTCCTAAATTGGCTACCCACCTTTTATTATGCATCATTTCCCTATTTCTGCTTCATTTTCTAAGTTTGAACTTATCTAATACCTACATTATTTTTACTTTCTCCTCTGCCCTTTTCAAGTCCACTAAGCTAATTTACTTATCATAGATATGCTACACTCTGTTAACATTGTACTTCCAAGCTTGTACCTTCATCACTTCACCACAATCATCTCTTTATGGTAGCACCTTCTATCTTCTTATGAAATCCAATGTGAGTTGTGAAGTTTTTTATTTTACTTTTTTAAAGTCCTTTTTACTTTTAACAAGTGTATGTTATGATCCAAATAAAACAAATAATGGCAAAAAACAGAATAGAAAATTAAAGAATACACAAGATTTTTATGTGGAAACCCTTGCGGGAAAAAACCACGGTAGAGAAGAGAGCGAATCCACTAGTGTTGAAGAAGGAATTATAAAGGATATGTGTACAATAGAGACCCAAAAATGAACTCACAATTTCTAAACCCTAGAGAACAACATATAAATACATATCCATGTCGTAAGCTGTTGGAAAGGCTGGCGGCCTAAATTTGTCAGGCATAATTTAAACTCCAGCGGCTTTGAGCCAGCTTACATGAACCCCTACTCTTGGAAATTTATTCAACAAATTCACAAAATCTAAGGCCGGTGGTCTACAGTATAGTGTTGCTACTCTGCTTAAATTTGGGTCACACATCCAACAATCTTGACACAAATTTAGGAGTAAAATCAACACAAGCTTCAATATTCAATACAAACAATAAACATTCTCCTCTTCCACAAAACCTCAAAGGGGATTAATCAACAATCAATATTAACCAAGTCCAGACGGTGCTTAAACTTGGCTATAGGAAGTAACTTTGTTATCATATCAACAAGGTTGTCCTAAGTACTGACCTTGCTTACAGCAATATCACCGTCAACAATAATATCATGAACGAAATGATACCTGACATCAATATGCTTTGTCTTCTCATGATACATCTGATACTTAGTGAGGTAAATTACACTCTGACTATCACAAAAGACGGTTATAGTCTTTAAGTTATCACTGATTTCACCAGATAACCCTTTTAACCAAATAACTTCCTTAAAAAGCTTCTATAATGGCTATGTATTCATCTTTAGTTGTGGATAAAGCAACCATAGCTTACAAAGTGGCTTTCCAACTAATAGCGCAACCACTAAGTGTAAAAATATAACTTGTGAGGGATCTTCTCTTATCTAAATCTTCAGCAAAATCAGAATCTACAAAACCAATAATTTTATCTCTACTTCTACCAAACTGTAGATAAAAATTAGTAGTACCTCTTATGTATTTGAAAATCCATTGAACTACTCTCCAGTATTCTTTACCAGGATTTGCCATCTACCTGTTAACAACACTCACAGCATATGACAAATCTGGATGAGTATAGATCATCACATACATAAGAGATCCTACAACATTAGAATATGGAACTCTTGACATATATTCAACTTCATCATTTGACTGTGGAGACAAAGCAGATGAAAGTCTGAAATGTACTGCTAAATTTGTAGTAACAGGCTTAGCATTCATCATATTAAACTTGTAAATAATCTTCTCAAATTACGGCTTTTGAATGAGATGCAATGCACTTGCTTTTCTATCCTTTAGAATTTCCATTCCAAGTATCTTCTTTGCTGCTCCCAAGTCTTCTATTTCAAACTCTCTACTCAATTGATTTTTAACCTTTTCAATCTCTCTTCTATCCTTTGCCGCAATAAACATGTCACCACGTATAAGAGTAGATATAAAAAAGACCTATCTTTACATTCCTTCAAATAGAAATAGCTATCAAAATAAATTCTCTTGAAATCATGAGAAGTAATGAATAAGTCAAACCTCTTGTACCATTGCTTAGGTGATTGCTTCAAGCCATAAAGTGATTTCTTTAACATGTAAACATGATCCTCCTTTCCTAAGACCACAAAGCTCTCTAGTTGTTCATGTAAATATCTTTATCAAGCTTACCATATAAAAAAGTTGTCTTTACATCAAATTGTTCAACCTTAAGAACTTGCAAAGCTACAATACCAAGTAATGCTCTAATTGAATTGTGTTTTACAACAAGAGAAAGCACATTAGTGAAATCAATACCTGGTATCTGACTGTAGCCCTTTGCAACAAGTCTTGCCTTGTAGCTAGGTTCTTCAATTCTTGGTGTTCCTTCTTTTCTCTTGAATACTCATTTACACCGAACAGTCTTCTTCTCTTTAGGAAGTTTCACTAAATCCTAAGTGCCATTCTTATAAAGAGATTCCATCTCCTCCTACATTGCAATCATCCACTTACCAGAATCATCACAATTCATAGCTTCTGAGAAGTAGGTGGCTCCTGATTTGAATCAAAATCCTTTGCCACATTGAGTGCATAAGCAATAATATCTGCCTCTACATATCTCTAAGGAGGCCTAACTTCTCTCCTAGGCTTGTCTCTGGCAATAGAATACTGCTCTTGTGGTGGTGTGGAGATAGAATTACCCTATGTTTGTAATCTAGACTAAGTAGTAGTCTCTGATGTAGAACCTGAATCAATATGAAACTCTACCTACATGCTTGATTTCTCCTGTGCTTTATTAGATGAAGTGTTAGAAGACAAGTCAGATAATATCGCTGTCTCATCAAAAATCATATTTCTACTAACAATGACTTTCTTCAATTCAAGACACCACAATGTATATCCCTTGACACCATGTTTACAACCAAGGAATACACATTTCAGAGATCTTAGCTCAAGCTTTCCATTATTTACATGAGCATATGCAAGACAACAAAAAAATTTCAACTTAGAATAATCAGTAGGAGTACCAGACCATACCTTTAGTGGAGTCTTCTTCTCAATAGCTATAAATGGAGACCTGTTAATCAAATAACATGCTGTAGAAGCTGCTTCAACCTATAATAATTTCGGTAACTAAGCATTAGAAAGCATACACTTGTCTTTCTCCATAATGGTTCTATTCATCTATTCTGCTATCCTGTTTTGTTGATGTGTCGAGACCTGATAGATGCCTCACAATTCCCTTTAATTTGAACAGAACATAAAAATCATTAGAACAAAGTCAAGACCATTATCAGTGCGGAGACGCTTTACTTGCTTCCTAGTTTGTTTTTCAATCATCATCTTCCACTCCTTGAATGTGGGTAAAACATCATTCTTCTGCTTTAAGAAAAATACCCAAACTCTTTTGGAGAAATCATCAATGATGGTCAGCATGTAGATAGCACCTCCACTTGAAGACATTCTAGATAGCCCCTAAAGATCAGTATGGATATAATTGAAAGTACCCTTTATATTATAAGTACCTGTGGTGAATCTGATTCTTTTCTACTTCCCAAAAACACAATGTTCACAAAAATTCAACTTACTAATGCCCTGCCCATCTGCTTAATTCAGCCATACTGGCTTCACTCATATGCCTTAGACGCATATGCCATAGTCTAGTAGCATCCTCATCTGACAAAGAAGGAGAAGTGATGGCTGCATCACCTATAATAATAGAACCCTGTAAAACATATAAGTTAGCAATCTTTTTCTTCCTCTTCATCACCACAAGAGATTCTTTACTAATATTCAGAACTCCACCTTCATAGTGTATTTGTACTTTTTAGTATAAAGAGTACTCAAAGAAATTAAATTTCTCTTCAATTTAGGAACATGTCTTACATCTCCAAGTGTCCTAATAATACCATCACACATTTTGGTTTTTGTGGTGCTAACGCTTGTAAACCTGCCAGGAGCATTATTTCTTAATAGGACAACACCTTTGGAAACCTTTTCATATGTTGAAAACCTATCCCGATTGAGACACATATGAAAGGTACAAAGAGAATCTAGAATCTACTCCTCACTGGTTTGAGGATCATCATTAGAAGCTACAAGAAGTTCACCACCATTGTGGTTTTCAGCTACCTTAGCTTCACTTGACTTTTTTGGCTGTTTTCCTTTCTGATTTTCAGCAGCTATCTTATTCTTGTTTTGCAATTTATACCATTCTGATTTAATGTGTCATTTCTTCTTGTAATACCTACATACCTTATCTCTATTTGAAGACTTTGACCTTCCCTTGAATTACCAGAATTGCGTTCTTGACTCCTACTATGAGAAATAAGACCCTCAATCTTAGGCTCGGATCCAATTACTAAGTGTTTCATCTTCTCAAAAGATGCCAAGGCATTATATACCTCTTCCATGGTAAGAGAATCGCGACTATACAAAATCGTATCTCTAAAATTTGAATAAGAAGGAGGTAGCAAACACAACAAAGTTAAAGCTAAATTCTCTTCATCATACTTAACCTCCAAAGTTTCTTAATTAGAAATAATTTCCTCAAAGATGGTTAAGTGATCTTCAAGAGACCTACCTTCTGTCAACTTGTGTGAATATAGTCATTGTTTAAGATGTAACTTACTGGTCAAAATCTTTGTCATAGACAACTGCTCTAATTTTAACCATAACCTAGCAACTGTCTTCTCCTTCAACACATCATGCAAAATTTGATTCGATAAATGAAGATGAATTTGAGAAAAAGGGCTTTACGATCCTTATGCAGTTTTTCTTCCGGTGACCAAGACGCAGGTATCTTGTCAAACCCTAATAGTGCATCATCTAAATCCATTTGTGTTAACACCGCTCGCATCTTGACCTACGAAAGAGAAAATCTTGTACTCCGATCCAACAAATTAATGTCTTACTTCACTTCACTATTGCCATTGTACACAAAAAACCAAATCTTTGGCTCTGATGCCACTTGTTATAATCCATATAAAATAAAAAATGGCAAAAAAAATGAAAAATTATAGAACACATACGATTTTACATAGAAACCCTTACGGGAAAAACCATGGGCAGAGGAGAGAGAGAATCCACTAGTGTTGAAGAAGAAATGTTAGAGGATATGTATACAAAAAAGACCCAAAAATGAACTCACAAATTGTAAACCCTAGAAAACAACACACAAATATATATATATATATATATATATATCTATGTCGTAAGCTGGTGGAAAGACTGGCAGCCTAAATCTGCTAGCCATAATTGGCCGGCGGCTTTATGAGGATAGACTGACAGTGTACACCTATTGGCTGGCGGCTTTGAGCTGGCCTACACAAACCTTGCTCATTGAAATTTATTCAATAAATTCATCAAATCCAAGGCCGGCCGCAAGGTCGGCTGTGTATAGTACAAGGCTGCCAGCTTTGCTTAAATTTGGGTTACACATTTAACAGTGTAATTGATTTCCCCTTTCAATAGGTTTTTCTTTCATGAAAGTATTGGATTTTCATCGTCATGATATACTTCCTAATTTTGAAGAGTTTGGTTATATTCTTTTATATTGTAAGAGATGCGCTATGGGCTACATCTATGATTCTCATTTCTTTGATTTGTTGTTTCAATGCAATATATTCTACATGGTGTTTATCAACTTTTAAGAATGGACCAATATGCTAGCAACTTCTTCTAGAATTGTAAGTGATATAGTTTAGGACAAAAAAAGAAAAGAAAAAAATGTTATAATATACGAGTGAATGCCACAGTTTGAAAATCATTACTCCAATTGATACGTAGTAAGTGAAATTGTTACTACAAATTAACTTCTCACTTAACGCTTTGTTTTGAGAAAAAATTACCACAATATATATATATATGTATGTATATATTAATTTTCATTTGTTAATTGGGATGAGAAAACTTGAAAACATTTTACCTTTTATGGAAAAATTTTAACAAGTTTTTAGGAAAATGACTTTTTTTTTTCAAATTAGGAAATTGTTTTTTGAATTACCCTCCACAATAATACTTTATTTACACACTTATTACTCCAATTGATACGTAGTAAGTGAAATTGTTACTACAAATTAACTTCTCACTTAACGCTTTGTTTTGAGAAAAAATTACACAATATATATATATATATGTATATATTAATTTTCATTTGTTAATTGGGATGAGAAAAATTGAAAACATTTTCCCTTTTATGGAAAAATTTTAACAATTTTTTAGGAAAATGACCTTTTTTTTTCAAATTAGGAAATTGTTTTTTGAATTACTCTCCACAATAATACTTTATTTACATACTATATTATGTTTTACTTAAAATTAATTTCAAACATCATATTCAACAAGTATTTTATAAGGGATAACCAAACATAAAAAAATATGTCATTTCAATAAAAATATTTTTAATAGAAAATGTCTTTCATTGTTAAAAGATTTTTCATAAAAGATAGGATATTATATTCATATTTTTGGATTTGAGGCAACCCTTCCACACCTTCATTCATTAATATTACTTTAAAATCCTAATACAACCACGTGCAAAAAAAAATCTAGGCTTTATGTACGTGGATCATCGTAAAAGGCCGTTAATATTTAGGATGACAAGGTACAAGATGGATATGATATAAAATATTATTTGTTCCTTATCTTATATGGTACAAAGTAAACATATCCCCAAGGTAGGTTGAGTTCGACCAGTGACCCAACTCACCAGGTTCGGATCCAAAAATAAGGAACTTGGAATCTGCTTCGGGGAGGGGGATGGTGCAGGTCTATTCGTGGACCTGTTGGGTCCGGAACTGGTCGGGACGGGCTCGACTCGTCCCATTTACATTAACGTTTTGATTTTTTTTTAAAAATATTTCATGATTGAACTATATGGACTCGCCTAATGGTGGACCCACCTTAGACCCGTCGCCTGGTTGGTCCACTTCATTGGTATGACTCGCCCCGGTGCCAGGATGGGCCGATCCTAGTTCAAACCCAACCCGGGGGCATGTCTAGTGTAGAGTATTAAATTTTATACCTTATAGGGTATCATGTGGAATCTGTAGATTTTTCTATAAAATCATTATATATATATATAAATATTATTTCTTAGATTTCAAGTATATAGTATTTGGTGTTAAACTACTTGACATAGAGGTTAACGTGAAATTGAATTAGGGTTTATATCATAAACCGTTGATTCTACCAATACTTGGAATGTGATCCTTAAATATCAATTGATTTTGAGAAATTCTAGGTGTTTGGCATCCATATTCAAAGAAATATATGAAATTCGAGAATTTGGGGAGAAAGAGAGAAAAGACGGCTTAAATATTATATTTATGAAAAGATATGATAATTAACCATCCGTTTGCCCTAAGACATGCAATATAAGTAGACTTAAAGCTGCCAAAAATAAAAACCTAAAAAAACTGCCAAAAATAGAAAAATCCTAAAACTTTATGATAAAAAGTACATGAAAAGAAAACTAACGCTATAGACGATATTAAAAACAAAAGTGTCTATAACAAGATATAATGAAAATTAAACTTGCATAAAATATAAAAAATGCTCGTTTGAGGACCTAAATGAAGGAATTTACCTTAAAAGCGACGTAGCTCAACCTCAAAGGGCGTGACTTCTTCCCGTAAGATTACAGGACAAACACTAACTAGATTCTGTCCCATTTTGCTAGGTAATTATTCACCACTACTTCCATCTCATCACTACTTTATTTTCATCTATTCACTATAAAATAACATGCTAAAAGATATTTTGAAAGTAACACGTTAATATTACAAGTTCTCTAATATGCAGAATCTCTTTATATCTACAATTTGAGACCTATAATATATACTTATAAAACCTATTTATGTGATATTAAACAATATTGTAGAACTCGTAACAAATTTTAAAATTCAAAACTTTAGGAACTACTTCTATATTAATAGGTCTTAGAAGATAAATAACATTTCTCTATAATTTGGGAGTTTAAATATACAACGATAATTCTTCTAAAATAAAGATAAAAAGTTTTTTCAAAATAAAATAGTACAAGTTATTCAACCAAAAAAATTTCAAAAGATAATCTACGAATAATAATTTTAAATAGTGTCAATTACAAAAAACAATTGAAGTATTAGTATTTATTATATGTTATATATTAACATTATTAATAATATCAATAAAGGGAATATTGGAAGTCAGGAACCTAGAATCTGTATTTCTATATATTAAAGTATATATAGGTTTCAAGATAGATATGACATAAAAATTTTATAATAGTACCTTATCTATCTTTTGAGATTAGTCTTAAAAAATTTATATTGATACTTTATCATATAATCCTTGACACGTATCTAGATCCTATCCAATCCAATGGGTACGGGGTAGATATTCACTGATTAATATAATATAGAGGGAAATACCTGTTGTGCAATCTGGCACGGAAGGATGTTTTCGTTCTTCTTATGCATCGTAATTTTAGGCGCTTCCTCTAATTCTCATACACGTTTGAAATAATAATATAATAGGAACTGCCCTAGAAGAACATAGATAGGGTCCACGCGTCCCAGTTGACTATGAGGTTCCTTCTTCATCTTCCATTTTGTATGCGGTGGCGTTGAACCGGTGTGTCCTTCGTTCTCTTATAAATAGAGATCACTTCGTTTGGAGGTGGTACAACAAAAAAGATATATACTTGAAATTGATGTGTTAAAAAATGAAGTTCATTTCTTCATTTATAGCTGTTATATTCTTGAATGGATTGGCTCTTTGCATGGTTCAAGGCACTGTTCATCACTATGATTTCGTTGTAAGTATTACTAATAACTTGGTGCTGGAATCACATTAAGATTAACATCAAGTCCTTATGACAACCCAACAGTCAAAAGTTGTGTTGGGTTTATATCAATAATTTAGAAAGTGAGAATAATGTGATATGTTTTATTGTCATTACTGTTGTTGGCATGCAGTTGAAGGAGACCAATTTCACGAAGCTGTGTAGTACCAAGAGCATATTGACTGTTAATGGTACTTTCCCAGGGCCAACAATACGCGTCCAAAGAGGTGACACAGCTTTTGTTACCGTGCACAACCATGGGACCTATGGTGTCACAATTCACTGGTACTTTTTCCATCTCTCTGAAAATTGTTCGCTAGTATTTCCTTGTTCCAAAAATGTCAAATACGGTAACTGAAGTTTACATAAACATTTATTTTCATTCATAAATTTTAAAGTTAGTTAATTTAATACTTAATTAATTTTTTATGATTATTTTTACCACATCACTAATACCATTTACTCTAATTTCTTATGTGAAAAAAAAAAAAGTCTATTAATATTAAGTAGTGTTGAGGAATATTAGTAAATATTCAATAATATACTACTTCTTTTAAAATTATAATCAAAAGAAATTTTATTGAAGAGATAATTTAAATGTAATAAAAAGATTTAATTAAATATTAAATTTATCATTTCAAAATCCATATACTAAATTAAATTAACCCTACCTTTTATACAACATGTCATTTCTATTGACAATGTAATAACGGTTTTTTTCATTTTTCATTTTTTTCTTTTATATAAATAATTTCTAGTTAATTCTTATCGCATTATTTTTTTTTATAAGTATTCTATGAACAAGCACACATGAACCTTCTTCTCTACATTCAGAAATTGAAATTTCATTTTCACATGATAGTTTCTAAGTTGTACTAAATAGTAAATATCTCTTTGATTGTAGCTTACAGATTTGTTGGACCACCAAGTGCTAAATCATTACCCCTATCTGTCCAAAGCCACCCTTATAAATTACTTTAAACTTCATGACTTTTTTTTTTTTTCTTATGCGACTTTAAGAAACTCCTTTCACTATCGTTTTACCGTTTATAAAATTGCTTTTTATATTATAAAGGGAACATCGTGATGTAACATGAAAAGTAATCCAAATTAATTCTCCCACAAATCCGTCATTCAAAAATAAAATAAAGAAAAGTAAAGTGCAGTCCATGGGATAGCACCGCCCTTATTCAAGTCAAGGACGATATGAGTTAGCTTTATGTCTCAAGAATTTTATAAGAAGGTTTCTTGTATCATGGTCATTAGGTCAAATTATTTTAATGAGAGTTAGTTAGAGATTCTGGAATATGGCATATTTTATTTTTTTGTCATTTTATTGGTAGAGTTTTTATACATGCTCAGCCGAATAAAATTTCATTTTTTTCCAGATAAACGTGTTGAAAAATTAATCATAACCACTGTTAATCGGCTTGTTGTAGTTCCCCTGCTTCACTTGAATAGCCTTTTAACCTGTAAGTAGAAAATAGAGATAATTCATTTTATTCCATTGGCTATTAGGGAATGTATTGAGAATTTAATTTTATTTAGGGAAAAATATGGCAACTGAAATTTAACTTTCAGATTCGTGAAAAAGAAAATGTGCACCTAAGTACGTATAATTAATTATTAATTTTTTGTGACCAATGATTATATCACGTATGACAATTTTTTTAAATTACATATAGTAAAAAAAAAATAAATAAAGAAATAAAAAAAGAGAGAAGAGAGTTGATATATACGAAATAGTCTATAATTTTGCTTCATGATATTTCATTCATTAGGAATATTGTGAGATCTTTGAAGGTCGATACTACAAGTGGTATCTTCTTCAATATTGGAGTTAACATAATTCTTCATCACCCATTTATCACCAATTTGGGATTATAAATACAGATTATTTTTAGAATAAGGTTAGAGAACATGGTTCATATAATAAAATTTTTACAGACGATCAACTAAGACATAATTTTTTGAACTTAAAACAAGACATAATGAGTTAAAAAGAAAACTGCTGCAGCATTGAAATACTTATATTATAAATAGTTATATTTATATATAAATAACTACTTTCTTAAAAATGATTAAGTTTAATTGTTATTTTGTGGGAAATAAAATTTTACTTCAATTTATCTCAAATAAATTATAATAACATTTTTATTATAAAGAGACAATCATTATTTATATTGTGGTAACAATTTGAAAATAATTGTTGTGTTTGTTTTAAATTGTTATTTTTTCTTTAAGATTGCATAATAGTTATTTTCTTATTTAATTGGCAAAGACTTATACTCTAAGTTATGTTTATTTCATACAAAAAAATAGGATAGACCAATAAATTTTATTTTTTATTTTTACTAGAGGAATTGCTATTACTCATAGAATACAACTCTTTCTACAAAAATACACCCATTATAAAATAAAATAACATTAAATGAGTTACTAATTCTTTCTAACTTTATTCTATTTTAGCAAATCAAATGTATTTGTTAATATTTTACACTGAAGCATTGACTACGTTCTAATCAATTTGTAGCTTTTTAAATAATATTAAGACTTCTTATTTTTAATCACAAATTGATATTTTCTATGCTAACCGATGTTGAGATGTTTTACTTTGCCTTTTGCCTTATATTTTTATTTTATTTTCAAATGTAAGTTAAAAATAGTTTTGTTTTAGTTTTTCCTTAAAGACTATATTTTGAAAATTCATTAAATATATATCGCTTATTAAATTATATTGGAACATCAATTCATTACTTTATATTGACCTACCATCAAATTTCGTAATTAAACACTACGCTTATTGATAACGAAGTAATACTATTTGGAGAGCAACACGCACAAGAGTCGCGGTCGTTTGGCTACTACAAAAATAGTTTAAATATGTAAGTTTATTAAATAAGATTATGATTATAGAAGAGATTGTACAGAGAGAGAGAGAGAGAGAGGAAATATAAAAGAAAGCACAAAAAACCAAAAAAAAAAAAAAAAAAGAAAGAAAGAAGAAATGTCAGACCCGATACGAGGGATTCGACTAAGACCTACTATAGAGTTAAGAATTAGTAGCAAAACCAGATTGAATAGAGGTTAAATCCAACAAATAAACCAAATTAGCATGTTAAGAGGTCCAAGATGAATAGATAAAATTAGATCAATTTTATCATCAGACCCCAGGAATAGTACCGAACGGCGTAGGGTTTCGAGCTGGCAAAAGAGGACTTTACCTCTTCGCCAAGTAAAAGGCCAAATACTATTCATAAAGAAAATGTAGATAAACAAACAAAACAGCGATGCCAAGAATTAATTCGCAACCGGAAGGGAAGATTCGAGGAAAGTTAATGAGATCCTTTTTTTTTTATTTGGTGTGTTTGGCCATTGTCGAGATAGTATGTTGAAATATCCTCATTTTCCACTTGCTAATTTGTGACGGCATCATCGGATCATGATTTATCACATATTCACATGAACATCATTCAAATGTGATCAGACCTTTTCTTTGAATCTTGTTAGGGTTTCAGTGCAGCCCCTTATTATCCTACTGTACATCCGTCTGAGATATAAATTTTCAATTGATAAGGAAACTATATATAATTATATCTATATGTATCTTCTCTACTTCTAAAAACTACATACAGTATATATTTCTATGAGATTTATCTTCATTTTTGGTGCCCTTGAAAGATGTATGCGCTTCCTAACTTTCAGTGATCTAGTAGACCACTATATACTAGATGTTCACACTTCCGCTTGGCTCAACTTTTTGCTGTGGCTGCTCTGTAAGTCTTTATTACCAACTTGAAAGTTTGAAAAACAATTAAAATGAAAAATAAAAATCCATACATACCCTAATCACGAAGTAAATGCCTCAATGGTGAAGATACCCCAAATAATAGTAAACTTATTTTTTGTTTTGTCTTAATTTTTTCTTTTAATCTTTAGAGAAATAAAGAGACATATTTTATTTTCTCAAAAGAATTTTTTTTTTTAAAGATTTGTGGGCAATACTTTTGGTATAAATAAAAGATTGGGCACTTTCTCTTGGCACACAAAATTTTCAAGATCATATCCTTATGAAGGATATGGGGGGAAATAGAGAAGTAAGAAATGCATAATGTATTTGGTAAATTGAGAAAATAAATAGTTCAATCAATTGTGGAAGGTCAAATGGGAGCACCACTAACCATCTCCATTATTGGCTAGTTTTTTGCAATTGTCATTCTTTTCTTCTTCTTCTTCTTCAATAATTGGTATAATCTTGGAAGGATAAATAACATATATAACAAATAAGTTTACTATTGATTATTCAGGCATGGAGTAAGGGAACTAAGAAATCCATGGTCAGATGGCCCAGAAAATGTGACTCAATGCCCAATTCCACCTGGAACAAGTTTCACCCAAGAAATTACATTTACCCAAGAAGAAGGAACCCTTTGGTGGCATGCACATAGTGATTGGACACGAGCAACTGTCCATGGTCCCATTATTATTCTTCCTCCCACTGGATCCGCATACCCATATCCGAAGCCATATGCGGAAGAGACAATCGTACTAGGTACTCCTTCATATATTAACTCTTTTGACAAGCGCTTTGTACATTTTTTTTCCAACTATCATAATTTATTAACCAATTATGTAACTATATTGTGTGTGATAAATCTAGGTGAGTGGTATAAAGGAAGCGTAATGCAAAACATCCAGGTTGCTCTTGCAACTGGTGGCGATCCTAACATTTCTGATGCTTTCACCATCAATGGTGAACCTGGAGATTTATATAATTGCTCGAAAGGTATGTCTATATAACAAAGCTTTTCACACAATGAAAAAATTAACAAGTAATTTGTCATAACAAATTTATTGGGTATTTATGATACAATACATATCTAGGCGAGCGGTGGACAAATACCAATGTTTTTTTTTAAGAAGTAACGGAAATCGTATATAGTTTCTATAAAAATGTCCACATGAAAAAAATTTACTAGTATATATATGACAATAATCATTTTACGTAATGCATCACACTTAATAAATATTTTCCCTATTGCACACTATATATATGTATAGATAGTGAGTGGATGCCAATCATTTCTAGACAAATGGTAACCAGTAATTGTTTTATTATTTTTTCTCCACAAAAGCTACAATTTATTTAAACAAATAGTGTCATGTAAATTTTTCTTGCTACATTCCTATAACTTATACATAGACATGGTATTTTATAACCAATCAATCTTTTTTTTTTTCCCATGATCTCCTTAATTGTTAGCTATATTACATGGTTGATCAACTTGCATATATATAATAGCTAAAAAATGATATTGTTTAATCTTATATATGTAGGCACTACATATCGTGTATTAGCCGAATATGGGAAAACTTATCTCCTGCGAATTATTAGTTCAATTATGAATGAAGAAATGTGGTTTGGAATAGCAAATCACAACCTTACTGTGGTGGGCATGGACGGTGCATATTTAAAGCCAATTTCTGTAAGCTTCATAATGATAACTCCAGGACAAACAATGGATGTTTTAGTTACTGCAAATCAGTCTCCTGGTTACTATTACATCGCTGGTAGTCCATTTGCTGATACTGCAGCTCCCTTTGACAACACTACGGTCACCGCCATTTTCCAATACAAAGGCAACTACACACCCCCTACGACTCCTTCCTTCCCAACTCTTCCAGCCTATAACGACAAGTATGCAGTAGCTAACTTCACTGCCTTGTTAAGGAGTCTAAATAGCAAAGAACATCCTGCTAAAGTTCCTTCGAAAATCACCGAGCGCATATTTATAACAGTTTCGGTTAATCAGATTAATTGCAATGGCACGTGTGCTGGACCAGATGGTAACAGATTGTCAGCAAGCTTAAGCAACATAAGTTTTGTTACACCATCAGTTAGCATTTTACAAGCATACTACGGGTAATAAATAATATTATAGGATATCTGACTTAAGCCCTTCATTCAATTTCATTCCCATATATATGTGTGTGTGTGTAAAAAACTTGATTGTCATTATTATATATATGATGTTACCTTAATAAATAATTGCAGAAAATTGAGAGGAGTATACAACTCAACTTTCCCAAACAACCCACCAATGCTTTTCAACTTCACTGGTGATGTGGGGAATAATACATTATATCCAAGTTTAGGAACAAAAGTGAAGGTGTTGGAGTATGGTGCAGTAGTAGAATTAATATTTCAAGGGACTAACATTGGAGCACCAGAGAATCATCCTATGCATTTACATGGCTATAGCTTTTATGTGGTTGGAATGGGTTTTGGAAATTTTGACAATACGACTAGTCCACTCACCTATAATTTGGTTGACCCTCCTGAGGTTAACACTATTGGGCTTCCCAAAAATGGATGGACCACTATCAGATTTGTAGCTGATAATCCAGGTACCCCTTTTATTACAAATCTTCTTATCCTTGTGTCATACTATATGCCAATTCAACTTGCAAGGCATACTTTACAATACTTATCAAAATATAATTTTGATTAATAAAATTAACTTATTCTTTGCAATGATATTATTGTTTTCCATCTCTAGGAGTATGGTTCATGCACTGTCATTTAGAGCGTCATACAAGTTGGGGGATGTCTATGGTTTTCATTGTCAAAGATGGTTCGACCAAGGAAACAAGCATGCGCCCACCGCCAAGTTTTATGCCTCCTTGTTCAAAATCTTAAATTCATCATGGCTATTTTTCCCTCTCTTGTTGTGATTTTATTGGTTTCAAATAAGTCATTGAAAATCTTGTCAAATTGTAGTTAGAAAAAGATGTTTAAAACAATCAAATAAATCATTATGCAGTTCTTTTCCTTCCACTGAACTTTTGTAAATTGTAATTGTAAAACTATAGTTGTGATTTTAAATAGATATAACTAATAGCAAGATAATATAGGAAGACATAGCTTAGATATATACATGATCAATTACTTTCCTCAAATAGATTTTGATCTAATAGCAAATTTGTTATAGTGACTCATTATTATGATTCCCTACAAAGATAAAGAATATTCGATCCACAATGCCAAAACCCTTAGCAACACTAAGAATTTGGATAATATTGATGCAAAATCACTATAGTAAAAATGTTTGACAAAGGAATGAACTCATTGCGATAGAAAATTTTTAATGCTCTAGAGTTTCTCTAAATGTCTTTTCTTTTTTTTTTTTTCCATTTGTTATAGTTGTTAGCAAAAGATCGTAAGCGTAAGTTATGAAAAAGAAAAAAAAAAAAGTTGTTAAAGATGGCTTTAAGCTCAGTAATAAGTTCTTTGATAACTTGTTTTGCTTTTAGAAAAAACCTGTCCAAACAGGTTTGACTCTTCAACAAAGAAATACCAAGTTGCAAAAGAGTCAAAATGAAAAATCACATAAAATGTTTTAATGATACAATATTGAAATAAATTGTTAGGATAAACATCTTGAATTTAAATTAAAATTTTCATTTAAATTACATATTTAACATTCATTTGTATTAATTAAGACACATGTAGCTTTAGACATGACAAGAGAATCTAAATAGTATAATATAAGGAATACTAGACAACCCATTTAATATGATTGTTGCTCATACTTTTAATTTTTGGTAATTTAGTGCCTTATCTTTAGATTTCGGTAAATTAGTGCCCGTATTTTTAAAGTATGTGCAATTCAATACATCTGTTAAATAATATTTGACAAATGTTTACGCTTAGCCAAAAATAAAAAGCCAAAATCTAAAGATTTTGGTACTAAACTAGCAAATAATTATCACAAATTGAAAGTACAATACTTGATCTGCTATTATTCTATCATCAAAATAAATTCCCATTAAATATTATTTAACAAAGGCATTGAATTGTAGATATTTTGAAAATAGGAGTACTAATTTGCCAAAATCTAAATATGAGATACTAAATTGCTAAACATTGAAAGTATAGGCACTTGGTCTTCCATTATCCTAAGAAAATTTGATTGGATTAGTCAAGAATTGATGGCATTGTTGTAATTAATTATAAAGTACACTTGCAAAATATCTAAGTAACTAAATGCTATCATCTCTAATAAATCCTAAGTACCTCCCTAATTTACTAATACTCCATATTCTTTACCTTCTGAAAATAACTAAGGATAATTTTGACTTTAAACCTTAATTTAAAACTTGATTGGGTAAGTAAATTAAATGATTTAAGTAATTAAATTAAGTAGTATGGTGAATTAACATAGTTGAGTAGTAACTAAATTTAATTGGAAATTGAGATAAAACCAAAATAATCCATGTATCCTTGATTTTCAAAACAAATCAATTATTGCTTTCCTTAATAAACCTACTAACCAACTTGTTAATTGATATCACTTGATATTAAATTTCCCTAATTAATACACATACCTAATGGATCTTAGAGTCATCGCAAAACCAACAAAAAATCATAACAAAATCACACAAAATATTATACATTAGATTTAATAAAATCAACACAAATCTACAACAAATCTTTCTTCTCACCTCTATAGACTAAATCTTCTACAATCATACCACAAGGTATGCTAAATCCTCTCACCTCTACCCTCTACATCTTCTAGGATCATTCCATATCACTTCAAAGATTTTCACTCTCCCATTTTCTTTTTCTTCCACCGAAAATCTCCTCCCATTCTCCTCATCTTCTATAGAAAAATTCTTAGCTTAAACACACCAAAAACCATCGTCTCTTAAGTTATAGAAATTCATCAATTTTCTCTATCAAATTGAGCATCAACTAGGTAAGGTAATCCTGAATGCTCATATCCATTCCTTTACCTATTCAATACCAAATCTAATCTCTATCTTCAATTTGATTCTTAGGTGATTTTCAAGACAAAATCACGGCTGAAGTTAAGAGGTTAGCATAAGAAGCTTCATAAAATTGCTAGTGGTAGTAGGAAGGTTTAGGAGCTTATCAAGATTATATTGCTATTCTTGTAAGTTATTCTCAATAAATTGATATTGATTTGAATTTGATGATACTATATAAGTTTCAAATCTGAAAATTGTGTTTGAGCATATTCTTGATATGATTTTAATAAATTATTGGTTGTATTGTATGATTTATGCGCAATACATTCCTAATCTTGAATTAATTTGATAAATAATGCAAGAAACATCCCATAATCTTAAATCTAAAATGGGAATATGTTTTTATGATGTTTTTTAGAATATATTAAGTACCAAATAATATACGTACGCATATGCATATTATATTAATCTAAATGTTGATTTGTGTTGATTTTGGATAGAAATTTGTAAAATAAATAAAGATTTGTATCATATAATCTCAGGCTGAATTTATACATTGCAATTGATAAATTCTTATATATGCAATCTAATTACGAATTTAGCATTAATATTGTGTTAATTTGCTTGATTTATTGTAATATATGTTAATAATTTCAAATAATGTTGAAAATTTGGTTAGGCTTTGTGGCTAGTCGATAGAAAAATTTTTATATCAGGCAATTGACTAGATACAAATACGAAGTTATAACAAGTATTATAGCATTATAAGAGCTTGTATAAAGCATTGAAATGAACCATGCTCGTTAGTGGCAACTTATGAGGAGATGACTCAAACAAGACTATTTCCTTATATTCTTTTCTAATAAATTGTAAAGACTTATCAAACATCCCCCACCCACACACCCACCACACCCCCCACCTAACCCCCCCCACCCCCCCCCCCCCAACCTCCCTTCTCTCGGTGCTCGATCCATTGAGGAATCCCTATCCCTTTTATTTAAAGGGAGTCAAGAGAACTCTTATTTGTATTGGTATTTCTACGATGCTAGGGATATTTATTTGCTAGCCATAATTTAATCAAACTTAATTTCTGCCTGTTACATTAGCCTAGGCATGCATGACATATGTAAATGTGTTTGATTTTTGTATTGGAGAATGATCACTTCGTGGACTTTCACTATGACTCCATAGGTTTTAGGATCGATGAGTTTTGGGAGTGACTTATTTGAATGTTTATGTTTCTTATTTCTAATGGATGATTGTAAACCTTAAGTTATTTTACTACTTTTGGGTCAAGTGTTAAACTTTGTAACTGAGTTGAGCTTAGCTTCCCTTCATGACTGCTATTGTAAACTATTTTAGACTTTAAAATTTTGTTTTACTCTCTCTTAAAGCTTTTTTTTTCCTACATGTTGGTGTAATAGCTTTAAATCGTTGTCAAATTGTCAACAAATGTGTTATGGTCTTACTTAAGAACTTAATTATGATTTCACAACTAAAACTTGACTAGCAACCCACCTAGTTAATGGAAGCCTTGCACATGTTACTTGAAAACGATGTGCGCGGCGAAATAACCATGCCCTTAGTCTTCCTAAAGGCTATGTCGTTTCATTTTCTATTCCATGCACGTAGTGCTTGCTTTGATTCATATAATGCCTTGTGTAGGTGATAAATGTTATATTCTTTACCTTTGATAATATATCACTCAGGCTGTTTTACATAGACTCCTCTTGTGATTCTCTCGTTAAAAAATGTAGATTTGACATCCAATTAATATATTATATATATATAATATTGGTAATTATAACTGAGTTGCTAAGTAAGAACAATTCTAATAGTGTCCACGTGAGCAACTGGTGCAAGTGTTTTATTAAAATCAATGATTGGTTGTTGGAAATATCTTTTTGCAACAAGACATGCTTTATGCTTATGAATGGAGCCATCTTCTTTATATTTAGTCTTACAAGCCCATTTTAATCCAATAACTTCTATATATTTAGAAAGGTCAACATGCTCCCATGTATGGTTCTTCTCAATAGTTGTCATTTCTTCATCCATGGCCTTTATCCATCTTTCTTCCTTTGCTACTTGTTCATACTTTCGTAGTTCACAGGAAAATATTGCAAATTCACAAGATTCATAAACATCATTTAAGGAGCTTACCTTTCTTATTAGACTCTCCAATTCTGGCTAAAATCTCCATGCACTTACTAAAGCTGATATTCTTGAGTCAATTAATATACTGAAAGTGCAAGGAAAACATAGACTCAAACTTAACCATGGATCTAGTTGTATAAAATTAGATCTTGGAGGCAAAATTCTTCAATAATAGGAGATTTTTCTTTCTAATCACAAACACCATGTTTATCAAATATAACATCTCTTAAAATAATCAAACTCATTTTTCTTTAGATTGAAAAGAAGACATCATTTATATTCATCGTTGTAGCGAGTGAAAATATATTTTTCTCCTTTAAAATTTTTCTCTCTTTTGTGATGGAATGAGAGGATATCCAAAAATCTTCATATGATTAACCTGAGGTATTCTCTTATACCAAGCTTGATAAAGAGTCTTATTAAGCACCGTTTCATAGGAGATTTATTTAACATATATATATATATATTGTAGTATTGACTACTTAGCCCAGCAACTATTTGAAAGATCATTTAATGTCAGCATGGTTCTAGCCATCTCTAATATAGTATAATTCTTCGTTTAGCAACACCATTTTGTTGTGGAGCATATCATATAGTTAGTTGCCTATTGATTCCAACATTTTTGCAATAATTTTAGAATTTATTAGATGTATATTGACCTCCACGATCACTTCTTAGAGTTTTCAACTTGTATTCACTTTGCCTTTCTACCATAGCTTTAAATTTGAGAAAATTGGCAAATGCTTCTAACTTCCTCTTTAAGAAATATCATCCACAAATAAAATAAAATACCTATTACCATTTGAGGATGATGTTCTTGTTAGTCCAAATATATAAAAAGAACAAACTTCAATGGAGTTTTAACTCTATATGATGTCTTTATGCATGGCAAAGGTGCACATTACCATAGATGCATCTTCTTCAACAAATGAACTCTCTTAAAATTCAACTGGCCATATCTCAAATTCTATAAGTATGGTTCATTATTTTTGACACTTTGCAAAGCAAATTCTTCATTAAGAGGTAAGGATAAAGGAAAATTTAATTCACTTCCATCTTTACTTTCGCCATAATGCAATTCTTCTTGTTATCGGTAGTAGTGTGTTCATCATTATGAAAATTTACCATATAACTTCTTGTTAGTAATTAGCTAACATTTAGTGAACTTTGAGTTAATTTAAGGATATCATAAATCAGTTTAGAACTACCTCCCTTAGTGCCGATAGCATTAGCTCCTTTTCAGTGATTTCATGAGTCTTGCCATCCTAAACTTTATTTCAAATTTGAACTTATCATCAAACTTAACAAACAACTACTTATTTTCGGTCATGTGATTACTACAACTACTATTAACATGTCAAATATTGTCTAATGATTTCTCAGTGTTTACATAAGAATAAAATATCTATTTACTTTGTTTTTCTTCAAAAATTTTGCATTTCTATTTTCTTCTAGGTCATTATAATAACAATCCTTATCTAAGTGATTGGGATTTCGGTATCTTTTGCATCTAAAACACCAATCCTTGTAATCATCACCAAAATATTTCTGCATATTTTGCACTGAGATAAATTACTTATGTTGGATTCTCTTCCTCTTCCATGACCTCGAGAACCCTCAAATCTG
This sequence comes from Combretum micranthum, assembly GCA_024138025.1. Lineage (NCBI taxonomy): Eukaryota > Viridiplantae > Streptophyta > Magnoliopsida > Myrtales > Combretaceae > Combretum > Combretum micranthum. Next base: position 285,569 of record JAMXBD010001234.1, read on the forward strand.
CCACTTCCACTAGTAGATTTAAATGAGTTTACTTTACCATTTGCATACCTATCTTTCTAGCTTCTTTCTTACCTATTGATATTACCCTTTGAGTGGAAGGCCTGCTTTAGATTTTGAGTAATTTTCTACTCATACATTTCTCATGAGATTGTATTGATCCCATAAGCTCATTCCTAGACAATTGTGATAAATTTTTAGATTCTTCGAACACAACAACTGTGTGCTTAAATTTGGCAGGCAAGCTTTTCAAGACTTTTTCCACAATTCTCTTATGTAGAATTGTATCTACATATCCTCTAATTTGATTGATGATAATAGTAATTCTCGAGAAGAAATCTTGCACTTCTTTATTACCTTTCATGAATAAATTATCGAACTCTCTCCATAATTTTGGAGTTTGATTGAGATAACCTTATCATGACATCCATATAGCTTTCTCAATATTTCCTAAATATCATGTGATGTAGTAGCACCCTTGATTCATGGTGAAATTGATTGATTAACTCCTTATTGTATGAAAAATGATATTTTAGCATCTTTCGTGACATTCTCTTTATGCTCTTTTCGTTGAGATAACATCTAGGTTGCTTTTATCTTTGGACATGAAACAACAGTTTCATAATCTTCTTCGATAATAGATAAATAGTGCTCTCATCATTGTGTTCTATATATCATATTTTTCACCAACAACATGGGAATATCTTGTTAAGGAAAATTAAATGCATCATTATTGCTTGCCAATGCCATGACAAAGGTTTGTGCATATAGTATTTAAGTGTCTAGGTTTTTGAAATGAAAGGGGTTTGATTCTGATACCAAAAATATATGTTTAGTGCAAAATGAAATTAAGTTAATGAAATTAAACAACATAAACTAATAAACATGGGAATGGAGTACTATTGTGAACGTGTAGTTGCATTATCTCCGGTATGTCGTACTGAAAAATTACACACACAAATGAAGGTGTAACACCTAACTTAAAGGATACTTATAACCTAGTTTTGGGTTTCCATAGGGTTTTAAAATTATAAAGATCAAATCTTTCGCAGCGGAATTCAAAAAGAAAACTTAATCCAGTATCCATGTGTATTGATTAGATTAAAACAAAACAAATAGTTTGATTTCGTATCTCTAAAAGCTTGAAACTTGAAATCAATTTACAAATCGATCTGTAGGTACAGCAAAATCACAATACCCTCTACGGTATCCACACGAACGAGCACTCTTCAAAAGGATCCTTCATGTGCTAGCATGATCTAAAACATTTCTAGATGATATTAAGATTTTCACACATGACTCTTTGTGCTTCACTCTTTAGGGTTTGCAGATTTTCTCCGCCAGTCTAATGTCGACAGACAAGTCGTTAACCCTAAAGAGATCTCTTTATTGCCTTTTTATACTAATGTCATTCTCACATGAGTAATGACATTAGTGCCCCTTAATCTAATAAGGGATAATATTTCCTAAAATATAATTATTGCACATAACAATGTAATAATTTATTATTATTCTCAATAATAATAAATTATTATTCCTACAAGACATCAAATTTAGTTATGATCCTTTAATTTATTATTATTCTTAATAATAATAAATTATTATTCCACAAGACATGAAATTTAGTCTATGATCCTTTAATTTATTTTATTCTTAATAATAATAAATTATTATTCCCGTAAGATATTAAATTTAGTTTATGATTCTTTTGACTCGTTCTTTTGTGTGTCACCCTGTAGGTTCACTTAATGTTGGCAATTGACCTAAAACAATTTTAGTCAACAAAACAAAAGTGGCTTCTAGCAATACATTATGTTTACCCAAATTAAGTGAAGATCGGTAATCCGATTTTTACCTAATCCATAACTTATGTTATTATCCTTTTGTCACATGATATCTAGATTGAACATAAGGCATGGATAGTGTCATCCTTATATCGTTCAATCTTATCATTTCTCGATTTCTAAGTAAACTGATAAAAACAAATGAAATTGATCACGCTATCAATTCATTTGAGCACGGCCATGCATTTCTCAGTCTCACTCATTGAGGAGCCCAATACATTATGTTTATGAATGACAATATCCAGTAATTGACCTAAGGCACAATCACCAACAATCTCCCACTTGCACTAGGCCAAATCATACATGTATCTAATACCCATTGACCTAGTATGATGATCATGCTTTTGCCTGTGCAAGAAGCTTGATAAGTGGATTAGTAATATTGTCATTTAGTTGATACTTTGCGTATCTTCACAGCATCTGATGCTGTTATACACTCGTTTTTCTTATAGAATATGCTACGGTATTCTGCTTTGAACTTTTCAAGCTTACTTACCTCCATTGAAAAGAAAAATATGTCTAGATTGTGATATAAAATCATCCTTGTCATATTGGAAACTAGCATCCGTGTAACTATTTACAACTAGCTCGTCTTCCAATCCTCCATCTATCAAGAATGCATCTTTAGTTCTTCTGAAGTACCTAAGAATATTCTTGACTGCTGTTCAATGAGGTTCACTACGATCTAACTGGCATTTACTGGTTATGCTTAATGCATATGACATATCTGGTCGAGTGCATAACATGGCATACATGATTGATCTAATAGTCGAATCATAAAGAGTCTTACTCATGTGATCTTGCTCATCATTTTTTGTTAGACATTGAGTCTTGCTCAGATTTATATCATGTGACATTAGCAAGAATCCCCTTTTGGAAACTTGCACACTGAACCTATTCAGTACTTTGTCTATATATGTACTCTGACTTAGGCCAATAAGCTTTTTAGATCTATCCCTGTAGATCTTGATGCCTACGATATAGGCAGTCTTACCTAAGTCTTTCATTGAAAAACATTTTCCTAGCCAAGACTTGACATTCTGCAAGGTAGGAATGTCATTCCCAATGAGTAATATATCATCTACATATAGCACTAGAAAGACTACTACACTCCCACTAATTTTTCTTGTAAATATAAGGTTCATCTTCATTTTTGATGAAATCAAACTATTTGATCGCTTCATCAAAACGAAGGTTCCAACTCCGAGATGCATGCTTCAGTCCATAAAGGGATCTTTGAAGCTTGCAAACCTTCACAAAATCCTCAGGACGAACAAACCCTTCAGGTTGTGTCATGTACACATCCTTAAGTAGGTTTCCATTAAGAAACGTTGTTCTGACATGCATTTGCCAAATCTCGTAATTTGGACCCAACATGGCCTCTTGATAGGTAGTGAGCTCATTTTGATCCATAAGCAGCACATCGACTATATGTAATGAGAAATCCATATCTCTCAAGTTGATGTCGCACTCTATCAGACCTATATGGGCCTTGTGTTACCTGTGGAGCATCAACAACTAACTATATATCTTGTTGACTTTCAACTGGCGGTGCAAGACTATTTTATGGATCTCGAACCACTTCGAGATATATTTTACTCCCACTGGTTCTTTTAGAGATAAACTCTTTTTCTTTAAAAGATACCATTCCAAGCAACAAAAACACTTTGTTCTCAGAGGGATTACAAAACAATAACTTTTGGTTTCTTTTAGATACCCCATAAAAAGTATTTACTTGACTTAGGTCCTAATGTGTCTAAGGCTTGACGTCTCACATAAGCCTCACAATCCCAAATCTTGAGGAAAGACAGACTAGGCCTTTTTTCAGTCCATATCTCATATGGTGTCTTTTCAACCGCCTTAGAAGGAACATGATTTAACATGAATGCAGCTGTCTCTAGGGCATAGCCCCAAAAGGATGGTGGAAGATCTGTTTGACTCATCATAGATTGAACCATATCTAATAAGGTTCTACTCCTCCTTTCAGATACACCATTCCATTGTGGTGTTTCAGGTGGAGTTAATTGTGAAATTATTCCACAATTTCTAAGATGGTCCTTAAATTCTTGGCTTACATATTCACCACATCGATCTGATCGAAGTACTTTGATTGTTTTGCCAAGCTGGTTTTGTACTTCATTATGAAAAACTTTGAACATTTCAAATGATTCAGATTTATGTCTCATTAAAAAGACATATCCATATCTACTGAAATCATTAGTAAATATGATGAAGTACTGATAACCTCCTCTAGTAGCAACGGTTAATGGACCTCATACATCAATATGTGTTAGGCTCAATAAATCAATTGCCCTTTCACTGTGCCTAGTAAAAGGATCTTTGGTCATTTGCCTAATAAACAAGACTTGCATATTTCAAATGATTCAAAATCAAATGAATCTAAAAATCCATCTTTATAGAGTTTTGATATGCGTTTCTCTTTATATGACCAAGATGATAATGCCATAGTAGGTCATATTTAAATCATTGGATTTAAGTATATTAGTATTTATGTTATAGATTGATCCATTATCATGTTTCAGATTTAGAACATAAAGACCATCATGTAAGTCAGCATTTGCATAATACATGTCTTTATTTATAAATGGAACATTTATTATTCTTAATAATAAATGTGAAACCTTCATTGTCTAAACATGAAATAGAAATAATATTCCTACTCAAAGTAGGAACATAAAAGCAATTGTTCAACACTAACAAAAGCCTACTGAGCAAAATCAATTCATAAGTCCTTATAGTTAAAGTAGCAACTTTTGCTCCATTTCCAACTCGTAGGTTGACTTTGCCCTTTAGATCTCTATAACATAGATACCTGAAGCAGTAGTCTGATTACTCTCCTTTTCCTTAGATCTTCCAAGTAGAGTTTGCAGTTCCCCTTCCAGTGACCTGGTTCACTATAGTGGAAACAAACTCCTTCCTTAGGAGTTTTTTTTTGCCTTTGGTTTGGGTTTAGGTTGAGGCTTTGAACTTTTCATAGCCTTAGCATTTCCCTTGCCTTTCTTCTTCATGCCCTTTCCATTCTGAACTATCAAAACATTACTAGGCTTCTACTTCTTGATATTAGCCTCAGCAGTTTTAAGCATCGAATGCAATTCAGAAATTAATTTGTCCATGTTATTCATATTATAGTTCATGACAAACTGGTCATAACTATCTGGTAATGAATTTAGGATCAAATCAATAGCAAACTCTTGGCTTATAGGAAATCCAAGCCTTTCAAGATGATCAATATAACCCTTTGTCTTTAGGACATGGGTACTCACTGATCCTCCTTCAGCCAGCTTGCAAGACTGTAGGGCTTGGGTAATCTCATACCATTCCTGTCTGCCTACTATTGAAACATTTCCTTAAGATAGACAATCATCTCATAGGCTTCCATGTTTTCCAGACCTTTCTGAAGTTCTAGACTCATGGTAGCAAGCATTAGGCATCCTACATCAAGATAATCATCAGAATGCTTCTTATAAGCATCCTTTTGAGTTCTTGAAGTATTGGCTAGAGGCTCTTGAGAGATAGGCTCATAGGGTATGCAGCTTCTTTTCTTGCTTGAGAACAGTTCTCAAGTTTTGAACCAGTCTAGAAAATTGGTTCCAATCAATTTATCCTTCTCAAGGACAGATCGCAATGATAATTTGAAGTGTTTTTGTAGCCATTAATCTATAATTACTTATGCAAAGTTTATTTTAATAAATTAAAACTCCCACTAAATCAATAACCCTCATTATCAATGTTGTTTCATTTAATTATTGCAATCTAGTGGGCTAAGATCCATATTTCACCTAACTTAAGTCAGCTTTGGCATGACGCTTAAAGTTAAGTTATTTAGGTAGGTAACTCTTTACCAATTACATCGCATGTAACTCTTAGATCTTTTATGGGATTTTTGACATCATTGTCCCGGCATGTTCAAATCCCATCTAACGCCTTAGGCCCAAAACCGTTTTGATAGCCTAATTAAGTCGAACCATATTAAACACATGAGTAGCACCATTACCCATCCTGCCTTACTAAGATAACCTAATGCACCCTGCTTTGGCAACCTACATTTTGGTGATCGAAGTCTTGATAGGTGTTTAATCATGGGTGGCATTTAACTTAAAATTTATTGAGGGATTTAATTATTGATATTCCATTTTTTTTATCACGTTTAATGGATATTCAAGCATACGTGGTGGTAAATATAGTATCACATACATATACATACATCATATCTCATGATATATCAACTTTATCGAATAAAGAAAAAGTGTCATAGCATGGCCCTTTATTCTACATTGATTTTCATAAGCCAATATGAAAATCAATGGTCTAATCCTAAGGTAAAAACCATCTTTATGGTCTTGAGTTGTAAATTTTCTTGTATCTTCTTCACGATCCTTGTTTCTCCATCACCATGGATTAGGGAGGGTCTTCATGACATCTTATGTCTTTATTACAATAATAAAAAGATACAAAAGATCTACGACTACTTGTAGAAAATAAATTACAATAAAATAAAAACGACACAAGGCCGTATTTATAATATTACAACCCATTTAAAAGAAAAGGAATAAAAACCTGCCAATCACATAGGTCTTAGGCCATGCTATGCACCATACATATAATATAAAATATAGAGAAGACATACACATATGTCACAATACTTCAAAAGCGTGTTTTATATTAAGAATTATTAATTAGAGTTTATTGAACTAAATCATGCACCTTGCAAGGGTTAAGGGGACAGTCTCCTTTCAGAAAAATCGAATCTTTAAATCATACGAAAATTTTAAATTCGATTTTCTGGATATTACTACAGTTCATAAACTACAATAGGATTTATCCGTAATTGAATCGAATACAGTGCTTATTTGAAATAAAACATGCTCAGACATGCCGCAATTATCTACGCAACTTGTGACCAAGTGCTCAAATTTTTTTTTATTATTATTAAAAGAAAATATCATACATCCAAAACATGATCGCAGTTTAATCCACATAAACGACGCGCAAAAGACCCAATTTCGTCGAGGAGCGCATATATGCTTTATGTGTCTTACAAAGATCCGATCCGTTTGTCATCGAAGCAATATTATTATTTTTTTTTACTATAAAAGCAGAGGTCACAATAGATGTCCTGAAGCACTGAATCTGATTTGAGAAACAGATGTCAAGTTCATGAGATGCTATTCGAATTTTTTTTATAATAAAAAAATCCAAATCATGCGCTCAATTTAGATGCTAAAAAAAATTCAGATTGGAAATAGATCGCAAAAATTGACGTAAATTCAAACCACGTAACAGCAGATCTAATCAACCTTATTTAACAACAGTTCGTATCATATACGAAAACTGCAAAATCATGCTATTAAAAAAAAACATTAAAGATTTGTTGTAATCAAATTACACAAGATCCATTCAATCCTTCAAAGCAAGGTTATAAACCCCTAAATTTTTGGAATCGGTTCAGTCTAAAACCCTAAACCGGAAGTCAACCGGAGCTCTAAAGGTAACAAAACCCTAGTTAGACGTAATAGCTTAAAGTCCGGTAATCCCAAATAAGCAACTCAGTAAGAGTAAGTAAGAGTTTAGAATTTGGAATAGTGCGTAATTATCTAAAGAAACGTAAAAAGATCAGATTAGTAAAACCATAACTCATTCGAACCCGATCGGACACGATTCTTGAAAAACATGTCCCGGAGCCCAGAATAGTAAAAATATTCCGAATACACCGTTAGACTTGTAAAAATATAAGATTTTCAAAAATATCAGTTTTATAATTTTTCGGTAAGTAAAAATAACATATATCGCTATTATACGCGTATTTTCTTATTATCGGTACTTTATTAGTCATATCTATTTTGCATTACACTATTCATTACTATTCTACACTATTCTTTTCTCTCTATTTTTTCTTACACCTACTCTTACAAACACCATAACCTATAACCTTTACTTTTTACCTTTCCCATAACTTTATTACACATCTACCTTACTTATTACTTCATTTAATCCACAACATACAAAAAAATAAAATCTCTCCCTCTCTCTTCTACCTATGGCCGGCGCCCCCCATGCCCCCTCTCCTCAATTTGTTTCAATTTTCTTTTATTTTAGTCACACAAATTACTACTCACAAATTTCTTACTAAAACTCTCTCAAATTCTCCTCTCAAAACTCTTTCCAAATATCCTCTCAAAACTCTCTCAAATTAATTCAAAAGCAACTTCTACCTACAACAAAAACCCATAACCAGATAACACTACCAAAGTCTTCTTTAAACCATCTCCTATTATTTTTTTCTTCTCATGTCATGTAACTTTACATGACCATAGTGTGAGTTTCCAAAGACTAAATGTTATGGAAGCTACATTATGTTCATGTATTGTTCTTGTTCATGAAAATCTATTTATGTTTATGTTATTATTTTGTTCATATTATTGTTATTATATCTAAGTAATATTATCTATATATATACATATTCTTTAGAGCATATAAGCTCACTTGCAATTTATTTATTTTATGCAATGCAATTTATTTATTTATTCCAATGCAATTTATTTATTCATTCTTTGTTATTTTAAGACTAGTCTCTAGTCTTAGACTTGTCCTCATCAAGTCAAAACAAATTTTTCTTTCTTTCATTTTATTTTTATTTTGGGACTAGTCTACTTCATAGTCCCGGGAGCCTTGAAAAAGCTAAGACTCCCAATACTTGACTTTATTATTTATGTTATTTTGCTTGCTATTATTTTCTCATAATTCATGTTCATTTAAATTGTTGTCCAAAATTTCAAGTTCTAAAAATAATTGAAAAAAAAAGGAGATTTTGAAACTTAGAAATAAGTTTAAGTAAAGTATAAGATATATGATTTAAACAAAAATAAAGTTATCTCTTTTCAAGTTACAAAAAGAACCCACTAAGATTTTAGAAACTACTTTTACTATAAAAAGCTTCTTAAATCACTTGTTATCCCACTTTATTTTTATAAAGAAAATAAATTTTTATGCAAGAATGATTTCTATGAAAAACATAACATGAGGAAAACATGAGAAATTTTCAAATAAAAATCTTTGCAAACAAATAAACAAAGAAAATTTTATAAGAAAAATAAGTAGAAAAAAATAACACTATTACGGAGAACTTAGAAAGAAGAAAACCTATTTTTAAAAAAAGTTATTTAAAAATAATAATAAAGCAAGCATAAAACACCCTTAGAAAACAAAAGAAACAAAATATTCATTTCAAAACATTTACAAAATGAATTCTTGTAAACTATATCTTTCTAAAACTCCAAACCGACATTATTTTACTCAAGAAATATGAATGGACAACAAAGCACTTGAGCATGAATAAAATATGAACTAAGTAACCGTAAAAAGAGAATTTTTCAACTATATAGATAACTAAGTATTTATCAAAGAAATTTTGATTGATTGAACCCAAGTTTGTTTTTGAGTTGGAAAATTCGTAGTGAATTTTATCGCCACTGTTTTGGGGCCTAAATGGTTTAGTTTGATGAAAATAGTTTTAGAAATGAATAGATCTTTTCGAGTAGGTAGAAATCGGTATATTATATGCGTGATTCCGAGTTAAAATGACCAAGTTATGGCCATTTTAAATTGGAACTTTCCTTTGTACGAACTTTAACGTTCTTTTGACATTGTCTTGTCAAAATTCAAGAAAATCATCAAGAAATACTCATTGTGGGTATTTTCTTTAGCTAGGTGACCTTGAGGAATGATACCTATATCCCGAAGATTACTTCGAGTAAGAGGAGTGTGTGAACGACTCATCCGTATAAGAAGAATAGTCGACATGGCATCGTGAGTTTATTTCCTTTAAATGCTATAGTTGTTGTGCTTGTAATTTAGTTGTATTAGAGCTAGGAAAAGACAAATGGATATGTATGTAAAATAATTTTTTGAAAGAATCTTAAGAATATCGAGGTCGGAATTGCTTTAAATGTTTGTTTTAGTATAACACTTGCTTTGTATGAAATTCTTTAATCGTTTTAAATTTGATAATAATAATATTATGATATCATAAATAAATGGATTCATGCGTACCACGAAGTGAGTCACATTGCATTTGGGTTGTTATCTTTGGGTGAGAAGGATAGTAAGCTCATGTCGAAAGCAACACTTGGCGGAGTGTTCGAAAGCGATTGCTTAGCGGTGTTATGGAAAAGGAAATGCTTTGCGGAAGATCTGAAAGCAAAGCTCGATCCAAGTAGACTTTACATGCTTGGTGATATTGGTCGAAAGCATAAATCTTTTTAACTAAAACTACTTGTTTCGAGGTTATGTATTACCAAACCCCGAATGGAGGGCGCAAATCCATTCAACATATAGTTCCCGGAAAACTATATGCCTTGTTTGCCCATGTGTATGTTGCATCTCATTTGCTTGATTAAATAACTTGTTTGAAATTTCATTACAAGAAGTTATTTATGGAAATAATTCTCACTAAGCTTGTTAGCTTATACCCCCATAGATATCTTTTGCAATTTCCCTATTTATGGTTAAGGCCACGAGGACCCTGCAGTTAGGTAATTTCTTTATGGATTAGGAATATCCTAAATGAAGTTTAGTGTTGAATAAGATGTAAAATATTCTTGTAATAGATTAGTGAAAAAGGAAAATGTCCCTCAGTTTGTAAAATTATTGTTATAGGTAAATAAATATTATGAATCCTCTTTTCTTAATATGTTATTATATCTTCTTAAGCTTCATAATTCCATGTATGGTCCTCTAAATTTGTGGGAGCACGCCTTACACTTAATATCAAAGCTTTTGGGAGTGGCTGAGGTTGTCACACTTAAGCTTTAATATTGAGTATGACGTACTGTCATATTTAGAGTACCCTTTGCAAATTTTCTCTGCCGGTCTAATGTCGACAGACAAGTCATTAACCCTAAAGAGATCTCTTTATGTGCCTTTTATACTAATGTCATTCTCACATGAGTAATGGCATTAGTGCCTCTTAATCTAATAAGGGATAATATTTCCTAGAATATAATTATTGCACATAACAATGTAATAATTTATTATTACTCTTAATAATAATAAATTATTATTCCTACAAGACATCAAATTTAGTCTATGATCCTTTAATTTATTATTATTCTTAATAATAATAAATTGTTATTCCCACAAGACATTAAATTTAGTCTATGATCCTTTAATTTATTATTATTAAAATAATAATAAATTATTATTCCCACAAGACATTAAATTTAGTCCATGATCCTTTTGACTCGTTCTTTTGTGTGTCACCTTGTAGGTTCACTTAATGTTGGCAATTGACCTAAAACAATTTTAGTCAACAAAACAAAAGTGGCCTCTAGCAAGACATTATGTTTATCCAAATTAAGTGAAGATCAGTGATCCAATCTTTACCTAATCCATAACTTATGTCATTATCCTTTTATCACATGATATCTAGATTGAACATAAGGCATGGATAGTGTCATCCTTATATCGTTCAATCTTATCATTTCTCGATTTCTAAGTAAACTGATAAAAACAAATGAAATTGATCACGCTATTAATTCATTTGAGCACGGCCATGCATTTCTCAGTCTCACTCATCGAGGGGCCCAGAGATATCTCTCTCACAACGAGAGGGACAAATCTCATCTTAATCACTCAACTTCCTCTACATGATTTACATTATGCCCAATCTCAACCTTTATAATTATCTGGTTAAAGACAACGTTTGATTGAGTTGAAACATAATATTCCTCATGTTGGAATCCATGGTGATTTCAGGTATGAGGATATGTTGACATTTTATTTTGAGAATCACTTATGACACTAATCTATGTAGTGATCTCAAAGTGGGTTAGTCCAGTACATAGTTCTCCAATATGTACCTATGAGTTTGATTTATATCTCCATATAAATAAACATCCCATGATTATCAGTCAAACCTCATACTAGATTTAATTCATTATTGTTCCGATAATAATGAGCATCTAGGGACATTTAGAATAATTAAATTATTCATGGATCCTATTATAAAGTAAACATGCAAACAATATAATAGAAATGTTTATAAATGACAATATCCAGTAATTGGCCTAGGACACAATCACTAACACCTAGCATATGTCCACATATAATATAGACACGCAATGGCTCAGAACCTGTTATAACTTTAATAAATGCCAATAGTTAACCATAAAAGATACATATATAATACTTCAAATCAATAACCACCTGCAAAAACTTCACATGTAAACACAATAGAAATCACAAACCTTACATGATATTGATAAAAGATAGCTCATAGAGTCCATTTAAATAACTATTGTCACAAACAAGCAATTGAGTCAATGCCCTGTTACACTATTTTAGTACATAGGATTATATTACAAACTTAAACATCATAGGAGTCTCTGTCTCCTTAGAACTCACAAGCCAACTCTAATAGTCTACTAAATAATCTTCTCTACCAGCATCCTCCGTATACTCCACGATAATACCATATTTAGACAATTCAAGCGCTAGAACCTGAAAAAGAAAAGCGTGAGTGGGAGCTCCATGCGAAATATTATGATTTAGTAAATTAGATGAATTTGGTTGTCTTATGGTCCTTGGCAGGGGAAGTACAAGCCCAAATTTATTAAGTAATACAATTAAAAAAGAAAAAAAGAAGAAGAGTTTTCTTCTACTTTCTATTGTTAAGGAATTTAATTTACAAAGCCAACAAAAACTAGTTCAAACTCGGATTAAAGTATCTTTAGCTACACAAGATGATGGACATATTATGTTCTTTTCTTATGGATTAGATTTAGCAGTGGCACTTTGTCCTTACCTTCAATTTATCAAGGAGATATATATATATATATATATATATATATATTTTGAGCTGTAAACAACTTACCTTGATAATAAGGTAAATGAAATGGATGTTTTCGGCATTTTAATTATTATATTAATATTTGAATTTTCTGTGCAGACATATTCTTAACAAGTTCTGAACTCATTTGATCCCATCATACAAAAGCATAATAGAAATTGGCCACACCATCGGAGTCCCATGACTAGAGAAGATAAACATATGGATGAAAATATAAAAATCTTCTTTATTTAATATATTGATAAGTATTTCAAAACATATATTAACATTTTTCTTATTATAGTGATGTAATTGACGTTGGTATAAAAATAAAATTAATTAAATAAAATGCTTCGCATTATTCAATATGGTGTCTACTATATATAAAGGTTAATTTAAAAAAAAAAAAAAAACTAAATTCCCAACTTCGTTCCTCCATTTGCCTAATTGAATTTTAAACTATATTTTAAACTTATGGCATCGAAAACATGTAGATTGGTAGGTTTGGAAATATTAAAGGTTAATTAATTTTTGATGGTTTCTATTTTCTACTTTTATTTGCTTGTATTTTAGTTTGATGAATGACCGACCATTGCTCCCCTAGGTACTACCGCAAGCGGTCCACCGACATCTACACAACCAACAATTGCTGTGTGTCGAAGTAAGAAGACTAGAAGACTACAATTATAAACTGGTATCGAATTCATATAAAAAGGTTGATAGAGTCATGATGCTATGGTATACAATTAAATTTTCATTCCAATAAACATAACCGAAACGAGGATGCTTTTGGACTCAATACCATTCATATAGTATATATAAAATCTTTTTAAAAGAATGAATGGCATAGTAGAGACACGGAGATTGTTTACCTCTTGCATTCCACCTGGTCTGATAGAGACGCACGTGCCATTAAAACAGCAACATGAGTAATAAATTCTCCACCTCGTCTAAGCTGCTGTGCGTGTTCTTCCCATACATGCTGTGTCAAAGCAGCATGACAAAGCATATGGGTCCAAACTCCACTCATTATCTCCCATCTCCTTTCTGTTTCTTGGGCCATCAACCAACATCCTAGTTCGTATCCCCCAAGGGTCGCATCCTCGGCTGTACGTATTATTGTAGGACCCAAACGATCGTCAGTTGCCGCTTGACTCTTACACCGCCGATCTAAAACCTTATCCATTAATCCAGCGCACGCTCTCTCGTATATGTTGCTATAATCACCTCGAGGTAGCAATTTGGGATGAAAGCGTGCTAGACACATGAGATAGTCAGATGTGTCTACTTATTTTAGCATTATCATTTTCATCATTAATACTACCACTTTTATCGTCGCATTCGTAACAAAGACAAGTAGCAATGTGCCAAATGAATAGGCTCATGTCAAACCAAGTTCCAGTCGTGCCCCAATCTATCACTTCCGAACAGTCATAATTTTCAAGCACCTCATTTCCTCTTTCTGAAAAATACTGAGATGGTTTCTTCTCCATAACTCCACCATCTTCATCACGATATTTAGTATACTTATCTTGGATTACCTTAAAAACTGCATTTCTAATTCTATCAATCGAACTTATATCTGATAAGGTATCAATGTCAGTGTGCCCACACAGTAACTTGAAAGGAAAAAAATCCAGTATGGCCTTGCTTCTTCTGCCTATGGTTTTAGGTAGGAGATAGTGTTCAAGAATGTTATGCTGATTTATGCTTCTTGACCATCTCTTCTCACCAAACAAAACTCTACTACTTTTTTGACATAGAGATGTCCAGTCTGATAAAACAGCCCATATGACTATGTATATCTCTAAAATAACAGCACCAATCACTAAAATATATGTAACCAAAACATCTGATAGTGCGTAATTTGACCACTCAGCCTTATTGTGTTTGTGTATAATGACAAAGGAAATCAATGTTGCTATTGATGAAACCAAATAGAAGCAACGTAAACAAATACCTGGTAGAGAATAAATTAAGAAGGCCTTCGTATATAGCAAATCATACATGAGCCCCAGCACTTTCTCCACAAACCTAAAGGCATCTGATGATGTTTCAGTGATAATAGTATCTCTGTAAAAGAAACCTCGTTCCAGTATTACTAACTTATCTGCAAAGAAACACACCAATGGGTGTACAAACAAGCGAACATCATCCAAATAATAACTTTCACGGGCCCGCCATCTTTGGGAATAATGTTTATACAAGTTTTCCAGTGATCCAGATTCGAGAGACCATATTCTCTCACAACATTTGACAACTCCGGATACAAATATGAGAACAATCAAATATATAAGAGGATTGTGGATATTCCAAGACATACAAACAGCATAAAATGCTATCATAATTCGAGTAACTACAGTGAACAAGTGTCTCAACCAATTTTTATTGTCCTCTGATGAATAGGCGGTAATTGTTTCTGGTCCTCCAAGATGCAAAATGAGAAATGGTACCCATAGCAAAGGTAGTTGGTGGTTTTTAAATGGATCTTTTTTGTATAATCCTTCTGGATCTCCGGCCAGAATAGCAAGCGAAGTAATAGTCACTGGATACGCAGACACATATGCACACCACACCAGAATTCTCAGCGAAATTGAGTCAGAAATCTTCTTCCGAGAACCAGAAAAGACAAGAATGATTCGCATTAACATGCTTAGTATAACACCCATCCGAACATCCCATGAAGAAAAAAACTCACTTAATTGTTGGGAAAGCATATTTCTTTTTTTTTTTTTGGCTCTCAATTTATCTAGAGGGATACTTGGTATTATTTTGTTGCATTGTGGAGAGATGCAACAGAGTCTTGAGGTTCTTCTATAACAATAAAGATTATGATGGTATTAGGACTTGTCTTTAACCTTTAATTTATAAAAGAATAATTTGCAACTGTGATGGTAGTGTAAATTTGCTTCATTGGGAAGCTATGACGGTGGAAAAAGTCCTAGAGGATTAGGTAAAGACCGCTAATAAGCATTTCATCACCAAGTGTTTTATGCCGTGTTTGAGAAGGCCAAAGTCGGCAGAAAAAAAGGCAGTTAGCACAAATAATGATAGAGATTATCATGGTTTTGGAATCGAAATGATTTGGGGTCTTGAAATTAAAAAATCAGAATCAAAATTATCGTCGGCTCTCAGTTTCGATTTTGGAACCACGGAATCATCATTTTAAAAAAAATAAAATAAATAAAATAAATTTTAAAGTCAAAATAATTATTGGATCTTAAAATATTAAATTATTTAACTAAAATTTTTAAAAATTTATTTAAAATGCACATTTATATGTAAACAAACACATTCAATATCAATTATAGGAAGCATTATGATATTGTAAAAGACTCTAGAAGATAAAAAGAAAATTACAATGCAAAAAATAGCTTACATTATTAAGAAAATGGATTTTGCTTTTAGAAGAAGTTTATTTAAACTAATTATATATGATTTTTAGTTATGTTTATTTATATTGTTGATAATAACATATTAAATATGGTGAATAAGTAATAAATTTTATTATTTATGTGAAATAATTTAAATATTAATAATTATATATTTAGTATTATTTTTTTATTTTTTAATAGATTTTAAGCCAAAAAATCGCCTAGGAACATGAAACCGGTGGTTTCGTAACTGGTTTTAGAATCGACTAACCGATCCGGTTCTGATTCTGGAATCACCGTTGACGGTTTCTATTCAATTTCCAATTCAAAACCGAACAATGCCTATGTCTAAATATGGATATTTGGATTCTTAAAAATGAAAAAAAAAAATGAAAGAAACCAGCGGAAATCCAAGGAAATTGAGGCACTTTCATTTCTATCCAAAATCGGACGTAAAGGAAAGGAAATCGGGAGAAAACAAAGTAAACTTACAAAAAGTATAGGATATTTTATTCTATTTATCTTAATATTTTATCTCATTTCCTTTCATTTCTATGCTAACAATCCAAAGATAAAATATAATACTTATTCCCTTTCATCTCTTTTTATTTCATTTCATTTCTTTTCTTTTTATCTAATTTTCATTTCTTTCTTCTGATTTTCACGCTATATTAGATTGCCAAACAAAGTCTTAATCATGGATCTATTTGTTTATTGGCATATTATAGATACAAATTTTTTTCCAAACTTTTTTTTCTAACAAATTATTTATAAAGAATTAGATACAAATAAAAAAAAAGTTGATAGTTCTCATTAAAAGATCAAATATAGATAAAATATAAATGTAAATAAGATATATTTATACATATTATTTTGAAAAATATATAGATACAGATGAAAAACAGACTCATGTGATCCACACATGTAACCATGTAGTACTTTTAGGGATGCAATCGGGGCAGTTTTGGGACAAGTCATGTAAAACCTGAACCCGACCCGACCCGACCCGATTATATATTAGATGTCCTAGAACTCAAGAAAAACCCTATAAGGTTTTTCTCAGTGTTCCTAAAACTCGACTCGACATGACATTGACGAACGCGATTTCGACTCGACCCAACTCAATAATACATGTTTTTTTTAATGTTTACATTGAAAATAGAATGTTATTCAATATTAATGATTTATGACCAAATGAAAAAATTGTTTATTGTTGTGAATATCAATGACAAATGATAATAAACAAGGTTCCTTACCCAACATGAAATTCAAATTGTAGTAAATATTGAATATTTAAATGTTATTGCTAACAATTTATTTAATCCCTATTTATATCAATGTTGTCCTTGTGGCTATGCAAGCTAGCAAGAATTAGTAGAATATTGATAATCATGGTCATTACAAGCACCAATAAAAGCAAAGTTGATGTCAAACATAATCTTATCATATCACAACCATCTAGACAAATCGATCATTATTCATGCTCAAAGAGCACAGATGAACCAAGTTCAAAGGAAAAAGAGATGAGTTAGTTGACTTAAAGTCCCTACTTCCCAATAAACAAAAAGCACGCACTAACATTACAACTTTTAGTCTTTAACCAATGCTTCCACAAAGAAAGGGAGGAAAAAAAGAAATTAAAAGAAAATCTTGCAGTCAGTAGCTAAAGCTTTCACTGTTGTCTTCCTTCGCAATAGCTAAGACTTCCTTCACTAAATACCAATAGCAAAAACTTATCAAGGATGCCACTAACTGTCTCAACCCATAGGCCACCTAGTGAAGTAATAACTAAAATAAAAAAATCTTATATGCTAATCAAGTAATATAAAGAAATTTAAAAAGAAGGAATAACTTTATAAAACCCGTAGTATTTACTCACTTTCTCTTAATCTTCAATACTTAAATTCTTCATCTCATTTTCTAGCTCAATCATGTCGAAAACTACAAAAGTTGGAGAAAGATCATATAAAATGCAATGGGAGATATAGGAAATAAAAAAAAACTTTTTCATGAATAAATATTATGTAATAAAAATTCTTACCTGTTTTCCCACGTGATAACCAACTCTAGCTACACATCAATGCCTTTATTATGTTTGCATTTAGTCGACTTCTATGCGAGCTAATTACACGTCCACTTATACTAAATGCGGATTCAGAAGCAACACTAGACACGAAAACAGTTAACAGATCTCTAGCTAATGACTATAGTGTAGAATACTTGATTCCATTCAATTTTCACCAGGCAAGGATATCAAAATCAATATTCCAATTACATGGCAACACAGGCTCTTCTAGGTAGTCATCTAACTCTAATTTCACTTGACCATCAGTAGTAACAGTGGTCAAGCATTGCACCAACTTTGATTTATAAGCCACATTACCACTTGCTGAAGGCGCTGAAGAAGAATTGCTTGTATTATTATTATGACGAGATCTAGCCTTTAATTGATACTCTTGAAGTAGATCATAACAAGTTTTCCTAATATTTTCTCTCTCTACAGAAGCCCTCTCATCATAAACAATGGGAAATACAAAGTCTACAGCTTTCAACTTGATACGTGAATCCGAAATAGTACAAACAGCCATGATAATATGCACATCACCGCAATATTTCTCAAACTTGTCAAACATATTTTGAGTCATTGTGCTTATATCCAAATCAGGAGAGTCTTATAAATAGAGATCGCTTCGTTTGGAGTTGGAACAACAAAAAAGATATATACTTGAAATAGATGTGTTAAAAAATGAAGTTCATTTCTCCATCTATAGCTGTTATACTCTTGAATGGATTGGCTCTTTGCATGGTTCAAGGCACTGTTCATCACTATGATTTCGTTGTAACTATTACTAATAACTTCGTGCTGGTATCACATTAAGCTTAACCTCAAGTCCTTATGACAACCCAACAGTCAAAAGTTGTGTTGGATTTATATCAATAATTTACAAAGTGAGAATAATGTGATATGTTTTATTGTCATTACTGTTGTTGGCATGCAGTTGAAGGAGACCAATTTCACGAAGCTGTGTAGTACCAAGAGCATATTGACTGTTAATGGTACTTTTCCAGAGCCAACAATACGCGTCCAAAGAGATGACACAACTTTTGTTACCGTGCACAACCATGGGACCTATGGTGTCACGATTCACTGGTACTCTTTCCTTCTCTCTAAACATTGTCCGCTAGTATTTCCTTGTTGGAAAAATGTCGAATATGGTAACTGAAGTTTACATGAACATTAATTTTCATTCATAAATTTTAAAATTATTAATTTAATAATCAATTAAAATTTTTATAATTATTTTCATTACCTCACTAATACCATTTACTCTAATTTCTTATGTTGAAAAAAAAAAGTCTGTTAATATTAAGTAAAAGAAATTTTATTAAAAAGATAATTTAAATCATAATAAAAAGTTTAATTAAGTATTAAATTTATTATATCATAATCTACATACTAAATGAAATTAACCCTACCTTTTATACAACTTGTCATTTCTATTGACAATCTGATAATGGTTTTTTCATTTTTCATTTTTTTTCTTTTATATAAGTAATTTCTAGTTAATTATTAACTGCATTATTTTTTTTTTATAAGTATTCTATGAACAAGCACACACGAACCTTCTTCTCTACATTCAAAAATTGAAAATTTCATTTTCACATGATAGTTTCTAAGATGTACTGAATATCTGCTTTGATTGTAGCGTACAGATTTGTAGTACACCAAGTGCTTTAAATCATTGCTCCTATCCGTCCAAAACTACCCTTATAAGTTAACTTTAAACTTCACGACTTTTTTTTTTTTTTTTATATGTGACTTTAAGAAACTCCTTTCACCATCGTTTTACCGTTTATAAAATTGCTTTTTATATTATAAAGGGCACATCGTGATGTCGCATGAAAAGTAATCCAAAAATAAATAAAGAAAAGTAAAGTACAGGTCCATGGGATAGCACCGCCCTTATTCAAATAAAGGACGATATAAGTTAGCTTTATGTCTCAGGAATTTTATAAGAAGGTTTCTTGTATTATGGACATTAGGTCAAATTATTTTAATAACAGTTAGTTAGGAAATTCTGGAATATGGTAAAATTTATGATTTTTGTCATTTTATTGGTAGACTTTTTATACATACTCAGCCGAAAAAAATTTCATTTTTTTCCAGGTAAACGTATTGAAAAATTAATCATAACCACTAGCTAATCGGCTTGTTGTAGTTCCCATGCTTCACTTGAATAGCCTTTTAACCTGTAAGTAGAAAATATGTACTATTTTTAGATATAATTTATTTTATTCCATTGGCTATTAGGGAATGTATTGAGAATTTAATTTTATTTAGGGAAAATATAGCAACTGAAATTTAACTTTCAGATTCGTGAAAAAGAAATGTGCACCTAAGTACGTAGAATTAATTATTAATTTTTTTGTGACCAATGATTATATCACATATAACAATATTTTTAAATTACATGTAGTAAATAAAATAAGAAATAAAGAAATAAAAAAAGAGAGAAGATAGTTGATATATACGAAATAGTCTATAATTTTGCTTGATGATATTTCATTCATAAGGAATATTGTGAGATCTTTCAAGGTCAATACTACAAGTGGTATCTTCTTCAATATTGGAGATTACATAATGATTCATCACCCATTTATCACCAATTTGAGATTATAAATACAGATTATTTTTAGAATAAGGTTAGAGATCATGGTTCATATAATATAATTTTTTCAGACGATCAACTAAGGCATAATTTTTTTGAACTTAAACCAAGACATAACGAGTTAAAAAGAAAAGTGCTGCAGCATTGAAATACTTATATTATAAATAGTTATAATTATAAATAAATAACTAGTATCTAAAAAATGATTAAGTTTAATTGTTATTTTGTGAGAAATAAAATTTTACTTCAATTTATTCCAAATAAATTATAATAACATCTTTAGTATAAAGAGACAGTCACTATTATATTGTAGTAACAATTTGAAAATAATTGTTGTGTTTGTTTTAAATTGTTATTTTTTCTTTAATATTTCATAATATTATTTTGTTATTTAATTGGCAAAAACTTATACTCTAAGCTATGTTTATTCCATACAATAAAGTAGGATAGACAAATGAATTTTATTTTTTATTTTTACTAGAGGAATTGCTATATCTCGTAGAATACAACTCTTTCTAGAAAAATAGCCCATTATAAAATAAAATAACATTAAATGAATTGCTAATTCTTTCTAATTTTATTCTATTTTAACAAATCAAATGTATTGTTAATATTTTATACTGAAGCATTGACTATGTTCTAATCGATTTGTACCTTTTTAAATAATAGTAAGATTTCTTATTTTCAATCACAAATGGATATTTTCTATGCTAAGTGATGTTGAGATGTTTTACTTTGCCTTTTGTCTTATATTTTTATTTTATTTTCAAATGTAAGTTAAAAATAGTTTTGTTTTAGTTTTTCCTTAAATACTATATTTTGAAAATTCATTAATATATGTCGCTTATTGAATTATATTGGAACATCAATTCATTACGTTATATTGACCTACCACCAAATTTCGTAATTAAACACTACGCTTATTGACAACAAAGTAGGGCTGGGCAAAAAAACCGACCGAACCGTGAACCGAACTGGACCGGACCGGACCGAACCGAACCGAAATTTCGGTACTTTTTTGAAACGGTTCGGTTCGCGGTTCAGTTCATTGAAGAGCAAACGGTTCGCGGTTCGGGACTATGAACCGAACCGTATGGTTCGAACCGAACCGAACCGTTTTATATATTAAAAAAATTAAACATATTATTTTTACTCTTAATTGTTTTATTAATGGTACATATCTATATCACAAAATTTAAAAAAAATTAATTTTTTTAAATAAATTAATTGTTTTTAAAATTTTTTACTTAGATATGTGTTAGTCATTAGAATAAAATTAGATTTTTCATAATATGTTTCAATTGTTATATTATCTATAAGTAAGATAGATTTTAGAATTTAAAGTCTAATATTCTAACTTAAAAAAATTAATTGTTGTAAAATTTTTTTACTTAGATATGTGTTATTCATTAGAATAATTAGATTTTTTATAATATGTTTTAATTGTTATGTTATCTATAAGTAAAATAGATTTTAGAATTTAACCTCTAGTATTCTAACTTCTGTATATTTCTTTTCCATTTGTCTTACTAATTAATTAGTTCTATTATTTAATTACTTATTGATTTATATAATTGGTAATACGTTAGTTAGAAGCATACAACGAATTACATTTTATGTCTTATATTGAGATAAAGTCTAGTATATCATTATAGTTCAAGATAATTCAAAAAAATGAGACTAGTCATAGTTATAATTATAATGGATGAAATCTTTTCCTTCCTATAAGTTTTACATATTTATTTGATAAATGATTAATTTTAAATATTATTGTTTATATTTGTATTAGTGATAAGAAATATGTAATTGAACTTTTTCGATAGAATATATTTTTTATTTTATGAAAAAACGGTTCGAACCGCAAACCGAAGCGTACCGGATCGTTTTTTTTTTTTTTCGGTTCGAAAAAATTACGAACCGAACCGTATAGTTAGGTTCGAATTAAAAAAAAAACCGAACCATAAATTATGGTGCGGTTCGGTTCGAGATACAAACCGAACCGAACCGTACCGTGCCCACCCCTACAACAAAGTAATACCATTTAGAAAGCAACATGCACAAGAGTCTCAGTCGTTTCGTTACTACAAAAATAGTTTAAATATGTAAGTTTATTAAATAAGATTATGATTATAGAAGAGATTGTAGAGAGAGAGAGAGAGAGAGAGAGAGAGAGAGAGAGAGAGTCAGACCCGATACGAGGGATTCGACTCAGACCCACTATAGAGTTAAGAATTAGTAGCAAAACCAGATTGAATAGAGGTTAAATCCAATAAATAAACCAAATTAGCATGTTAAGAGGTGCAAGATGAATAGATAAAATTAGATTAATTTTATCATGATACCCCATGAATAGCACCGAACGACGTAGGGTTTTGAGCTGGCAAAACAGGACTTTACCTCTTCGCCAAGTAAAAGGCCAAATACTATTCATAAAGAAAATGTAGATAAACAAACAAAACATTGACACCAAGAATTAATTCGCAACCGGAAGGGAAGATTCGAGGGAAGTTAATGAGATCTTTTTTTTTTTTCTTTGGTGTGTTTGGCCGTTGTCGAGATAGTATGCTGAAATATCCTTATTTTCCACTTGCTAATTTGTGACGGCATCTCGGATCATGATTTATCACATATTCACATGACCATCATTCAAATGTGATCGGACCTTTTCTTTGAATGGGAGCACCACTAACCATCTCCATTATTGGCTAATTCTTTGCAATTGCCATTCTTTTCTTCTTCTATAATTAGGGTAATCTCGGAAGGATAAATGACATATATAATAAATATGTTTACTACTGATCATCTAGGCATGGAGTAAGGGAACCAAGAAATCCATGATCAGATGGTCCAGAAAATGTGACTCAATGCCCAATTTCACCTGGAACAAATTTCACCTAACAAATTACATTTACCCAAGAAGAAGGAACCCTTTGGTGGCATGCACACAATGATTGGACACAAGCAACTGTCCATGGTCCCATTGTTATTCTTCCTCCCGCTGGATCTACCTACCCATATTCGAAGCCATATGCAGAAGAGACAATCGTACTAGGTGCTCCTTCATATATTAACTCTTTTGACAAATGCCTTGTCCATTTTTTTCCAATTATCATAATTTATTAACCCATTATGTAACTATATTGTGTGTGATAAATCTAGGTGAGTGGTATAAAGGAAGCGTAATGCAAAACATCCAGGTTGCTCTTGCAACTAGTGACGATCCTAACATTTCTGATGCTTTCACCATCAATGGTGAACCGGGAGATTTATATAATTGCTCGAAAGGTACGTTTATATATAAAGCCTTTCACATAATGAAAAAATTAACAATTAATTTCTCATAACAGATTTATTGGGTATTATACAAAAAAGATTCGAGTGTGATAAAGTAGGTATCTAAGTGAGTGGTGGACAAGTACTAATGTTTTTTAAACAAGTAATGAAAATCCTATATAGTTTCTATAGAAATATCCACATGAAAAAATTTTATTAGTATATATATGATGATAATCATTTTTTATAATGCTTCACACTTAATGAATATTTTCCCTATTGCACACCATATACATGAATAGATGATGAGTGGATGCCAATTGTTTTTGGAAAAATGGTAACTAGTAATTAGTTTATTGTTTTTTCTTCACAAAAGCTACGATTTATTTTTAACAAATAGCGTCATGTAAATTTTTTTTTTTTTTTGCTACATTCCTACAGCTTATACATAGATGTGGTATTTTATAACCAATCAATCCTTTTTTTTTTCCCCATGATCTCCTTAGTTGTTAGCTATATTACATGGTCAATCAACTTGCATATACATAATAACTAAAAAATGACATTGTTTAATCTTATATATGCAGGCACAACATATCGTGTATTAGCCAAATATGGGAAAACTTATCTCTTGTGAATTATTAGTTCAATTATGAATGAAGAAATGTGATTTGGAATAGCAAAACATAACCTCACTGTGGTGGGCATGGATGGTGCATATTTAAAGCCGATTTCTATAAGTTACATAATGATAACTCTAGGACAAACAATGGATGTTTTAGTTACTGTAAATCAGTCTCCTAGTTACTATTACATCGCTGGTAGTCCATTTGCTGATACTCTAGCTCCATTTGACAACACTACAGTTACCGCCATTTTCCAATACAAAGGCAACTGCACACTCCCCTACGACTCCTTCCTTCCCAACTCTTCCAACCCATAACGATAAGTATGCGGTAGCTAACTTCATTGCCTTGTTAAGGAGTTTAAATAGCAAAGAACATCCTACTAAAGTTCCTTCAAAAATCATCGAACGGATGTTTGTGATAGTTTCGGTTAATCAGATAAATAATTGCAATGGCACGTGTGTTGGACCAGACAGTAACAGATTGTCAGCAAGCTTAAGCAACATAAGTTTTGTCACACCATCAATTAGCATTTTACAAGCATATTACGGGTACTAAATAATATTGTAGGATATCTAACTTAAGCCTTTCATTCAATTCCATTCTCATATATATATATATATATGTGTGTGTGTGTGTGTGTATGTGTGAAAAACTTGATTGTCATTATTATATATATGATGTTACCTTAACAAATAATTGCAGAAAACGAAGAGAAGCATACAACTCAACTTTCCCAAACGACCGACCGATGCTTTTCAACTTCATTGGTGATGTGGGGAATAATACATTATATCCAAGTTTAGAAACAAAAGTGAATGTGTTGGAGTATGGTGCAGTAGTAGAATTAATATTTCAAGGGACTAACATTGGAGCAGCAAAGAATCATCCCATGCATTTATGTGGCTACAACTTTTATGTGGTTGGAATGGGTTTTGGAAATTTTGGCAATGAGACTAGTCCACTCACCTATAATTTGGTTGACCCTCCTGAGGTTAACACTATTGGACTTCCTAAAAAATGGATGGACCACTATCAGATTTGTAGCTGATAATCCAAGTACCATTTTTATTACAAATCCTCTTATCCTTGGTGTCATACTATATGCCAATTCAACTTGCAAGGCATACTTTACAATACTTATCAAAATATAATTTTGATTAATAAAATTACCTTATTCTTTGCAATAATATTATTGTTTTCCATCTCTAAGAGTATGGTTCATGCACTGTCATTTAGAGTGTCATATAAGTTGGGGGATGTCTATGGTTTTCATTGTCAAAGATGGTTCGACCAAGGAAACAAGCATGCGCCCACCGCCAAGTTTTATGCCACCTTGTTCAAAATCTTAAATTCATCATGGCTATTTTTCCCTCTCCTATTATGATTTTATTGGTTTCAAATAAGTCATTGAAAATCTTGTCAAATTGTAGTTAGCAAAAGATGTTTAAAACAATCAAATAAATTATTACGCAGTTCTTTTCCTTCCATTGAACTCTTGTAAATTGTAATTATAAAACTACGATTGTGATTTTAAATAAATATAACTAATGGGAAAATAATATAGGAAAACATAGCTTAGATATATGCATGATCAATTACTTTCCTCAAATAGATTTTGATCCAATAGCAAATTTGTTATAGTGACTCATTATTATGATTCCCTACAAAGACAATGAATATTTGATCCACAATGCCAAAACCCTTAGCAACACTAAGAATTTGGATAATATCGATGCAAAATCACTACAATAAAAATGTACTCATTGCAATAGAAAATTTTAATGCTTTAGAGCTTCTCTTAATGTCATTTTTTATTTCCATTTGCTATAGTTGTTAGCAAAAGATCATCAGCATAAGTTATGAAAAAGAAAAAAAAAAGTTGTTAAAGATGGCTTTAAGCTCAATAATAAGATAAGCCTCTTTGATAACTTATTTTTGCTTTCAGAAAAAACCTATCCAAACAAGTTTGACTCTTCAACAAAGAAATACCAAGTTGCAAAAGAGTCAAAATGAAAAATCACCTAAAATGTTTTAATGATACAATATTGAAATAAATTGTTAAGCTAAACATCTAGAATTTAAAATAAAATTTTCATTTAAATTACATATTTAATATTCATTTGTATTAATTACGACACATATGTAGCTTTAGACATGACAAGAGAATCTAAATATTACGATTTAAGGAATACTAGACATTACATTTAATATGGATATTGCTCGTACTTTCAATCTTTTGCAATTTAGTGCCTCATCTTTAGATTGTGCTAAATTAGTGCCCATACTTTTAAAGTATGTGCAATTAATTATATCTGTTAAATAATATATGACAAATATTAATTTTGATGATAAAATAATGATAGACACTTAGCAAAAAAAAAAAAAAAAAAGCCAAAATCTAAAGATTTGGTACTAAACTAGCAAATAATTATCACAAATTAAAAGTACAACACTTGATTTGTTATTATTCTATCGTCAAAATAAATGTCCATCGAATATTATTTAATAAAGGCACTGAATTATAGATATTTTGAAAGTAGGAGTACTAATTTGCCAAAATCTAAATATAAGGTACTAAATTGCTAAACATTGAAAGTACAGACACTTGGTCTTCTATTATCCTAAATAAATTTGATTGAATTAGTAAAGAATTGATGACATTGTTGTAATTAATGATAAAGTACACTTACAAAATATCTAAGTAACCAACTAAACGTCATCATCTCTAATAAATCCTAAGTACCTCCCTAATTTACTAATACTCAGTATTCTTTACCTTCTGAAAATAACTAGGCATGATTTTGACTTTAAACCTTAATTTAAAGCTTGATTAGGTAAGTAAATTAAATGATTTAAGTAATTAAATTAAGTAGTATGGTAAATTAGCATAGTTGAGTAGTGATTAAATTTAATTGGAAAATGAGGTAAAACCAAAATAATCTATGTATCCTTGATTTTCAAAACAAATTAATTATTGCTTTCCTTAATTAACCTACAAAATAACTTGTTAATTTATATCACTTGATATTAAATTTCCCTAGTTGGTACACATACCTAATGTATCTTGGAGTCATCACAAAACCAACACAAAATCTTATTCATTAGATTTTATAGAATCAGCACAAGTCTGCAACAAATCTTTCTTCTCACCTATACATACTAAATTTTCTACAATCATACCATAAGGCATACTAAATCCTCTCACCTCTACACTCTACATCTTCTAGGATCATTCCATATCACTTCAAAGATTTTCACTCTTCCATTCTCTTTTTCTTCCACCAAAAATCTCCTCCCATTCCCCTCATCTTCTATAGAAAAATTCTTAGCTTAAACACACCAAACACCATCTTCTCATATCCATTCTTTTACCTATTCAATACCAAATCTAATCTCTATCTTCAATTTGGTTCTTAAGTGATTTTCAATGAAAATTCACGGTTGAAGTTAGAGGGTTAGCATAAAAAGATTCATAAAATTGCTAGTGGTAGTAGGAAGGTTTAGCAACTTATGATTATATTGCTATTCTAGTAAGTTATTCTCAATAAATTCATATTGATTAGAACTTGATGATATTATATAAGTTTCATATCTGAAAATTATGTTTGAGCATATTCTTGATATGGTTTTGATAAAATATTGCTTGTATTGTATTATTTATGCACAATACATACCTAATCTTGAATTAATTTGATAAATAATGCAAGAAACATGATATAATCTTAAATTTAAGATGAGAATATGTTTTTATGATGTTTTTCAAAATATATTAAGTGCCAAATAATATACGTACGCATATGTGTATTATATTAATCTAAATAGTTGATTTGTGTTGATTTTTGATAGAAATTTTTAAAATAAATAAATATTTGTATCATATGATCTCAGGCTTAATTTATAGATATTATAATGCATGAAATCATTTGAAATTGATAAATTCTTGTATATGCAATCTAATTACGAATTTAGCATTAATATTGTGTTAATTTGCTTGATTTATGGTAATATATGTTAATAATTTCAAATAATATTGAAATTTTGGATTTAAACCTACAAATATGTGATAATATTTTCTAGAAAGTAAAAAATATTTTGATAAATTTTAAATAATTAAATTTGGATTTCAAAGGCATTTTTCTAGAAAAATTCACTATTATATGTTTATAGTTATTAAAAATATCAAATAAATTTATTTTTATAAAAATTGATGGAAATAGTTAAAATAATGTTTCTAGATGTAAATTGAAAATTTTAGTAATAGCTTAAACAATGTTATTATCGATAAAATTGGATCCAAAAAGGTAGTTCAACTATATAATTAAAAATCTATATTCAAAAAAGCTTTCAAACTAAACCTAAAATGAATTTTAACAAATTATAATTTATTTAAACAACAAAATCATGAATTTTAATTAATAATTACTAATTAAGTGTAATAGAGGGCAAATTGAACAATTTTTCATTAAATTGGACAAATTAAGTTTTAATAGTAAAGTTTATGTCCATTAGCTTGATTCATATCTAATTAGCCTATTTTAATCTTAATTGAGCTTTTCAAAATTAATATGGTTCTAATTAGTTAGAGGCCATTAGCTGATTCTATGCTTAGAGAAAACATATTGACTTACATTAGGCTTTAGAATCTAAGATGAGCTTTCATAATCAATTAGAGTCTATTAAGTTAAAACCAACACCAATTATCTAAATTCTTTCGTATTGGACTTAATCATTCTTCTCAAAGTTCAAGTTTAACTAAATAATATGTGATAAGTCTTAATGGGTTTTAATAGAAATTAACGTATTGGTTAAATACAACTTGATGAGTGGAGTTTGTTTTCTAAACCTTATATGAGAATTAATTTTTCTTTTTAGTTGATAATTATTCTTGATTGTATCTATCTTTTGACCTATTTAAGAATATCACTATTTTATTGGGTTCGTAGTGACTTTTGTTGTGGTTGCTAAGATAGGCTTGTTAAGATGAATTAACATGTAAAGAAGACTTAATAAATATTTATTGAGTGTACACGCTTGTTTTTGAGACCTAGTCCGATAGGTCACAACCTTGCTAGGTGGTGCTAGCATAGTAGTTAAGCTCTTAAATCATCGAAGATGGCTTAGCAGGTAGCTAATGAGGGAAACAGTAGCAAGGTAGTGTCTACATGGATAAATAAGAAATAATATAGTATGACTCACAACTATGTGCATTAATTGGGCCGCACTATATTATGGACTAAGATAGGTAGAGATTTGTAACAACTTTTACCTTAGATGAGGCTATTACTTGATATATAAATAGGAGATGTAGGTATTTGAGCTACTTGTATCAATTTCCTAGGCAGTTGCTGCTATTTAGGATCCCCCAGGTCTCTAAAATGTCGCTGGAGTATGGTTGCTCTTTTGTTGTTTTGCCATACTTTAATTAAAAAGATACAAATTGTTGGTGGTTACATTTGCATTAGATTAAAATGCGTGTGATTGTGTTACTATCATACTGGGCTTCAACTCACTTTCTTCTTTTTAAGGTATTGAAGATGATTCGGTATGGATTGCTATAATTACATGGACCATGGTTTGAATATTAGTGAGGGACTAGACAAGATAGATGCTTAGATGCACTATTATATTTTTATTTGCCAAAGAGTTTGGTATTTGTATTGTAAGGTTTCGAGGAACTACTTTTGACGACTTTTTATGTATATTTTCATTAGATACTATTATTTATATAATTTTAATAATGATACCTTAAATCTAAAATTGGTTAGAAACTCACTTAGTCAATGGTAGCTTTTGCGTGTAATGCTTAAGTATTATACGTGGTAGAATTATTCACTCTCTGGACCCTGTTTGGGGTGTAATTGTTTTAAATCGTCCATTTTTTTCTAGGGTGATCCATTACCTAATGTCAATTGTGCATTTTTTCTGGTCTTCAACTATCAAAAGGAAGTGTTTAGTTTGTTGATTATCGATTTAAGGGCATCGACTTCTATAGTTGTTAAAATTTTTCCTAAAAATTCAATGAATGATAAAAAAGGAGTACAATAAACTTCATTGCAACCATTGTAATTCTAATGTACTTTAAGCTTATACGTTATCCCAATTGATACAAGGGGCATAAAGGGAGGAACTGATTGTAAGATCCAATCAAGTTAGTAGTTCAGATAAATCTAGTGGTGTAGCTTATGAGACTCCATTTGATAAAGCCAATGAGAAGAGCAAGATGAAGTTATTGATTCGTGGTTGATTAAGTCATTTTGTGATCAACTACTGATGGTGTTTTAGTCTAATCAACCCATGACCTTTGCTACAGTAGCTAATGCAGCTAACCTCATATTGAACTATGCAAATACACATCAATTTTCTATGCAAATGGTTACTTTAGATAGAGAAGTTGGTACTTGGATTATCGATACTGGTGCTAGTGATCATATATCTCCTTTTTCTTCTTTGTTCATTTATAAAACACATTTGTTACATCCTACTGCTATTACTCTACCTAATAGTTCTACTATTTCAATTCATGAAGTAGGCACTATTCGAGTTTCTGCTTCGCTTCTCTTACATAGTGTGCTTTATGTCCTTACTTTTAAACATAATCTTCTTTCCATTCCCAAATTGTTGAATGACCATGCCTTTCTAATTCCTATGGATAGCTCTACTTGCTCTTTCTAGGACCGAAGCACTCATGAGACTATAGCTAAAGATCCTGAAAAAGATGTGTTGTACTTGTTGAGATCAAATTTTCTTTCCTCTACCTCTTACCTTTTACATTCCTCCTTCCTTTGTAATAAAGCCAATATTGGCCACATGTCCTTGTCTTTGTTTCATTATTGCTTAGGACATGCCTCCTTGTCTAAGCTTGAACATTTGTCTAGTTGTAAACATGTTTCTTTTCAAATTTTTTTGTGATACTTGTCATTTGTCTAAGATGTATTGTTTGCCTTTTACTTGAAATGAATGTACATCAAGAGTTTTATTTAGATTGGTCAATGTGGATTTGTGGGGTCCTTATCATGTTTCCACTAGAAATGGAAAGACTTATTTCTTGACAATTGTAGATGACTACTCACACTACACATGGACTTATTTACTTAAACAAAAGTCACAAGTGTGGCATATCTTGGCTACTTTTATTGGTTATGTACAAAATCAATTTCGTGCTTGTCTAAAGATTACATAAACTAATCATGAGGGGAAATTTTTGTCTAAGGATTGTCGACATTTGTTTGTTCATGGAACTTTGCATAAAAAACTATACCTTCTATACCTCGACAAAATGAAAGAGTTGAATGGAAACATATACATTTATTGGATACTTCAAGAGCCTTATGTTTACATGCTAGACATCCCAAAGAATTTTAGGGCAATTTTTTTTTTTTTACAGCAATATACTTGATTAATTGAATGCTGATGGCACTTCTTAAATGGAAGACACCTTATGAATTGCTTTTTTGTCATTCTCCTACATATGATCATTTGCGAATGTTTATGTGTTTAAGCTACGCTCATTTGACTTCTTGTGTGGATAAATTTGATGCCAAAGGGTTGAAATGTATGTTTTTAATATATGTTACAAATCATAAAGGGTATAAGTTTTTTTATTTTCATTCGAAGAGGACATTTGTGAGACGGGATGTTATCTTTTTTGAAGACACTTTTTCCGTTAAGGATTCGATTTATTCATGTTCATCTTCTTCGATTGATCGTGTCTCTCTTCCTCATGTTCCTTTTATGTTTGATTCTACTTCTTTCTCGTTGACACATCTATTTCATTGGACTATCTCCTATACATGATTCATTAGATGATGTCGTTGCTCCTATCATTCCTATTTAGTCTTTTTATTCATCTGATGATTTTGTTCCTAGGCGTTCTTCTTATGTCAGGAGGCCTTTTGCTTAGTTAAATAATTTCATTCATATACTTTCTTCTTCTTCTTCTTGTACTTCTACTTATGTTCTTCCTTCTTTCTTATTTCTAAATATCCTTTGTTATCTCGTAATGTCTTAGCTTCTGATCCTAAGGACTATGTTGCATCTCTAACACATGTTTTAATAACCAAAGAATTAATTTTTTATTTTGAGGCTTCTCAAGATGTACATTGGATTGATGCTCTTAATAAGGAATTGCAGGCTTTAAAATCTTACCATACTTGGGAACTTGCTTCTTTGCCACCTAGTAAGCATCTTATTAGCTATCATTGGGTGTATAAAATTAAATATTATGCTAATACATCTATTGAATGACACAAAGCATGCTTAGTTTCTAAGAGTTGCACTTAAGTTGCTAGTGAAGATTATCATCTTACTTTTTCTCCTGTCACTAATCTTGGGACTATTTGTCTTTAGTTAGCTATAGCTATAATTAACAATTGGGAACTTCATCAAGTTGATGTAAATAGTGTTTTTCTTCATGATTCACTTGATGAAGAAATTTATATGTTGCCTCCATTTGGTGATTCTTGTGCTAAACTTGGCTAAGTTTGTAAGCTTTTACACTCATTATATGGCTTGAACCAAGCTTCTCACCAGTGAAATTTAGAGATTTCCTTATTTCTTCTTTGACATGTTTTTGCTCAGTCGGTTCATGATCTTTCCTTGTTTACTTGACGTAGTTACACTAGTTTCTTAGTTGTCCTTGTTTATGTCAATGATATGCTTCTTTCTAGTACTGATTATATTGGTATTATGTCTTTAAAGCAGCAGCTACATGAAGCCTTTACTATTAAGGATTTAGGTCACTCTTGTTATTTCTTGGGTTTTGAATTATGTTGTACCTCTTCTAGCATTCTCTTAAATCAGCAAAAATTCATTATGGATCTTTTTGAGGATGATGGTGTTAGTGCTGCCAAGCCATTCCCCATTCAATTGTCATTGGATTTGTCTTTATATTCTAATGCTGGTGCTATTTTAGATGATCTTACATTTTGCCATTAGCTCATTGTCCAATATCTTTATATCACTATGACTCATCCTGATATTTTCTTTGTTGTTCACAAGCTTAATCAATTTTTTACTAAGCCTTGTGTGGCTCACTTACGGCTTATCTTTCATTTTCTTCGCTATCTCAAAGGGACTATTGATCTAGGTTTATTTTATTCCTCATTTAGTTCTTTTGATCTTCATGTTTTTTTTTTTACTTGGATTGGGGTGCATGTCTTCTAATTGTAAATCAGTTTATGGGTATTGTATACTCTTTGGTACCTCTTTAGTTTCTTAGAAAACTGAGAAGCAAACTAGGGTTTCCACTTCATCCATAGGGGCCGAGTATCATAACATAGGCTTTACTACTAAGGAGCTTCTTTGATTGTCATATTTGCTTTATGACCTTAGTGTAGATTTGCAACTTCTTCTTAGACTCAATTGTGATGATAAATAAGCTAATCTACTTGCTCAACATTATTGTCATCATGGTCTTACTAGGCATATTACTATTGACACTCAGTTTGTTCATGAATCATGATTGACTTACTTCTGGTTTTCTTTCTCCTATTTTTGTTCCATCTTATCAACAATTAGCTAATTGCTTCCTAAATCCGTGACTGCTGTTTAACTTTATTTTACTTGTTATTGTCTTGGTCTTTGCAAGGCTCTCCAAAGGTGAGGTGAGGTAGGGTAACGTGGGTGAGGGGGAAGGGGATATGTGAGGTTTGTACAAAATAGTACAATCATAATAATAACATTACCTAAACATTCTATGGTTAAGCAATGTGGACATAAGTTTATCTTGGTAGATTTGCATACACATGCTATATGAAATAGGTGGGGATAATCAAGCTTACTGGGGGGATAAAGTTATGATGCTA
Organism: Combretum micranthum; assembly: GCA_024138025.1. Classification (NCBI taxonomy): domain Eukaryota; kingdom Viridiplantae; phylum Streptophyta; class Magnoliopsida; order Myrtales; family Combretaceae; genus Combretum; species Combretum micranthum. The sequence continues at coordinate 320,005 of JAMXBD010001234.1, forward strand.
ATAGGGCTTTGTTAGGAAAAATCCTTCAATAACTTGTAATCAAAAATAGATTTTTCCTCTTGCTAATGCGGTAACAACACAATAAACAAAAAATAGAATAAAAACAATAAACACTAGGGTTTACGTGGAAAACCTCAATTTGAAGAAAAAAAACACGAGACTGCAACTCAAATTTCTTCCACTATCAACAATAATGAGATATAATAGTTTTCTTCACTAGATAACACTAGTGGATCACTCAAATCCTCACCACAATGGTAGATTTCAACAATAACAGGCTTCTCTCTCTTTAGACTCTCTCTTTAGGATTTAGGGTAGCCTTTACTCATAAACCCTAAAACTAAATAAGAAGTATTTATATGCAACAACAAAGGGGAAAACACACATACACATAAGTTGGCACATGAAAAATAAAGGTTGGTACATTTAAGAAATCAATGTTTCAATGTCGGTAGTACGTTGGCGACCCTAGCCGCTATGACGATGGTGTACCTATAGCCGCCAACCTTGATAAACTATAGCTCTAGGAAATAATTTCCAATTTCAACGCTGGTGTTACGATAAAGACAGTGATGGCCTTGCTCCTCCAAAGGCCAATGTACAACAATCCAACTCCTTTATTTGCACAAAATCCTTATTTTCAAGTCATCTTCTAAGTTATGTAATATACTTAGGATATCATTGATTATAAACCTGTATGGGTTGGATCTATAACCCAACAAACCCTCCTTAAACTCGTATGGGGGATTTTATCACCCTTGTTGTCTATCTGTAACTAACAAGTTTATCTTTTGGTAGAGCCTTGGTCATCATACCTGAAGCATTTTCATTAGTATGGATCTTCTCAAGCTTCAAAAGCTGTGATTCTAATACATCTCAAATCTGATGATACCTGACATCAATGTGTCTAGCGCTGGAATGGAATATTAGATTCTTATTGAGATGTATAGCACATTGGCTATCACAAAACAGCCTCAAGTCTTCTTGCTCTTGACCTAGTTCTTCTAAAAACTTCTTCATCCACAAAACCTCCTTGTAGGCTTTAATTACAACAATATATTATGCTTCGATGGTGGAAAGTGCAACACACTTTTGCAACTTGGGTTGCCAAGACACCGTTCCTCTGTATAAGTAATTAGATAACCTAAAGTGGACTTCCTGGAATCTAGTTCTCTAGCTATATAAACATTAGAAAACCCTTCTAATATAAGCTTAATACCACGAAATTGTAAATTTAACCTCGAAGTTCCCTTGAGATACTTGAGAATCCATTTAATAGCAGTCCAATACTCTTTACCTAGATTCAAGAGATAGCGACTGACAACACCAATAACAGGAGTAATATCCGGTCTAGTGCACACCATAGCATACATTAGACTACCGATAGCTGAAGCATACAATATCTTCTCGATGTCTTCTTTGTCTACCTTACTTTTAAGATACTATTGAGAACTGAGTTTGAAGTGACCTACAAGTGGAGAACAAATAGGTTTCGCCTTGCTCATGTTGAATCTCTCCAACATCTTTTCTAGGTATTTCTTCCATGATAACCATAATTTCTAGCTCTTCCTATCACAAATGATTCTCATATCAAGAATTTAGCATGTGGGTCTTAAGTCTTTCATTGAGAAAGACTTATTCAGTGCAGTCTTCAAATCTTGAATCTACTTGGCATCATAGTCAATAATCAGCATATCATTACTATTAGCAGAAGTATAAGAAACTCACACTGACATACTTCTTAATGAAAACATAATAATCTAATGTAGCTTTGGTGTAACCCTGATCAATCATGAAGGAGTCAAATTTCTTGTACCATTGCTTTGGAGCTCCTTTCAACCCATACAAGCTTTTCTTTAATTTGGAAATAAGGTACTTCTTCCCCTTAACCTTAAACCCCTCAAGCTACTCCATGTAGATTTCTTTCTCCACGTTACTATGAAAGAATGCTGTCTTTACATCCATTTACTTAATCTCTAGGTTCAAACTGGCTATTATACTCAGTATAATCCATATGGAAGACAGCTTCACCACTGGTAATAATTTTTCATCAAATTCAATACCTTTCTTCTGACTGAACCTATAAGCTCCTAGATTTTTCGATAAATATAAGTAAACACTAAGAATCGGAAGTCAAATCGAAACCCTAAAGTTAACTTAGTTTTATGTTTAGTCTAGTGAATCTAGATCCAGCAATCCTAGGTTCTTAAACCTTAAACAACAGAATTAAGATAATTTTTTATAATAGTTCGTAATAATATAGGAAAGCTTAAAAAAATTAGATTCGTTAATTTCAGTGTGTTTCGGATCCTAATGGGATCAGTTTTCGAAAACCGTGCCATAGTACACCAGATAGTGAAAATATTCTGACATATATTAGACTGGTAAAATATAAGGTTTAAAAAAAAATATCAGTTTTAGAATTTTTTGGTAATTAAAAATATTAGATATACCTCGTTTACGCGTATTTTTTACTACCGGTATTTTAATTGTCTAGTCTACTATTCATAGTACTTTTCTACTATTCATCTATCTCTACTTTTTCTACTATCTATTCTTACAACCTGTATACCTAGTTCTTATAATTTTCTTTTTCCATAAAAATTCTACACTACATATTACTAAACTTCTCTTCTAAAAATTAATTTTTAATCACTTCTCTCTCTTTTCTCATGATGCTGTCTCCTCTATCTTCACTCTCAAATTATTTTCTTTTTCAATTTATTTTAATTACATCTAATTTCACTCCAAAATTCTATAAATACCCCTTTCCTCACTACAAGAATTTGACATTGGGCGAGTTTGAAAATATTACAAACGTATATCTTTAATATTAGATAAGATACATTATTAGTAACGTTTATCAAACAATTTTGTCTTATATCAAACATCTATTTGATTAGTAACTCTAAAATTATGTTAACATTGCCAATTTATTATTCAAAATCACCCCAACTTAAAAAAATAAAAATAAAAATTTCTAAAAATTAAATTTAATAAAAAAGGGCACCTTTCATTGCTATCTCATTAAAAAATTTAAACTAAAAAAAAGGCGGGTTGCAAAAACTCTTGTGAAAAAAAAAAAGAGCGGGATTCAAAAGTACAGATAAAAGTGAATACAGAATGGTGAACGACTATGCCTAACCCTAATTTAGCAAACCTAAAGCACCCAATCTCATTTCCTCTCCTCTGTCTTCTTCACTCGCCACTCCTCTCTAATTCCCTCGCTGGGCTCTCTGTCACACACATTTCTTTTTTTTTTAAAGGAAAAATCAAATCTTGTCTCTCTCTTCTCTTATCTCCAATATCTCCCTCTCTCCATCGGTTGCTCTTGTTCAATCGACCAATAGGTAACAGGTAATCCCTTCCCTTTATATGTACTTGAATCGTTCATGCTTCATTGTTACCATTTTTCTTTAAATTCAAATGTATTTATTCTTTTTTATGTAATTGATTTTAGTCATTCTAGCAGATATGGAAAATACTCTTGTTGTTCACCCTCTTCATCTCCCTGCTCTCTCGCTCATCTCATCTTTCACTGAGTCACAACTCACTTGCTCATCTTCGGCTTATCTCTCGTCTTTCTCTCACTCACTATCCGCTATGTTATTTATCTCCATGAATTGCTTACTTGACTTTGATTACAACAGGGTTGAGGAGTTCTTCAGGAATTTTTAATTTCCGTGATATGAAAATGGAGGTGTAAATGATTATGCATGGTCGTTTTGAGATGCCCAGATTGATTATAACAGGATTATGTGTCAATTTGATAGGAATTATAGCACTATGACAATTGGGTGGTTTAAATTTTCTGTTTATTTCTTTTTAGTTGTCTTAATTCTTTACATTTTCTTTTTTATTATTTATTGGTTAGGATTTTTGAAAATAATATTTTTTTTATCCACAACAAGGAGTTTTGTAGTATTGCTTTTGACTGTGCAGTTTTATTTGTTGCTCATAGTCAATATAAAGATATCTTTTTGTCATATTGGACAAAAAACTACATCCCGAAGATTATTGAAAAAGGGTAAAGAATATGAATCTATTACAGTGATGAAATAATGATTATTGAAAGAAAAAAAATGTTATATGTAGAGGTAGAAGAGAATGGCATCATCTGAAGTTATCATGACGTGTACGTGATAGGGTTAGTTTATAAAATGAGTTAACTGACGGTGATGCATAATAAGTTATACTACTTTTATTATCGATTTGAATTCAATATAAAATGAAATATAGGGACGATAAATCGAATCATCAATTTGGTCATAGGTAAATAACATTTTGATTGTGGACAAGTAAATTATCAGTTACAAAATAGTAAGATTCATCATCATAACTAGATGCTAAGAGTTCTTAACACCCAAAGGGCTTCATGATCAACTTATTGAATTGCATAGATGAATGCTTAGCTTTGACCTACATAGAATTTTATATATTAAATATGTATGTTTATTCCCAACATTGTCATTTAAAATTTATGCACAACATAAAACATTGCACAACTTTTAATCTGGTTAATGATTTTACATGTGAATGAGGTTGGGACTTAGTAGTCGGTTGCAACAATCCAAAATGAAGAGCTTTTAGTCTTGATTTAAAGAAGAGAAAGAGAAGTTTGACTGAGATATATTTTTATGTGTGTAATATAACACGTACATGTTTTATTCTAAGCTACTGCAGGTAGATAAACTTTGAAGTCTATTCTCCTTTCCATTTTTATATTTGAGGAGATTGCATAATCTTTTATTCGCTTTGTGTCTGAGTCCTAAGTTCTATCTAAATCATGGTAATGTAGATAAAGAAGAGATGACAAGATGCTAAGGAGCCTCAAAAATATATGGTTTGTGGGGACTAACGAGAACCTTAGCCACTCTGTTATGGTATTACAAGCTTAAGTTCATTTTAGTTTTCTAGAGCTCACAAGTATTTTGCAACTACTTATTTGATTCTTGTAATTTTATAACTTACAAGAGTTTAAATTTACAAGTAATTTTATTTGTTTTGTTATATATATATTTTCATTGATTATAACAGGAAAATGGATTACAACATGTATCTCTCAGTTTAAAAATTAGGGTAGAAAGGCAAAAAAGAAAAAAAGATTAAGGCTGATGACGCTATACTATGTATCCATTGACATGTATTATTATATTTAGATATATAATGATTTTTCATTTTCTTAATATGTATATGTAATTTTACAATTTTTTTTTTCTTTTTTATGTTTGTTTGCATGTATGATTTAAAAAATGTAGCTATTTTCAGAGGCATAGGGAAAAACATGCAATGCATCTAATTGCAGGATTCTTATCCTTAATGCAAAAACATTTCTAGTTTGTCCCTTAAGCTTCATTGGCCCTTGCAATCCAAAGTTAATTGATTTCGAGGTAAATATACATGGAATTTAAAAAACTAAGATTTCAATATTTTGCAAATGTACTGCGTACGATTTTATAGCATACCACTCTCGTTTGTTTTTCTTTTTCGATGATAATATATAATATATATCTATCTATCATAAATAGATAGGAGCCATGCTTATATTCATACATAAAGAACATAAGAACTAGTGAATTATATAACATGTGGAGTGACACATTGAGACTTGGTTTTGTAGGTGTAAAATGAGGACTTGTTACTACATTTTGTTTGGTGTTCTTGTTAATGCCTTTTTTCTCGGTTTTGGTGCTGATCATAGTATGCAAACAAAACAGATTTCTGGTATTGTAGTTCCTTCCCAACCAACTTTTGAATGCATGCTTGATGATCGTTAATGTTTGTTTCTTAGACATAAGCAGACTATAATGCATATAATTCTTGGCTTATATTCGTATGTCAATGATGGTAGATAGTTTATGTACTGGATAATATGGATGAACAAAATGATATGCAACTATAAGTAACGAGGATGTTCTTGTTATATAATAAATATAATAGTTAATGCTAGATCAACTAATCAAGCTATACTCAAGTCTTTCTTATTATTATAGTTCAAGTTATATCTATGAATTTAATCTTTCAAATTAGCTGATTAAGTTTAGATTAAATTGTGCATTCTAACTTATGATTAAGCCATGCTAAAGAGCTTCAACAATGTATAAGTTTCAAAATGTTGAGTCAAATTGACACCATTGGGTAAAATGCAGAAAGTGTTGGGGATGTCCTAGAGGACAATCCAGTAGGAAGGTTGAAAGTGTATGTTTAGAACTTCCAAGCAAATACAACAAGTAGCTCCTTCAGAAAGATCCAAATGTCTAAACCATATGTTTGTAGCTGAAATATTTATGCATAGGTTCCTTTTGTCCAGTCCTGTTCGAACGCTCAATCCTGAGGAAGTAGATTGGTTTTACACTCCTATATACATAACTTGTGATCTTACACCTACTGGTTGTCATTCATTACCATTTGAGTCTCCTAGGATGATGAGAAGTGCAATAGAGCTTATCTCTACAAATTGGCCTTATTGGAATCAAACGGGAAGGGCTGATCATTTCTTTGCAGTACCTCATGATTTCGAGGCCTATTTTTAGTATTAAGTGAGGTGGTACACTGCTTCATTACTAAGAAAACCATGATTAGAATCTTGATAGCTTATGTGCTAGTTGGAAGCACAAATCAATGCACACTTTTATACTGTATGGACTTAGTTCAGATGAAATTAAGTGGTTTTATTAAGATTTAGACTCCTAGAGAATGAGAGGCCTCTGCCTTCCTAGAGATAGTAGATTTGGTGCTATTTTGCAGGAAGAGAAAGCTATCAAAAGAGGAATTCTTTCACTTCTCTAGCGTGCTACCATGGTTCAGACATTTAAGCAAAGAAACCATGTATGTTTAAAGGAAGGTTCAATCACAGTCCCTCCATATGCCCTTCCTCAGAAGATGCAAGTCTACCTTATTCCCCAGGATACTTCTCGATCCATCTTTGTCCACTTCAGGGGTTTGTTTTATGATGTAAACAATGATCTAGAAGGAGGATACTAGGTAAGCTATGTTGATGCTAAGTTTCTTCATGGTTTTTTATTTTTGTTGCTTTAAATTGCTTAGTTTGAATTGATAAATAAGAATGCATCACTCATACGCTAGATATCAGACTTAGAATTAGACATGTGAAGTGTCGGATTAGCATTGCAATTTGCAGAATTTGTACTTACAATCAATATAATCTCTTTGGGGGACATTAGAATTGTTGTTGTGGATGTGGCTTTGTAGAAATTTCAAATTAGAAGAATGCAAATGGTGTTATGATTAATGGCATTCATTTGATTCAAGGTGACACTTTGAGACTTGGTTTTATATTTCTGAAAAGAGTGCGCAGTGCTTTTCTCTTCTTCTTTTATGGTTATAGCATTTACAGTTACCATCATTGAATCAACTATGGAATTTCAAGTAATTATTAACTTTCTTGTATTTTAATTTTTATTTTGAGTATTGGTTGTGGACTTTGAATTATGGTGCAGTTAGAACCAAGTTAAAATATGAAAAGACATTTTAGATTGGTATACAATATGGTGGAGTTATGGACATTGAATTATGGTGGTTACAGCTCACATTGCTAATATATGGTTTAGATGCATATTAATAGAATTGGGAGTGCGTATCATTCGTTATGGTGTGATTAATGCTGTTTTCAGAATTGAATTTTTTAGCCATTTTAGATTTCTAGTGGTTAAGAGTGAATGAAAAATTGGGTGTATTTTTTTTCTACTAACTTTCTATCATTGGAGTTCATTTAGTTCTTAAAAAAATGATAAGTCTTTGTAATGCCAGTGTGGCAATGACATGCATGCATTTGTGTTAGTGTGCTTTCAATTCTATTTCTCTAGTAATTAAAGTGACTTTGTATAGTGGCTCAACACAGCCATGTTGAGACGAGTTTGCACTTCTCTTTGAGTCTTTCTATTGTTGATAAGCATGTTTTCAAGGATTCAAATTTTATCACATGAATATTGCATTTGGTGCTGAATATTATGTATAATGGACTTAAGGAATTTATGTGGTTCAGTCATGGTTTTTTCATATATGGGATTGCGATAGTGAAGTTTCCTTGATGACTTAATTTTTTTTCCATTTGAGATAATATATATACAATCTTATGATGGGTCGTTTTCCCAGTAGTTCAGGTTAGTTATCATGGGTCGTTTTTCATTATCTCATTCGTGTTTTTTCAACCATTCAATAATCTTATTTACATATTGTGTGACAGCAAATCCAAATAGAAATACTTCTACAAGTGCACGGGATACTTCATCAAATCCATTACTTGGAGATGATGGTGACCACAACGAGGAAGAAAATTAAAGACTAAGATTTTTGTTTTTTGTTTTTTGTTTTTTGGCTAAGCAATTGACATGAATGGAGTCAAGCTAATGTGATAAATTGTGTACATATGCTCATTTTGATGTAAGTTGGACTTTGTGCTTATATTTCTTGTAAGGACATTAAACCATAATGTTTTTTGGGTTTTTTTTTTCCCTTTAATGCAAGGATGGTTATAGTAATCTTTAAGTAATTTTTATGTTATTACTTTTTATTACGTATCGAGCACATTGTATGCTCCAAAAATGTATTAGTGATATTTATTCATACATAAATTTCATGTGCAGAAGTAATAGCCCATGTATCAATTATATTGTGATCAAACAGGTGTATATTACTAATTGTGCATACATTACACAATAAACAAGTATATATTGTCAAATTAAATCGAGAAAAACATTAATCTCTTCTTAACAAGAATAGCCACGTGTAAACATCGCTAAACTAAAGTAACAACCAATTGAATACCTCTATGTAGACGTCGCCAATGTATTAGAATAGCCATGTTTAAACTACGGTAAATATGAGATTCGTCACGTTTATACATCGTCATTTTTGTCCAACAAACATATATAGAGCTTATTCAACCTGTGCATGGCTACGTTTAAACATCGCCAATTAAGTAATTTACTTACGTTTACACGTTACTAATAAAAATATTTACCTACGTTTAAACGTTGCTGATCACAAGTTTCCCTCCTTTTATATTTAGCGGGATGGAGATTAGTCATATTTAGCCACACACAAGTGTCACCAAAACATCATAATAGGTCATGTTTAAACATCGCCCAACAAAGTGTATTTGGTTGCCAAACTAAAATTAGCGATGTTTCAATTTTTAACGTTACTTATCAAATCTGCGACGGACCTTTAGCGACATCTATAGGCCACGTGTAAAAAAACGTGACAAAAAATCTTTGGTCACATTTAATTAATGTTTAGCCACGTTTATTAAACATAGCCAAAGGCTCATTTTGTTGTAGTGAAGAATAGAATGGTTTGTAGTAATATGTGGGAATGAGTTCTCTAAAGAAAAGAGAGAACTTGAGAGAGATTTTGAGAGAGAGGTTTTATGGAGTGATTTTGGTAGAGTTTTAGTATGAATTATGTTGCGTGAAAGAATGGAAGAGGAAGGGGGTATTTATAGAGTTTTGGAGTGGAAATTAGATGTAATTAAATAAATTGAAAAAGAAAATAAAATTGGATGGAAGAAAGAGGAATAGGAGCCGATTTTGCTTGATATAGGAGGGGAAATTGATTTATTTTGTTTATTTTGTAATAAAAAAGTAATGTGTAAAGTGTGATGTGATTAAAGTTGTATGGGAAAGGTAAATTATAAGGTATAGGTATGGTACTGTGTAAGAATAGAGTGTACGAAAAAGTAGAGATAGATGAATAGTAGAAAAATACTATGAATGGTAGACTAGATAACTAAAATACCGATAGTAAAAAAAAATATGGGTAAACGGCCTATATATATTTTTATTTACCGAAAAATTCTAAAACTGATATTTTTGAAAACCTTATATTTTTACGAATCTATTGGTGTTGTCAGAATAATTTCACTATCCGATGCATCGAGGCACGGTTTTTGAAAACTGATTCCGATCGGATCCGAAAGACACTAGAAAATTAAGAATATGATATTTTTAAGTTTTCCTATATTATTACGAACTATATTCCTCAATTATCTCAATTTCATTTTCGAGGGTTTAAGAACACGGGATTGCCCGATCTAGATTCACTAGACTAAACATAGAACTAAGTTAACTTTAGGGTTTCGTTTTGACTTCCTGTTCTTAGGGTTTGCTTATATCATAAAAAAATCTAGAGGCTTACAAATGTTGCATGTGCCAATCACTATGATAATGAAATCTATAACAAGCTAAAATTTGTTAAAGCCACAATAGCCAAGTTTACAAATGGGAAAAAAATTTTGAACATACTTTTTGGAAGCTACAACTGTGATTTAAATAGATTTCGAATTAGCTATAGTGGACAAAGTTATCGCAAGTCCCTCAAAACAAAATTTTTTAAAGCTACTTATGGGACATGCAATTATTGTGGCAAAACATATCATTTGCACAAAATTGTACAATAAGAAGGTCTACAAATTTGAATCATAAAAGCCTGCTTGTTTGGGTTCCAAAAAGAGAAGTTCTTGTTCTTCTTAAACAAAGAGGACCCAATTAAAATGGGTATCAAAGAAGTAATGATTTATCTTACAAGGATCCTTAGTTAGAAGCAATAAATGATATTTGGATAATGGCTGCTCGAGACACATGGTAAGAGACGTGTCCAAGTTCACATCACTTGACTTGAAGGATCATGGGAGTGCTATCTTTGGAGATAACAAAAAATAAACCGTTCTAGGTGAAGGTAACATTCTCATTAATCAAGATTTGTATATTAAAAATGTTTTCCTTGTAGGTAATTTAAAACATAATTTGTTGAGTATTAGCCAATTGTGTGATAATGGTTTATTTACAAAATCAATTTAGATAATTTTAAATCTTCAAATGAAACTTGTCTATATTTTGAAAATGGCAATAGTTGGCTATGACATAGAAAACTAGGACATGTTAGCATGGATGTCATTTCAAAACTTATTAAAAAGAATCTTGTAAAAGGTTTACCAAAGTTAAAATTTCAAAAAGACAAGATTTGCCATGCATGTCAAAAAGAAAAGCAAACTAAGACTTTTTTTTTAAGTCAAAGGATACTATTTCCACATCTAGGCCATTATAACTATTGCACATGGATTTATTTGGGACTCGAACCTTAAGTTTGGGAGGAAAGAAATGCACCTTGGTAATTGTTGATGATTTCATCAGATATATATGGACTTTCTTCTTTCCATCTAAAGACAAAACTAATCATGTATTTTTTAGATATTATATGAAATTCTAAAATGAAAAAGGTCTTAACCTTATTATAATTCGAAGTGACCATGGGGGAGAGTTTGAAAATTACGAAATGAAAAATTTTTGCAATAATTTTGGTATTGAACATACTTTTTCAGTTCTTAAAACTCCACAACAGAATGGTGTAGCCGAAAGGAAAAGCAAAACATTAATTGAAATGACTAGAACCACATTGTGTAAGAATAATTTTCCAAAATTTTTTGGGCTGAAGCTGTGAATACAGAATGTTATATTTCAAATAGAGTTTTTATAAGACCATTTCTAAAGAAAATTCCCCATGATCTTTGGAAAATCAAAAGGCCTAACAAATCATTTTTTCATCCTTTTGGCATAAAAAGCTATGTTCTAAACAATAGCAAAGAACAGTTGGCTAAATTTGACTCTAAAAGTGATGAGGGAATTTTCTTAGGATATTCTTTAATAAATAAAGCTTATAGAGCTTTTAATAAAAGAACCTTAGTTGTTGAAGAATCAATTCATGTTGCTTTTGATGATTCTTTGTCTTATGTATGCTCACATGATGATGTTGATGTTGTTTGTCCTGATTTAAATAGAATTTCGCTTGAAAATAGCAATGAAGAAGATAATGAACAAAGATTGGATGTTGATGTGCATGAATCCGATAATAATAATCCGCCTAAAGAATGGAAGTATGGTAAATCACATAAAGATTTAATTACTGGTGAACCTTCAAATCGTGTGCAAACAAGATCATCTTTTAGGAATTTAAGTTATCTTGTGTTTATATCATAATTTGAACCTAAAAATATTGATGAAGCCTTAAAAGATAAATTTTTGATTAATGCTATGCAAGATGAATTAAATCAGTTCACCAGGAATGATGTATAGACTTTGGTTCCTAGACTTGATAATAAAACTGTCATAGGAACCAAATGGGTGTTTAGAAACAAGCTTGATAAATCTAGTTTTATACTAAGAAATAAGACAAGATTGGTTGCTAAAAGTTATAATCAAGAAGAAGGCATTTGTTTTAATGAGACCTTTGCACTGGTTGCTAGATCAGAATCTATAAGAATGCTTTTGACATTTGTTGCCTTTAAGAACTTTACTCTTTTTCAAATGGATGTTAAAAGTGCATTCTTAAATGGTTTTATAAAGGAAGAAGTCTATGTAAAGCAACCACTGGGTTTTGAAAATAATGAATTCTCCAATTATGTTTTTAAGTTAAACAAAACTCTTTATGGACTAAAGCAAGCTCATAGACTTGGTATGAAAGATTCAGTAGCTTCTTGTTAAACAATAATTTTTCAAAAGGAAAAGTTGATACAAGTTTATTTATTAAAAATCACAAGTCGGATACATTCATTGTGCAAATCTATGTTGACAACATTGTGTTTGAAGCTACAAATATGAGTCTTATAAAAGATTTTGTTGAGTCCATGAAAAATGAATTTAAAATGAGTATGATGGGGGAACTGAATTATTTTCTTGGTCTTCAAATCATACAAGCCAAAAATGGAACCTTTATCAATCAATCAAAGTATACAAAAGATTTGTTAAAAAGATTCAACATGAATAATTGTAAATCAAAAGTAGCACCTATGAGCACAACTAATAAGCTCGATAAAGATGAAAAAGGTAAAAATGTTTGTGAAAAGATGTATAGAGGGATGACAGGCAGTTTGTTATATTTGACAGCTTCTAGACCTGACGTCATGTTCTGTGTATGTTAATGCATGATTTCAATCACGCCCAAAAAATAATATTTGAATGCGATAAAATGCACTTTCAAGTATCTTGCAGGCATGATTAAAATTAACTTATGGTATCCATAATTTTCTTCTTTCAATCTTATTGGATACTCTAATTTTGACTTTGCTGGATGCAAAGTAGATCGGAAAAGCAAAAGCGGCACATGCCATTTTCTTGGAAATTCTTTAATATATTGGCACTCAAAGAAACAAAACTCGGTTGTACTTTCAACTATTGAAGTTAAGTATATTGTAATTGGTATTTATTGTGCATAAATTTTATGAATGAAGCAAACCTTTCTTGATTATGGTTTAAAGTTTGAAGGTGTTCCAATTCTTTGTGATAATATAAGTGCTATTAATTTGACTGAAATTTTGATCCAACACTCAAGGACCAAGCATATTGAACTTAGACATCATTTCATCTAAGATCACGTTCTAAGTAAAGATATCAGCTTGGAATTTATTGATGCAAATAATCAAATTGCTGATATTTTTTAAACCCTTGAGTGAAGATCTTTTTGCACTTTAAGAAGAGAATTGGGAATGATCAACTAAGATGAGTGCTAAGTATTATTGAATCAAGTTGATATAGAACAAGCTTTTAGGCTAAACAAAATGCCAAATATAAGAAATGCTTAAAAATGTGTTTGGGAGGTTCAACTATATTATTTGTGCTGGTTTTGGCCTCTTCTCCAGTAGTTTGTATGTGGTGTAATGGATTACATGATAGCTCTCAATGTCAAGGTGATAGTTCAGAACTTCATCTATGTCAAATCAAGAATATCACCACACTTGTGAGACTCCAAAGCAAGAAACTGTTGTCAATTCTTCTTCTATCCCCATAGTTCCAGATCCTGATAAAGAGAAAACTTTTGAAGAGCTTGTGAGGAGTTTAGAGAAGAAATGGGAAGAAAAGTTTGAGAAGCAACATAAGGTTATTGAGAAATTGGAGACTTAGGTAGTAAGTCTAACTGAATTTGTTTCATCTATGTTAAAATTTGCTAACACAAGTGCAGATTATGAGCGTCCTTGTGATGGAAAGAATGAAGAAATCCCAGTTGACAATGAAAGACTAGAAAAAGAAAGCAGAAACAGTTGTATCAAGTGTAGAGAAAATGGATAGTAATTCTCTAGTGGCAATTGAGGTTGAAACAAAAGAAGACAAGCTTGCTTGGGAATTAGCAATTGAGAAGCTTGCAAATCTGACTATAGAGGGGTTTGAAAAATTAGGACAATAGATTGCAGATCTTGAAAAGCCTTCTACCCCAATTGAGCATGCAGATGAAATTAAAGCAGATATAAGCAAGCCGGTTGAGAAACAAGAAACTTTGGCTTCTACATCAACTCATATGGAAGATGTGGTACAACAGGAGTTCACTCCTGTAGTCATTGAACCTACTATAAGACTAGATGTGCCTTCAGTTCCTTTTCCATGAAGATTAAGAAAAAGAAAAGATGATGCATATTTTGAGAGTTTCTTGGAGGTGTTTAAGAAGCTGGAAGTCAATATTCCTTTAGCTGAAATTTTAGAAGAATCACCTCAATATAGACGGTTTTTAAAAGAAGTCATGAGTAAGAAGAGGAAGATGAATGGGAAAGAGATAGTCATGTTGTCTTAAGCTTGTACTGACACTTTGAAGGATGCTTTGCCCCTTAAATTGAATGATCCAGGGAAATTTTCATTGGATTACACCATAGGAGATAATAGATTCAAGAATGCTTTTTGTGATCTTGGTGTAAGCATAAATTTGATTCCTTTCTCTATGGCAAAGAAACTAGGATTAGGGGATGCAATCAAGAAGACTGAGATGGCAATTCAATTGTTGATCGCTCAATTAAAAGACCAAGAAGGGTAATTGAAGATGTGCTTTTGAAAGTTGACAAGTTCATTTTTCCAGTGGATTTTGTGGTACTTGATATGGAAGAAGATCCGGAGATTCCCTTCATACTTGGCCGCCCATTCATGGCCACTGCTGTAGCTGTCATAGTTGTCAAGAATAGCATGATGGTGTTAAGGGTTGGAAACAAGGAGTTGAATGTGAATATCATGAAGAGATGGAAAAAGAACCCTAAATCTACCAAAGCTGACACAACTGAAAGTGCAAGAGCAGATTCATGGAAGAAAAGGAAGGATAAGAAGACTAGTGATTTTGATCCTCCTTGAAGAAGAAAGTCAAAAAGTCAGGCTAAGACTATAAAACAAGCACTGAGTGGGAGGCAGCCCACTATTATCTATCTATTAATATCTTTTTCTTTTTGTTTTTGTTTTTCTTTGCTTTGATAGTGTGCCCTATTGTGTAGATAAGATGAAAAACAGGAGCTAATGCACATGAATTGTAGAAAACAAGAGATGAACATACAAGATGGACTTAATTGGAGAAATTCTCTTTAGATATACCAGTTGGAACTCATACATACATCTATTTTAAAAACTTGGGAAGTACTCATTCCTTTTCTCTTAATTTTTTATTTCTTTCCTATTGTTGAGCTGATTAGAAACAATGAGGTCACTGTTTATTTTAAGTGTGGTAGAAGGGATAACAAATGGAGAATTGGAGAATGGAGTTGAGTATGACCACTTTTGATGTCTGGACTTTGTTAAATTGCTGAATTTTTACATGTGACATCTGCATCTAAATTGAATGGTTGTACCCACACTTTGAAGTTTTTTTCCTTAAGTATTATATGGCAATTTGAGGCCAAAATGTTTTGAAAAAATTGTATGAAATCTTGAGATTATACAAAGAATTGTGAATAGCATCTATGTAAAGAATGTAAATTGACTTGTTAAGTGCCTTACTCACCTACTGTTGTGGTTAGAGTACTTGGTTAAAATTAAGTGGTGAAATCTTTAAGGAAAAATTTACCTGTATTTAGCTTTAGAATTGGAAATTTGAGAGTATGTCGAGTCCTTTTGTGAAAATAAACAGTCTACTTCTAGGAAAAAGTTAGCTTGTATATAACCTTTGTGCTCTTTTAAGAATATTTTAACACTTAATGAAAGAAGTAGAAGAAACTTTTCACTTAGTGATTCTTTATAAAAAAAAAAATCTTGAATTTGTTATTACATTAAAAAAAAAAAAAAAAAAAGAAACAAGCCTAACCTCTACTCCAATGACTCAAGTATTTGAGTTATGAGTATCTGAACTTGAATGTTAAAGTGAGAAGAGTTCTTAGAGGTCCTTTAAAACTTGGTCACTTTGGTGATGAGTC
Organism: Combretum micranthum; assembly: GCA_024138025.1. Taxonomy (NCBI): domain Eukaryota; kingdom Viridiplantae; phylum Streptophyta; class Magnoliopsida; order Myrtales; family Combretaceae; genus Combretum; species Combretum micranthum. The sequence continues at coordinate 336,176 of JAMXBD010001234.1, forward strand.
TAAGATGTGCTGACTCAATGAACTCACTCTAATGAGAAGGGAGGAAAGGAAAAAGTTCAATTCATAAACTTTGAAAAACAAAAAGATGGATGCAAAAACCTCCCAAAAAGAAAATAAATGCTTGTATGGAAAAGAAAAAGAAAAAGAACGCAAAGTACCAAATGAAATAAGACTTATAATAAAAAAGGAGACAATCTAGGGGAAAGGTTGATATCATATGTTTTCACTATTTGTTGCTAAGAGTATATATATGCTAAAAGTCCAGTGAAGTCTAAATAAGTATTTTTCCTCAGTGGACTGTGTATCTACTTTTAGATAGAAGATTTCTTTGTTAAACACTGGGATTAAAGTTTGTTTTGTCTAGATTAGCTACTAAATTTTGATTGTAGTAATATAATTACATGTACCTAGTTTGGTTTGAGAAGTAGGCATTAGCAATGCAAGTCATAGCTATCAAAAGAAAAGATGCTAAAGTTCTAAATGATAAAGTGCTATACATTCTATGATAGATTTCTACTTCTTGATCTTAAAAAACTGATCACTTTTTCTATATGTGCTTTTTTAAAACTCTTTTTAGTCTCTTTTGAAATTCCTTTTAAAGAGCAATTATTAACCGGCAGTGTATCAGGTTCGTGTGCAGTAATATATATCGGTAAATACCGAGTCGAATCCACAGAGAGTGAGGACTAGCTATCAACTATATCAGTCCAATTCATAGCTAGGCAAATCAAAAGTTATATCTCTTTTTAAATTTTCTTTTAAGACTAACCTACAGAAAAATTTTGGATTTCCAACACCTTTGAATTGATTAAGTTATGAGCTAACAAATCTGAATAATCAATCAATGTATGCTACTGATTAGAAATATAATTGCCAATCCAAATTGTCAATGGGTTCATTATTTTAATCAAATAAGCACCATATAATAATCCCTTCTTCCAAAGTGAACTATTATCCTAGATTTACCAATCAATGTTCCCTATTCCTAGGAAAATGATAAATTGACAAATCTATGTAATTTACCAAGCCCTAATAAAATTAAAATTCCATATCCCTATGTGATTTCAAATCTAATTAGATATTCACAATATCAATTAGAAGAGAATTTTCCAATTGCTATCCTAATCCATCATGAATTCCAGATGTAATCTAAAATACATGATTTGTGAAAAATCATCAACAATCCGAATATGAACAAAGATTTACTCAACAGCAAAAATCATCAATCATATGAATCATATCAACAACTCAAAACCAATTTAAGATCAAAGGAATAAAGCATCAAACAACATCCAATACGAGGATATAAGAAAAAGAACAAAATAACTTTGTTAATGGAATCTTGTTCTTGAAATCTAAACACAAATATTGTTTTCCACTTGAATCCGGTGTGGAATTCGATATCAAATTAAAAAGTTAACTACTTTTGTGTTCTAAACCCTAATCTAGATCTAGGAGCAAGGAGAGAAAATAGAATTACGTGCCTAGGGTTTCTTTTCTCTAAAAGATACAACAAGGGAAGTTTATATATGAAAAGTTGCAGGAAAGATATGCTGGCACTCTATACCGGTGGTGTACTTTTGGATTTAGCCGGCCTTCTTTTTAAAATTTGATTTCCGAGAGCATTTTTGAATGTACACCGGCTCAAAGCTGGCAGCCTTGAATCTCCGAAGCAAGATAGATGACAGCCTTTAAGCAGTGTTGATGTGCAGAAACTTCATGGCGATTTTTGACTTTACTCCTTGGAATTTAGCAAACTTATAAAATGAAAGTTGTAGATCTTTCTCTCCTCTTTCTATAGGATCTTGAATCATATTAAACGGACCTTGGATGAGAGAAATATCAAATTTACTAAACAGTATCAATGCAAATCTTACTGATGTTCTGCACTTGCAGTGACTTCAAAGATGATTTTCAACCATCATTCTTCATAATACCAGAAACGCAAAACATAAAGATTGTATATATATCTCTGATCTTTCCATAAGTTGAATCACGTCAAAAGAAGATCATATGAGAGATATCTGCAATTTACCAATCTCATGTTCCAAAACGTGAACACCATCATTGTAATAGCAGCAAATTCATGGATATTTTTGATTGCTATGCATTCCGAATTCATTCATGCCTAAAACATGAAATTGAAGATCTCTCTCTTAAATTTCAGTAGCATATAAAATTATCTCAATAGAAGCTCGGATGAGAGAGATATGTTGAATTTACGAAACATCACCAAAACTGTCATGATACTTGCATGGCCGGCCTTGCTTGATTTCTTTCCCAAATTTATATGAAACTTCTCCCAATTGCTTGTATTTGTTGTTTAAGTCCTTAATGAGAATACTTAAGTATCATTTCCATTCGATTTCTATAAAATCTATAATAGATAAACATGATTTGATTATTGCAAAGTTGAGTAATATAAGGCTTTATCAGCACGTTTAGCATAGACTGGCTCACAGGTCTTCATTCCATTGATTTGCCGGTATGTTTCTCGAGGGCTCAACCTGACCTCAACCTGACCCACGACAGGCTCTGAGCTTTGTGTTTTAGTTTGTCTTTGGGTAACACCGACTCACCGGTACCACTCTTTGTTGCATGCATATATATCTCTATTTCTCTCTTCTTCCTATTACTATCCTCTTTCGCCTCTCTCTCTATTATGCTTTCCCTCTATCTCTCTAAAAATGTTCTTCTCTTGTCACCATTGCCTCCCATCACCTCTCACCACCCCCTCTTACCCTACCACCACCCCAACATCTCCTACACCCCCTCTCTTCTCTTCTCTCTCTTTTAGTTGCTCTTCTCTCTCTCTCTTGGTTTCCCCAGCTTTGATCAACCTCGCTTTCTCTCTCACTCTATCTGATTTTTTGCCTCCAGCATGCCTCTAAGAATGGCTGAGGGTTGTGCTCCACCCGCTCCTCTAGCATTTGATGGGTTTCTCTTCTCATCCCGAAAGCACTCTGCTAGGTATTCTCTCTTTCGCGATCTTCTAATTGACCTAGGAAGAAATAACAATGCTAATGTTCTAGGATCTTTTAGAATCTCTCGAATGTTTGGACTTGTGCCAAATAATATTTTGAATTCCATGAATTTTCCTGAAGCTATCAAACTTTTTATTGCAACTTAACTAATTATCTTAAGGGTGATGAAAGTTTGGCTATTGGAATGGAGTTTGGGTTGAACAATTCCAACTTTGTGAGACCTATGCTATATACTTATGTATGGAAGGAAACTAGAGATATCCCACTCAAATATTTGTCATTTGATTGGAGTGGATGATGGAGAAGTTAGACCTAGTACTTTTGATGGAGCTCAGTACTATAAGGAGCTCATTACTGTAGCTAAGTGGGTCCAAATTGGCGCGAATGGTCCAATTTACATTCCTCCAGACTATCCATTAGGTGGTGGATTCTACATTAGTTTCTGATAGATAATTTTGTGAGGCGTAAGGGACAGCAGACTATAATTACTTAGCCGGATCCGTGGGTTATGGTCCACATTATAAGAGGTGATTAGATCCACTTCTTTAACTTAATGTTTCGAAAGTATGACCAAGAAGCCAGCTCAGGTTACATTGAGAGTTAGCAGGCTAATTACTTAATTGCACAAGAACAAGGGTGTGGAGTTTCGCATAGAAACTCGAGCTACTCAGGTTCTTACTTTTTCTTTTAACAACATCAATTCAAGGACATGGAAAAGGCAAGATGAACGCTAGGTGAGGAAGAAGCCATTAGAGCCTTTGGTTGGTAGAGGTACTTTACTTCCTAGTTCTAGCATGGACATAGATTCTGATGATGAGGATTAGCCTCTAGCTCTACATCTTAGTTCATCTGCTCCTAGTACTTCTACTTCATCCTGGCAGTAGACCATCGACTCTTGCCTTAAGAACATTGAGACCCAGATTTCTAATCTTTGCTCAGATTTTCAGTCTTTTATAAATCACTTCTAGTCTATTCATCCTCGACCTCCTCCTCCTTCTTGATCTTATTTATTGATGTTTTTATGTATAAACCTCTCTGTGTTGAACTACACATATGATCTTTTTTATATCATCTCTGCCTGTTTTTCTATTAATATCAAATCTTTTTGATGAGGTCAATCGGGGAGAAAGTACAGATGAAAACAAATGAGATTATATGTGCAATCTTTGCATGACTATGGGGGAGAAATTTTTATATGCTTAAACTCGCCTCTCAAGTTGATGCTATAATTGCAAATTTATGGGGGAGCTTTTATTTTTGTGTGAAAGCAATTATAAAATTTTTACATAACTATTTTGCCCTCATCAAAATGGGGGAGATTAATCCATTGTGATTTTGATGAGTACAAAAAGTTTATGATTTTTTTATGAATATCAAATATAGAATCTACCTTGTGTGGGTATGCTATGTTTAATACATTAAGATCACTGGCGAGCTGGTGGGTCTTGGGATTGGCGAACCGGTGATGGAAAAATCCGACCATTGCTCGCATTTATTATAGCAGTTTGAAAGACATTTTCTCCAATGGATATTTAATTTTTCTGAAAGTTATAAATACTCCTTGACTTGGGATTTCAGACAACCTTTTGACATTCTTTAGAGCTTTCATTTGCAAATAAACTAGTTTTTATACTTAATTTTCTGTCCTCTTATTCATCAATTTGTAAATCGTAAGTAAGAGAAAGAAAATCTTACTAGTGCTCTGTTTCTTTATTTGTAAATCTTTAAGAGAGCATCTAGTAAAGTGTAGGAAATATTTTACTTCCTAAAGTGGAGTCAATCATGTATTGCTCTTCTTGAGTGAATATTTTGTGGTGATAAATAAAGTGGTTGTAAAGTCCTTGTTGGAGACATTTTGTAGATTGTAGAGAGTAGACAAAAGGCTAAACTCTACGTTATATTTGTGGCTTATTTTTCTCTTTCCCTCTATTCTATTTTATACATTCTATTTATTGTTTATTTATCAGCTGCAAATCCTTTTATTTTTAATATGCTGATTTTAAAATTAATTATTTCGTTTTTTTGGGGTAAATACTCAATTCACTCTCCTCTTGTGTTTTCCAAGTGTATCAACAAAGGTATTAACGTTTCAAGTCATTCTAAAAAGGAATCAAAGTTTGGGTAAAAATTCATTTAAGGTATCAACATTTTAAGTGGTTAAAAAAAAAAAAATTCAACATGTTGCAATGCGAGTCAAATGAGGTATTAATAATTGACCATTAATAAAAGTTTAGGAAACTTAATTGAAAACTAATGGAAACGTTGATACTTTAAATGAACTTTGCAAAACGTTGATGCCTTATTTGATTTATTTTGTGAAATGTTGATATCTCTTTTTAACTTCTTGAAACATTGATATCTTAAATGAATTTTTTCTCAAGCATTGATACCTTCATGTGTAATTTACACATTATTTTTAATGTAATTTTTGGTTTTGTAATTTTTTTTTCTAGGGATGGTAAACATATATTTTTCGGTAGAACTATGTCTAGAATGTTGTAATATACGGTACTGTTTATGGATTTCTACTGGATTGATTGTGTAAATGTTCATCGGTAGGTATTTCTTGTAACTAATGTTACGCTGGTGATATTGGAATTTTGGGAAACAGATTAATCTTATAGGATTTCATTTAAAAGACGATATGATTGAGTCAAAGCTGACTTTGTCTATTATTGCAATGACTTTGTGATATGAGAAATGTGCTTGTATTTGTTGCATTCATGCATTACATGGAGAGTCCTATAAATTGAATTTAATGAAAATGGAGAGTTTATATAATAAAGCATTTGAGCAAAAAGCTGGGCTGTGTATTAGCATATAGAATTGCACTACTGAAAAACCATTCCTTGTTGTCAATAAAATTAGGTTTAGGTTGATCGCCTTATTCATAAGTTACTCCTGGTAGCCAACGGAATTCCTAGTCTGTCTATCTAGTTGCTCAATGATGTTAACCAATCGGAATTATGTTGATGGTGCCAATGTATGTTATATGCGTTAGTGTGTCATGCGTTTACTCCAAGGCTATTCTAATATTAATTAAACTAGTTTTTTTTTTTTTTAATTTTTATAGTTATATAAATCTATATATGCTCGATTATATTATAGGTGATACTCGGTGCTTCATTTACTTACTTGGCCCAATAATGAGTCGAAGGGAAATCTTCTGAGAGTATGTAGATAAAGGCAAGTATTTTGGAGTCAAAGTTATGCTACTTTTTTGTTTAGACATGAGAGACAACATCCTTCTAAAAGGAGAAAAAAAATGTTTATGAAAATTTTTAATATAACTTCGCTTACCTATATCAAATGTTTTCTTCAATAAAACGACAAAATGTTTTTTGAAATTGAAAAATAATTAATTTATATGGTTTAGTGGTTTTAGTAAACTTCATGACTTAGCGTGTGTTTATAAGTAGAGAATATATAATGCACTATCAATTTTTCTTTAGGCGTTTCAAGGCGTGACACCTTAAAATTACCAGAAAGTTTAAATATCTGAATCAAATAAAGAAGAAGATGTAATTCCTAATACCCCTAGGTATCACAGCATAGAGATGAAAAGAGGGAATAAGTTTGATGTCTGGATCCTTCAATTATATAAGAAGTTATATATATGTTAACTACTTCTCTTTCACAATATTAATTTAACCAACACTTACTAAAACACCCCCACTTAGGCTACTTTTCATTAAGAGCAGCTAGGTAATTTCATTTATCTCCTTAAGAAACTATCTTGAATTACATAATTACTAAAACGTCCTTACTTAATTTAATTTAAGCTTTGTCACCATAGCAATATGGAAATTACTAAAAATTGAAATTTGAAATTGATTATTTATTTTTAATTTAACTAATTGATTCTATTGATTTGTGATTTATGTCTTACTTTAAAACTATTATGGGTTGGTTTATATTTTCTAGATAATTGGCCCTAAAATATTTAACTGTTGAGGCTTTTCTTGAACATTCTATATGAAGATTCTCGAATAATTTGATGAAGGATATAATAAAGAACAGCTTCTTGAGAGTTTTGAAGCGGTACTATTACATTTATGTGTATTAATATACATATATATACATATAAACATATATATTTGTGGACTTCAGTTGCTATTTGAGTTTGAGTCTTAAGTCTTAATAAATATATACTTATCTGTGAATTTTAGTATATTTATTTTATACTCCTTCGCAAACATTATGTTATATATTTTTACTATGATGAGGATATATATTTTAAATTATTAATCTCTTAATAGAAATATATTTTGTTCGCACAACAAAATTATTTCTTTGAATCCTTGGCAAAAGTTAAGAAGTGAGCTTGTAGATTCTGTTGTTGTCACGAAATTATACGGAAAGAAATTAGGTACTGTGACTGTCGTATCTTTTAAGGAATAAAGTATCCGCAAGTTAATTTTGAAAAATGATTAAACGTAACCATCTCATAGAGAAAGAGATTTTTGATGTGATGCTTACCAACGCTTCCATTGGAAATTTGTGAACCACGCAAATCTCCTCTTAATCAAGTTTTGAAAGCTCGCATGGAGTTCTCTTTTTGATGGAAGTGACAACTCAAGTTAATGGACCACGTTTTACTCTTAATCGGATAAATATCAATATTTACATATCTATTATTATTAAGTGAATTTTGAAAACTGTAGTTATTTTCTTTATATTGAATTATTAGTATCAAAAAATATTATTAAGATAATTTTTTTATACTCTACACACTCTTTCTCTTCTTCCTTTTCATCACCAATATACTACTTTATTTTCTCTTATTTTAACAAAATTCTTTTTTTTTTTTCCTGTTCATGTGCCGTGAAAGCCATTCTCCCAGAAGTATGTGGTGTGCAGGAGAGGGAGAGAGGGGTAGAGGTTGTTGACACTAACTATAACTGTTGGGTCGCGCTGGAGGTGGAACTAGAATTGGACCACCAAGGCTAGGGCGGTTTACGGTTCCATGAAACCGTCGGTTCTGACAGTTTCGGTTCCGGTTTCATGAGAATCGAGAATCATAAATTTTTTTTATATTTGCAAATTTATTATTTCATTTATAAGTTCTAATTGATTCACCATTTTTATAGATGTATATTGACAATTATATCAATGAAAGGCAAATTTTTTTTCCAACAATTTAGAAATTTTTTTTTTTTCATTTAGAAGTTGCATTTATTTGATAATTTTTGTAAATATATACGCACAAATATTTCAATGAACCGCAATTTTTTTTAACAACTTACAAATTTATTTTTTCATTTAGAAGTTCCAATTATTTCAATGAATCCCAATTTTTTTTTACAATTTACAAATTTATTTTTTTCATTTGGAACTTCTACTTATTTCATAATTATTTTAAATATATATGCACAATAAGTTCAATAATGCTTTAGTTTTTTTTTCTTTTTCCTAATCCAGGTATGAACCGCCAAGTAATAGTTCATCGTTTTCGTATCCGGAATACCCGTCGATTCTTCACTACGAACCGTCTGGATCTGCAGGAACCGGCGAGCCCTCTGACGGTTCATAACTTTTCGCTATGGACTGGTTTAATGGTTTAAACCAGCGAGAATGATTCGAGGCGGATTTTAGTTTATACCCATCCCGCGCCCATGTCAAGGGAGGGGAGATGGTAGTAGGAAATGTAACTCTCACGCCAAAATTTGGCATTTGTCGGTTGTTGCAGTCGGACAACTGTCCAGCTAAACAGTGAAAAGAAAAATTTTAGTGCCATTTGATGGTGGTAAGGATTTAGTTGATTTCAGTAATATTCAGAAATATCCCCTTTTGGCGGGCCACAATCTTGCGTCTGGCTTTTCTACTTTTCGATTTTTCCAATTCACCTTTGATTTGAACCCCGAAGACCTGTTTGTTAAAAAAGGGGTGAAAAAAGAAGAAGAAAGGCCATCTATCTCGCCGACACAATTTAAAATGGCTAGTTTAATTTTGACAAAAAAAAAAAAACAAAAAGGCCAGTTTAATGAAAATGACCTAAATGAATGGAAATACAAGAAAATAATTTATTTATTTAAAGAGTGAAAACGGTTTGAAGTGAATTGAAAGCAACATATTTTCTATATCTATTATTTTAAAGTAAAAAAATTTTAAATTTGGAATTCATGTTCTTAAATAAAATTTTTTTATCCCACTCTATTTTTTTCTCCTTCTTACTTTTCCTCTATCCACTGCCAAATACTCACGTGTCACTACTTATAATTTCCATATGTATTTTAAATTTGAGAGAAATCGTGATTTAGCTGTTATCAATTTTCATGTTAGTTGATCTTTTTTTTTTTTAATTTGATTAACCCCTTTTATCAATTTTTTTCTTTCTAATTTAATTCTATATGTTTTTTAGCACTCGTGTAATGGGTACATAGTTAGCTAGTGTGTGTATATATATTACAGTCTTTTTTTTCCCATCTAAACTAGGAGAGAAATAGATGGAAACAAAAAGAAATTATGAAATTGCCTATTACAACAGTATTTATTGAAATGATTGAGGGTAGTTTTATCGAATACTAATTTTAGTGTCAGTTAAAGAAATTTGTTAAATATCCTATAACAAGTCAAGAAGTAGTTAGTAAAACTACATGGAATATATGAGATTATGATTATTGTAGATAGCTTTATTGTATAAACTAAAGAATTTATGTATAGAGAAAGTTTAAAAAATTATGAAAAGTTTTCTCTCACAAGTTAAAACCAATGTAACCAAATATCCCACGTAGCACTGGCAATCCTATACTCTGTTTAATAATCATTTGAAATGGAACCAGAAGCATAATTATAATTGTGTAGAAAGGTTCATGAGAGTAACCTACTTGTAGCATATATTACTTGAAGACGTCATCATTTTGATTAGATTTATCCATCTTTTCAAAACATGTTTTTGCGTTTCTTAAAAATTATAGCGACCAACCTTGACTGTAGCCACAATCAAAGATGAGTAATACAATTTTTTTTTTAACTACTATAGTAACGTTGTCAATGATGAAGAAATGTGAACCTAGAACAATAGCAACATTTAAGATGCAATACTAGTTTAATTTGCTAGCTAAAACATCCATATTTGAGATCTCAAGGTTATCTTTTGATTAGGCAAAAGATATACATAAGCATCTTAGAAATAGACCTTAGTGTTCTTGGTAATTGGAATTTCTCATAAGATTTACATAACTTACAAGATGGTATAGAAGAAATTAATATATGATTATATTTTGTCATTGTGAACTGCTTAAAAATGTTTGGGCTTTTTTTTTATCTATTTTAATTAATCTATTATAAAAAATAATTCTTGAAAACTTTCACACCAAAGTGTCCTTTCAAGTTAATTTTTTTTTTAAATATCTTCTGCATCCGTTAAAGTTAACTTTTCAAAAATAGTATCTATAAAAAAAATCATTAATACGTTTTCTAAAATATAAAGAATTATTGTAGTCATATCCATTTAGGTAAAATGTCATATCCTGTACTTAGCTTTGTACAAAAGTTCAATTTGATATTTGAACTTTATAGTGGTGAATTTAATATCTAATTAAACTTTTTTTGACAATTTATATTATATCACTAATATCGATTGTTCTATTTTTCGATGTGAAAGAGATAGCTTATGAATGCTTTATGGTTTTACGAGAAGTTGTAAAATTCATTGACAGGTTATCTTTTCCTTATCCTCAAACAAAGCAAATAATTTTAATGAGTTAATGAAAAATAGTTACAAAAGATATGATTGGGTATTAAGTTGACAATGTCAAAGTTCAGGTATCAAATTTGTTAAGAAGAGGAGATAGAATAATCCCTCATGAGAAATATGGGACTTATGTGAAGGGTTTATAAGAGGAAATACTCATTAACCTAATACCTGAAGGTTTTATGTTATAGATGGTGTCAAGCCCATTTGTGTATTCCTTTATAAAGCCCGTTTGAAGAATTTCTCTCCTTTGAAAGCTTTCTTCCTCTACTAACAATTAGTATAAGAGTCCATAGTTCGACTGGAAAACTCTCATGGTTGGCCTTCCATGTGGAAAAAAGAGCATTATAGTGTAACTCATTTGTGAAACCCTTCATGTATAGTGAGTAGGTGAGGAACATATGTTACAAGTCGAGGGGCAAAAGTTTTAAAACGATAGGGCTTGACTTAATAAAAGCAGGACTCGATCCAAAAGAAAACGGATACATATGCGGGTCGAATTTATTCCACTAACCAGAATATAAATTCTTATAACCCGGAATAAGCCAAACCCTAGCGCCTCTTGTTACTCACTCAGATACGTAATCTCTTTAGGACTGTCTCTCTTTCTCTTGTTTTTTCTCTGAAACGTATCTTATTGAAACTTTAACTAATGAATGTTTGTAGGAATTTGTGTGAATAACAAGTTGAGACTATTTTTAGCAAGTCTCTAGCTCATTGACTCATGTATTTATGGAAAAGCAGGGGTAAATCACCCTTTTCTGCCTTATTCGTATTTATAGCTTCCTTTCATCATGTATTATAGCCAGATCTATGGATCTAAGTACATGCTTAGTTGTTCTAACTACTACAATATTTGTGTTTTCGAATTTATCTAGATGTCTACTAGTCGTTTGTAACTATTCCAGATCTATCTATTACATGTACATAATCTATTTGTTATTTTGCTAAAATATTTATAACCGTTTAAAGGACATAATCCCTCATCCAGCTGGTTGTTTCCTATTTCTGTTATTTGTAATAAATGACTCCCCTTCTTGAGATGGAACCTTGTCCTCAAGTTAATATCTAAGTAGATTTGAGAAAAATTGTCCCAATCTTCCCAAGAGCTGTCCTATGGTGGTAAACCATGCCATTGGAGCAAAACTTGTTTGGTAGGCTGTTGGTTCCTAACAATAGTCCAAACATTCAGAATAACCAATGGTTGAATTAACGGTTGGTTGTTAATAGCCTTTGTAGGTAGCTATAAGGAAGATTCTATAGCTCCTCTAGCTTTTTTAAGCAAAGATACATGAAAAACATCGTGAAACTTAGAATAAAGAGGTAATTTGAGCTGATATGCACAGGACCCTATTTTCTTAAGTACTTCAAAAGGTCCATAGAACCGCTTTGACAATTTATGGGTCTTCTCTAGTGATAGAGAAAGCTGTTTGTGGGGCTATAATTTCACATAAATCAAGTCCCCTGGTTGGAATTCCAAATCTGTCCTTTGTTGATTTGCATAATACTTCATTCGCTCTTGAGCTTTAAGTAAGTTAACTTTAAGAGTAGTCAAAAGCTGGTTTCGTGTGATTAATTCCTAATCCACTACATACAATACTTGAAATGGTGTTATCCCTACACCTTCATGGTAGGATGTATTGTATGCATATTCAGCTCAAGGCAAATAAGAGACCCATTTATTTGGACAATCCATTATATAACATCTCAAATATTGTTACAAAGTTTTATCCATAACTTCAGTTTGACCACCACTCTGTGGGTGATAGGCATTATTGGTCAATAACTTGGTTCCACATAATGAAAAGAGTTCTTTCCAAAAGTGGCCTATAAAAATAGCATCTCTATCAGACAAAATTGAATGAGGAAAACCATGTAATTTTACAACTATGTGTAAAAATAAGGAAGCCACTTTGGTAGCTGTGTAGTGAGTATCAAGTGCTCCTAAATGACAATATTTAAAGAGCCTATCCACAACTACCAATTTTACTATTAAGCCTTGGGATTTGGGAAGTGAAGTGATAAAGTCCATACTCACATCCTCCCAAATGTGTTCTGGAATAGGTAGGGGACTTAATAGTCATGATAGATGTTGTGTGGAGTATTTGACTTGTTGATGAATAGGACAAGTCTTTACAAAGTTTCCACCATGGCATGCATTCCCTCCCAAAATAATTCTGAAGATATTCTTCGAAATGTCTTCAAACATCCAAAATGCCCTAAAGAAGGTGAAACATGAAATTCTGACAATAAGTGAGGAATGAGTGATGATTGAGGCCCCAAAAAAATACATGTATCCAAATATAACAGTTCATTCCTCTATGTCAACTTGTATTTAAGTGGTTTACCTTCTTTCATGGCATATATGATTACACAAAAACCCTCTAAAGTACTGTATTTTGTCTTTAAAGTGTGAATAAGGGAAAATGTACGTCCTGACCATGCTAAGTAAGTACCCTCCTCGGAGTACTATGTAGATAAAGCATCAACAACTCTATTGTTCACACCCACTTTATATAAGATAGTATAATCATGGCTCATAAGCTTTGGCAAATATTTTTGTTGTTCTAGTGTCTGAATAACTTGTGTGAGAATCTCTTTAAGACTATGATGGTCAGTCTTAATGATACAATGAGACCTGAAAACATGTTGTCTCCATTTCCTCACATCTTTCACAATGGCATATAATTCTCTCACATAAGATGAAGCTTTTCTCAAATGGGTTGGCATCTTTTTATTGAAAAAAGCAATAGGATGATCCTTTTGTAACAAAACAACTCCTATGCCCAAACCAGAAGCATCAATTTCAATAGTAAAAGTCTCCTTAAAATTGGGTAGGGCCAGAATAGGTGTTAAAACCAAAGCCTGTTTAATTTTTTCAAAAGCTTCTATGGCATCTGAATTCCAATGAAAGGCATCTTTTTGTAGCAAATCTATTAAGGGACTTGCAAGAGCTGCATAACTTCGAATAAAACGACAATAATAGCCAGATAATCCTAAGAAAGCTCGAAGTTATTTTACTAAAGTAAGCAGAAGCCACTTTGTAATTGCTTCAACCTTCTTTGATTCTAGTTGAACTCCATGATTTGAAACAATATGTCCTAAGTATTTGATACAAGATTCTCTAAAATTGCATTTTGAATGCTTAAGATAAAAAACATTCTCTAATAAGACTTGAAGTACCTGACCCAAATGATCAATGTGATCAGACATGGCTCTATTATATACTAGAATATCATCAAAAAACACTATGAAAAATTTACGAAGAAATAACTTGAAAATTTTGTTCATAATGCTTTGAAATATTGCTAGAGCATTGCTAAGTCCAAACAGCATGACAAAGAATTCATAATATCCTTCATGCGTTTGAAAAGCTATCTTTTCTATGTCACGTAGATGCATTCGAATCTGATGATATCCCTTGAAATCGAAGAGTTCGAGGGATAGGGGCACCCAATAGGGCATGATAACTGATAGCATAGTCATCCTCAACTACCTCAGGTTAATCTTCTTCTACAAAATCATTGTTTAAGACTTTTGTATGCCTTAAGTCATCCCCTTCATCATCTGTCACTAACAAAAGAAATTTAGTCTTGCACTTGTGATTTCTGTGATATTTCTCATCACAATTGTAACATAATCCTTGCTCCCTTCGAGCATTCATTTCAGCTTGAGTCAACTTTTTAATATGTAAAGTGGGTTTAGATGAAGATGAGACATAAGTCTTATTAGAATTTTGATTTGAAACAGTAGATTTTGCAAATTGCAAAGTATTTGCTACTATTAGCAAATTTTGATTCATGCATTTTGGCTAGCCAAATTGCATGAGTAATAGAAGATGGTCGAGCAATTTGAACTTCTCTTCTAAGATGTGGTTTAAGTCCAGAAACAAAACAACTTAAAAGAAAACCATATGATAAACCCATCGTTCTTGTAGAAAGGGTATCAAATTCGGATTGATACTCAGCAACAGATCCTTTTTGAGTCAATTTGGATAAAGTCCTTCAACATCATCATATTCAGAAGGTCTAAATCTAGTTTCCAAAGATTTAAGAAACTGTAGCCATGTAGAAATTTGATGGTTTTGTTCCATCCATTGGAACCACTTTAAGGCTTTTCCTTCAAGTGCGAAGGATGCAATATGAAAATTGAAAAACTTTTGGGTTTTAAAAATCCATCCTAAAGGATCATCACCATCAAATTTAGGAATTTCAAGTTTCAAACCTTTCAACAAATTATCAATGACATGCGAATCAAAAGATGATGAACTTTTATTGATGATGTCCACGTTATTAGCATGTGATGACTCCTTAATTTGATTCTTATCAACTAAATCCACTTTATTATGTAAAGATTGTAAAGAAGTGGATAAAGTTTTCATGTTTTCAGTCATCTTAGAATTAGTAACTATTTATTCTTGAAATTTTTCTTGCATCACCTATACTGATTCGGCTATGGAAAAGACCAATGCTTGTAACTTGGTAAGCTCTTCTTGAGA
The DNA here is from genome assembly GCA_024138025.1 of Combretum micranthum. NCBI lineage: Eukaryota > Viridiplantae > Streptophyta > Magnoliopsida > Myrtales > Combretaceae > Combretum > Combretum micranthum. Next base: position 351,354 of record JAMXBD010001234.1, read on the forward strand.
TTTAGTAGCCATGGCAAGAGCACCAAATGTTACAAGTCAAGGGGCAAAAGTTTAAAAGTTGAGGGATCAGTTAAAAACAAATGATAGGGCTTGACTTAATAAAAGCAGGACTCCATCCAAAAGAAAACAAATACATACGCGGGTCAAATTTAATCCTCTAACCTAAATATAAATTCTTATAACCTAGAATAAGCCAAACCCTAGCGTCTCTTGTTACTCACTTAGATACGTAATCTCTCTAGAACTCTCTCTCTTTCTCTCTTGTTTTTTCTTTGAAACATATTTTACTAAAACCCTAATTAATGAATATTGAATGTTTGCAAGAATTTGTGTGAATAAAAGTTGGGACTATTTTTAGCAAGTCTCCAACTCCTTGACTCACGTATTTCTAGAAAAGCAGGGTAAATCACCCTTTTCTGCGTTGTTCATATTTACCTTCCTTTCATCATGTATTACAACCAGATCTATGGATCTGAGTACATGCTTAGTTGTTCTAAAGGCTACAATGTTTGTATTTTTGAATTTATCTAGCTGTCTACTAGCCGTTTGTAACTATTCCAGATCTATCTATTACATGTACATAATCTGTTTGTTATTTTGCTAAACTATTTGTAACTATTTAAGGGACATAGTCCCTCATCCAGTATGGCTATTTCCTATTTCTATTATTTGTAACAGCAGACCACTCACAAAAAGTAGTTTAATTGAGTCAATTTGACAAGCTCTTATTGAGGAGAAGTATGACCTAACCTATTATGGAGACTCATACTTGAGGGGGAAATTTGTTATGGTGCAAGTGTGAGGTTGGAAAAAACCCACATGGGAAATATGAGACTTATATGAAAGCTTTATAAGAGAGAAGACCTATTAACCTAATACCTTAAGGTTTTTTGTTATAGATGGTGTCAAGCCCATTTGTGTATTCCTTCACAAAGCCCGTTTGAAAAATTTCTCCCCTTTGAAGGCTTTCCCCCTCTACTAACAGAAGAGCCTTCAATGGGAGCAAATTTTACATATAGACAATATGAAGGAATACACTGATGGGCTTAACATTATATATTACTTAAATGGGTCTTTCTTTTTACAATTCATTCACATAAGTCTCATATTTTCCATGTAGGACTTTTCTAACCTCACACACTTGTATCTCGACAATCTCCCTTTCCACAGTCTTACTAAGAGCACTTTTATGAGTGGTCTGCTACTTATATGCTCACCTTACATTAATGGATTTCACACATGAGTCACCACCACAAATTTATGATCTTATTTTCACAATAAAAAGTTAACCATCGACTTTGATATCACTTGTTAAGGAGAAGAGGAGCCTTTCAGGAGACGAAATTCTATAGGAGGACCAATTTCTCCAGGAAGACCATATGAAGAGACACACTAATGGGCTTGATACCATACGTGATCTAAAAACTTGTATTATATCAATGAGTCTTCTCTTTAATAAATTCTTCATATAAGTCTCATATTTCCCATGTGGGGCTTTTCCAATCTTACACTATCATCCTAAAAAAATTGATTTTTCATGCAAAGTTTAGATACTAAATTTGACATTTATCCATTCATTTTAATGTTGTGAATTGATTATGCTATCTTTTTAAGTTAATTTTTAAAAAATAATACCTATTTAAAAAAAGTGCTAATATTCATTTATAAGTACAAGCATTTTCTCATCATATCCTTTCATTTTAACTTTTCAAAAATAAAGAATGTAGTTACATTTTAAATACTCCTTTTGTACTTTATGGGTATACAACTATAGACACATTAAATACCATAGTCTCTTTTCTAAATCCAATGCCACCATCTTTGTAAGAATCTAAATGCCTCTTTGGAAATTTCCAAAAGTTCATATTGTAGGCTTATTAAATGTCACACACCAACTATAGTGAACCCTCTTTCTTTCTCATCATTTGTTTTCATTTTCTTTCTCTTTCACTTTTTAACAATTGTAAATGAGCTTAAAAATATACATACATATTATTATCATTTATTTATTTGGGCTTGAGTCGCGAGCTAGGTGATAGGGCTCAGTAAGTCTAGTACTTTATTGAGATGATCAAGGGAGATTTGATATGGTGGCTTAGAGTAGGGCTCGTTGGATCGGCTTGTTCGTCTTCTAACCTTTCTCAGTCTAGCTTATGCACTAAAAGGGACCCATCTTGGCATCTACTACCAACATGATTCAACAAATGATGTTGATAGCCAAGTTCTATAAATAGCCCAAGTCCTTCCATAACAAGGAGGAGGAGATCAGATAAAAAAACACCGAAGTGCTACTAAATTTTCGTCTTAAGAGATCAAAACACTTATTCATCACTACTTGCAGGATTTAACACTTAATAGCTCCTCCATCTGTCTTAAGTGTATTTGAGACATTAAGATTGCTTACTCCTTCTCCTTATTTCATTTCTCTCTTGGTCATCTCTGATGTGTCATTCCTCATAGGCCATAAGTAGCCAGATACTCAAGTAGCACGTATGTGACTACTCTATTCAAATCCATACATCTACATTTTTTGCGACACCATTGGGGAGCTGAGGATTTTGACACAGTTGCGATGGCACCTACAAGAAGAAAGCAAATTAATGCTGACAACAATGTGAGTCAAGATGTTGGCAACCTTAATCCTAACATGATTGATCCAAACATACTAGCGTTAGAAGAGATCGACCCTAACGTCAACACCAATCTTGCTACCGACGTGCAAAGCATCATTTTTAACAATGCACAAATAATGCATGCCATACTAGAAAGCAATGAATGGATGACGCGAACCATACAAGAAAACACTCGAGCCCTTAATCAGTTCTTGATTGCACTCACTTGTCTCATACTAGGGATGCCTAATAATGCTGTTGTGCTCCAAGTTACAATCTTGCCAAGCCCCACCCTAGCTGCACAATAAGGTACCTTCTCTTTATTTCAGCCTGCTATTACCCCTACCATTTAGGTGGATACTCTTCAATAAGTGAATGTGGAAACCCCATCATCGCAGGTTATAGTTGAGTAGCAACTGGCGCCTGAAGCTAACAATACAGGATCCCAACTTCGTGGGTCTTCATCTGCACATGTTCCTCCTTGCACCAACCTGTGCAAGACTCCTTCACTTAACCTTGATCTCACTCAAGCACTAAATCCTCCATCTGCAGTAGTTGCACCAATTGTAGTAGCTACAATAGTTGTACCAATTGTAGTAGCTATAATAGTTGTGCCAACCATGCTGCACCATCAGTGTCTGCATCGAGGGAATCCTTGATAACAAAGGAAGACTTGGACGTCTATTTGAAGGAGATCCAAGCTAAGACTTCTGTGGGGGTGCTGGACTTGAAGCTTCTGTACCACTATTGAATTGCTGTGAACCCTTACCCAAAGGACTATGTTAGTCCTAAATTCATGTTGTTTGATGGCAAGTAGGGTAGTGCTAAAGAACACCTACTAAAATTCATTAAAACATTGAAAGTCTCCAAGTTTGACAATGACTTCAAGCTGAGCATTTTTTAAGTCTCTAATTGAAAAGGCACACCCCTGGTATGTCAATTTCTCCCTAAGTCAGTTGACTCATAGGGAACCATGTGCAAGCTATTCTTGGAGAATTTCTTCTCTACATAAAAGTGGGTCACCATCATTGATATGGGAAGAACATGACAAAAGTTAAAGGAAGATCTTATAGACATTGAGCATTTCATAGAACGTTCTTTAGATATTCAAGATATTTGTGATGAGAAGGAACTGGAGAAGGTTTGCATCCAAGGGATGTTCACTGAATACGCTGTCCACCTTGAAAATCTTAATATGTGCTCCTTTGTTGTTCTCGTTAAGGATACGCGAAGGACCAAGAATTTCGTATCCAAACAATATAGAGAAGGTAGAAGGTTTAGAAAGAGAGCTACAAACGTTACCTCAGTCCAAGGAGAAGGTTCCAGAGACAACAAGAAGCCAAGGAATGATAAGTCAAAGAGCACCACACCAACGCTCTCATTTCCTTACCCCATGGGAAAGGTTCATGCTGTGCTTGACCAATGGTTGAGAGATGGAAACATCAAGCTCCTAAAGGTCGAACACTTTCCCAATGCAACTGAGAAGAATGATCCCAAGCTCTGCAGATATCACAAGACCATGGGTCATCCTACTAAAGAGTGTTGGACACTCAAGAAGATATTCAATGAGCAAGTTCATAATGGAGAGCTCATAATTGAGAATAGTGATGTACACAATAATTTACTCCCACACATAATACTCAACGGGGTACAACAAATGTTATTAGTCATGAATTGAGGACTAGAAGGGAAGAAGTGCCACAAATTGAAGTACAAGAAGGGAAGGAAATGCCGATTGATCATGCCCAAGGCGTAGGCTCAACAATAGTTGCTGCCTTAATGAAGACTATTAACTTTAGGAAGTTTTTTGATTTACTAAGGTTCGATGAAGAAACAAAGCTTGTAGCAGCAATTGCACTCACCTAGATCTCTGAAAAATAGTATAGGGAGTGTATTGTAGTACAGCTTGTACAAAGAATGGCATGCGCATATGAGAATGCAATACTATTTACAGAAGCAGATATGTGCATAAGGAATGCTAAGCACAGTTGTCCACTGTATGTTGAAAGCATTCTCAATGAACATCACATCAAGAGGAGATTCATAGACAATAGCACCTCCATAAACATCATGTCAATGTTTGCATTCAAAGCTACAAACATAAACATAAGACGATTGGTAAAGCAACCCATTGCTGTTAACAGTTTCATTAACTCCACCACGAATATAATGAGATATGTTAATGTTGATTTTAAAGTTGGTCCAATTCAGGGCTCCACATGATTCCATGTGATTGACGTGCTTGTATCCTACCACTTGCTTATTACAAGAAAGTGGTTGCATAATTACAACCTTATACCTTCAACACTACATCAATGTATGAAGGGTCACTGGAAATGGAAAGATGTATTCATTCCCACTGCAAAGAACCCCGTTGAACACAATGAGTCATTCCTCATTGAAACTAACTTCTTTAATAAGTATATTGAGGAAGGAGAGACAACTATTGTGAAACCCTCCAGCATATCACTACCTACCTAAGAGGAGACTCAAGAGAAATAACCAAAAAAAGAGGAAATGTGGCTCCTATGGAGGTAGAAAGAAGCATAAGTAAGTTAATGAAGTTAAAAGTTTTGTTAGACCTGACGGGAAAAAGGATATACTACTTATGCCAACTTATGGGATCTGAAGAAGCTTTCATGTCATCTTTAGATCTTATGATGATACAAGAAACCTAACCTGCCTCCCACAATGCAAGATTAGATGAAACCTCAAGCAGAAGAGGTTGAAGAGTTGGACCTAGCAGGATCGAGGGAGCATCCACGACCCATCTTCATTAGCAAGACCTATTGTCAGAGATCGAGATCCATTTAGTGGAATTATTGAAGAGTTATAGAGATGTGTTCGCTTGGACATATGATGAAATGCTAGGACTAGACCTTACGTTAGTAGTACACAGATTGAACATTGCACCCGGGGCCAAGCCTATGAAGCAAACACAACGTATCTTTTGTCCAAAAATTGAAGTTCAAATAAAAGAAGAGATTGAAAAGTTAGTTCGATCTGACTTCATCAAGCCAATTGAGTACCCCACATGGTTGGTTAATATTGTGCCATTAAGGAAGAAGAATGGAAAAATACGCATTTATGTCGACTTCCATGATCTCAACAAGGCATGCCTAAAGGATGATTTCCCACTTCCCAAAATAGATACGTTAGTAGATGCTACAGCACGTCACGAGCTATTTTCATTTATGGATGGTTTTAGTAGATATAACCAAATCAAGATGGATGTTGGAGACACCAAATGTATCGCTTTTAGAACATCAGTGTGAGACTTTTACCATACCATCATGCATTTTGGGCTTAAGAATGTGGGTGCCACTTATCAGAGGCCAATGACTGTACTTTTTCATGACATGATGCATGACTTTATGGAAGATTACATTGGCGGCATAGTCATTAAGTCCAGGTAGGCACTTAATCACTTAACTCATTTACAAAAAGTGTTTGAAAGATGCAGACTTTACAAGTTGTGTATGAATTCATGAAATGCATGTTTGGAGTATCCTCTAGAAAATTCTTAAGATTTATTGTTCATAGACAATGAATTAATGTTGGTCCATCTAAGGTACAGGTCATACGGTCTATGCCCTCACCAACCAATCAAAAGGAATTGAAGACATTTTTGGGGAAGGTCTCATATATCAAATGATTCATACCTACATTAGCAGGAATTTCACATCCCCTACAACATCTCATGAAGAAGGGAACTATATTTCAGTGGGACAACCTCAAGAGGAGGCAAAGCAGAAGATTAAGGGGATATTTACCTCTCTACAAATAATAATTATGCTAGTCAAGGGCTTACCAATGATCCTTTACTTGATATCTATAAACAAATCCATTGGTGCCTTACTAGCTCAAGAAATTGATGGTATGGAGAGTCCAATATACTACCTAAGTTGCTCCCTCTAAGAAAGTGAGATCAATTACCCATTATATGAAAAGAACTATCTTGTGCTGGTCTTTACGACACAGAAGCCTTGCCACTACTTCCTGGCATACAGAGTTAACCTTGTCACCAGCTCTGACCCTACAAAATATCTATTGTCGCGAATACCCTATCCGGAAGGATTACAAAATGGCTGCTCTTACTATCTAAATTTGACATCAATATCGTACCACCTAAGGTTATCAAATATCAAGCCTTAGCTGGTCTTTTGGCACAATTTCCCACTACAGATGGAATTCATGCCATGAGTTGATCTCCGTAGAATTCCATGAAGACTTAATGATGGTATAACCAAATGAAGAGTTGCAAGTACAATTTGATGGCTCCTCTAGCTGTACTAGACGAGGAGATGGAGTAGTGTTGACATCTCCAACAGGCCAGGAGATGCCTTTAGCATTCAAGCTAGACTTTCACTACACCAATAATGAGGTTGAGTATAAGGCACTCCTCTTTAGACTCATTTCTACTCAGAATGCCGAAGTATCACACTTATGCATTTGCAGTGACTCAAATATGATAATCAAACAAGCAAATAGCGAGTTTTCCCTCAATGAGCCAACACTTTCACCTTACAGGGCTGTAGTGCAAGCTTTCCTTAGAAAATTCAATTTAGTAAGATATGAACACACCAAGTAGTTGAGTAATCACTATGTAGATACATTAGCAACACTGACTTCTAAGGTTCCATGCAAACTGAAGAAGACAGCTTGAATGTTTAAGTTATTAAGAAACTTATTCCCTATACAGCTTTAGACTAAGTGGATGAAGAGGAGGAAGCGCAAGACGATTGGCACATGCCCATCAAGACATAGCTAGCGCAACCCAATGTAACTTCTATGTCAACTTTAAAGAATTTTACTTGTATCAATGGCATCCTGTACTTCAAAGGTCTAGAAAGGATCCTAGCACAATGCATTTGTGTAAAGCAAGCTTATTTTAAGTTGGAGAAATATCATAAATTTTAGTAGAGAGGAAGGGCTACCCTTGTATCGCGACATTCAGTGCGCGAGGTATTATTGGCCAACCATATCTAAAGATGTCTCTCAGTTGCGGATGAGCTGCCCAAAATGTTCTAAGCTATTGAATTAGGGTGAATGCAACTTTATGGCAAGTGCTGGTGACTTGCAACGACCATATATTGATAATATGAAGAATAACACCCTACCCACAAATAGCACAGATGCTCGACTAGTCAAGCATAAAGCAAGAAAGTATATCATGCATGAAGACAAGTTATATAAGGTATCGTTCATGGGAAAATCCCTTAGGTTTATCGCCCCTCCTGAAACAAACACTATATTGGTTGAAGCTCACTCTAGAGATGGTGGTGAGCATTAGGGAGGAAAAAAGCTGTACTATCACTTGTTGGATTTGGGATACTACTGGCCCACCATGGAGAACAACGCCTTCAATTTTGCGAAGAAGTGCATTGCTTGTCAGAAACATGGCTATGCAATCTATGCTCTTGTTATCGCACTACATAGCTTAACTACTCCTTAGCCATTCTATATTCAGGCATTTGATTTGATTGGTTTGATCCACCTACCATCAAAGGGATGTATCTGGATTCTAATAGGCACTAAATGTTTTACTAAGTAGGTAGAGGAAGTTCCATTGAAGAAAGCTATTGGACCAATAGTAGCAACCTTCATGAAAGACCATGTCGTATGTCCCTTTAGCATTCCAAAGCGCATTCTCTCAAACAATGGGATTCCCTTCGTTAATTTACATGTTCGGCAACTATTTGTGTCTTACAACATTGATCATGTGAAGTCCACATCTTACTACCCTAACGAAAATGGATAAGTGGAAGCCACTAACAAGACTCTCTTGAAGGTACTTAATCGTATAGTACATGGCAATCACAAGGAATGGTATATCAAGCTTCCACTCGCATTATGGGCCCCCAAGACATCCAAGAGTAGTCCTACACATGCAATACCTTTCTCCCTTGTATACAGGTCTAAAGCAATAATGCCTATAGAGATCTTGGTTTTGTCTGCACAACTAGCTATAAAATGCAAATTTAGAACTAAATAATCTTCATTTATTGGATTTAGAACAACTGGAAGAAAGACGAGGCACTGTTAAGCGTACTTTTGCTAACTATCAAGAGTGACTCAACATGGTTTATGATCGCCTAGTTAGGAAGCGATCATTCCAATAAGGTAACGTTGTATGTCGCACAGCAGAGCATGTGGAGCGAGGTATTTTAGCGCCCAAGTTCACTTCGAAGTGGAAAGGCCCTTTTATTATTCATGAAGTTCATGATTGTGGCTATTACAAGCTTTTGAATCCAACAAATGATAAGGTCATAGCACCTATCAATTTTCAATATATGAAGAAATTTCATGTATAACTGCAATTGATGTGCCTTCGATATATTATTAAATAAAATTATGGCTTGCATTATCAAAGCTTTTTCAACATGTTCCTTCTCTCCCTCTTCTCTTTTATTACTGTATTAATTTCTTTTGTTGCTGCAAAGTCAAAGACTCCTTTCCTTAGCACACAAAGATAGTTAACACAACAAAACTAAAAGCATTAATTATATACGTTGTCGCTGCTTAGTAAGAGCATAATCTCTTAGGTGCGTGACGACATACATGTGGCATGCTAACTAGTAGAAGCATAGTCTCCTAAGCACATGACAATATGATGTCACATCTAACATGGTGCAAATGAATGGTTTGGAAAGAACGGTTAAGTATTAGGAAATACCCTCTTAAACAACTAATCTCAATCACTAGGGCAACAAGACTACAATGCATATGATACTATTGTTGCTTAAAGCACAATTGATCAATTACTTTAAGTCAAAATTACATCGTTGGCAGCAAGTGAGAGTATTCTTCGATGCGCGGCATAATATTCATTACTCCATGAGTCGCTGTTGCTATGTGAAAACATTGTTTTCTAAGCACAAGCACCTACTAATAGTAGTCTCAGTGGTACCTTGATATTCAATAATATGAGCATATAATCAAACAAAAACAATACTAAGCAAAAATAGTGCAGAATCAAGGCAAATAGTCTATTAATCTAAAAGCATGTTATAATAAGTTATTCTTGAAATAGAAGCTAATCTACACTACACCTGGTGATTTAGGCATGCTTTCGACTCTAAGTCCCCATCCTTTGGTATGGTCTCCATCTCAACTTTCACTACCTCAGCCTCTTTGTGAAGTTCCTGTATCTTTACCATTATCTTGTCATACTAAGTCCCGGCTTCATGGTTGGCCTTGGTAGCAACATGCCATAAACTGTTAACCCTAAATTGTAGCAAATGGGCCCCCTCAACACATTGAACAAGTTGCTTTAATTTGGTCCTTGATAAAGAGTTCTAGGACCTGTCCATCAATAGCCTGGCTTCATCAAGCATCTTCATCATCGAATTGGCCAAGCCTGTCCCTGATAAAGAAGAGCCCACAAAAAATTCCCTATCTATAGCAACAAGAATTTGTAAGGGCTTCACTAAATGATATGGCATAATATAACCATGAAATGAAGCTGTATCATCTGAACATGTCATGGTTACAACTTCAACAGACTAGTATACTTTTTTTCTACTCCAACTCTTCAATAACTGGGGAGGTAATGCTTTAGAAATTGCAGCAGCATTAGAAGTAGTATTGTCAACTACGATGTCATTAGACCGAAGGTCTACCTATAAAGTGTTGCGAGCCTGAGCATAACTCTCTTCCACATTTCTAAGCTCTTCATTATCTTAGGCAACCATCTTATTGAAATTATCTTTAGCAATGCCATCTGCTTGAGGGTGGAAGTCTTCCTCATTAACAAGAGGAATCTCATAAGCCTTTACATCATCAGCAACATCATCTATTGAAGGATTACCTTGAATGTCAACATCATGAATATGGGATGGTTCATAATCAACCTCCTTACTATCATCTTCCTCCTCAATTGTATTAGTAGTAGCCACTATATGATCCTTAGTTTGTAGCACTTTTCTGTAACCGTAGCGGCTGGGAAAAAGCTGACTAATAAGGCAGGAGACCTTGCTGCATAATTATCTATGGATTGAGCAACAATAACATTTTTAATACAATGCCTATTCTCTAATGATTGCTCAATTGGAGTCAAAGATGTACTCCTACCCATATCCTACAAATAGAGAATATTAAGTGAATAACATAATCGACTTCACAATAAAAACAAAAAGGGGAAGAAACAACATACAAAGAAAGTCCATTACCTTGTAAATGTCGGATGCATAATTTGCCCGACTACTGATGCAGGAGGCATAGTTCATCCAACTACTACTTTGGTTGGAACATTATTCTTATCTTTAGAAGTCGAAAGTGGAACTCATACCTACAGATGGTGAATTTTGGCAGGTTGTCATCTATTGTTAAGGAGATGTATTTTTTGAATATCTCGAGGTACCCTATCTAATATGTTAGCCATCCACTCAAGGCAACACCAGAGCGATTGATAGGTAAAAAGAACATCTACCTAATAGCAAAGTAAAGTCCACAACGGTTTCAAGACTAAGTGCTTCACAACATAAGTCAAAATCTGTATTAATGGCCACTATAGAACGTACACCTTAATCAAATTCAAACTATTGAACAACTTGATGGGGTGGGTACAACATCACCTTAGGCTCTAGGAATTCTGCAGAAGAATCACACCAATCATGAAGCATAGGTAGGCATCGAGGTGTACACCAAAGAATATATCTTATTGCAGCAATAGAAAGCTCTCGTTGTGCTCTATTAGGTTCACTAAGTTTCTAGAGCCCGAAGGCTAATACTCTGCACACTAATCATATCCTTCTAATTCCTTTGTATAAGGGTGAAGGTCAACCTCACGAGTATCATCTATGATATCAAGCCCAAGCTCGAGGTTCTATAGGATCGGGCTTCGTAATGGGAACACCTGAATACCTTTTGTAATGCTCACTGAAAAACAAGTGTAAGAATTCTGAGTCTAAATTCAATGTAATGGTGTACAACCCCTTTGATCGAACTGACGTCTCACTATATAGTTCTAAGTGTCGATATAGCAACCCCAAATAAAAGGGGCTAAGGAAAATCGTTCTCCATGTGCAAGATGAATTGCTAGGTGAAAAAATCGAGCGCTAACACCTTTCTCTAGCCCATCAGGAAACACATATATAGACAATCAACAAGTAAGAAAAACTTCCAATTCATGCCTGAAATAAATCACAAGTTATAATTAAAGTTAGATTGAAGCAATGATAATCAGACATAAATAAATAAAGCAAGGAATACATACTTACTCGCATCCATATCGAAGCCTTCAACTCGAGTCCTTTCATGCTCAAAAAAGTGTCTTACCCATGCATAAAATGAGTCTTGCTTACGACTATCTTTTGCTTTCTATCTATCAGCCTCTAATATTTCCATCAACTCCTAATTCTCCTTTAAGGTCTCAATTGTGAGGATATCAGTCAACCTAGAACCAAGGAAACTCAGTAATGTGCACACATCTTCTAAAGTTAGAGTAATTTCTCCCCATGACATCACAAAAGGATGCATATAGGCATCCAATGTGCCAATATAACTTGTCTTATTTCAGTACTTTGAGAATGAATTATCATTCTAGAGGAGATCCATATAGCATAATTGATCCTTGCACTTTCTAAGAGAGACCTATAATGGGAATTGTTCACAATGCGATATACCATGATTGCCACCCTTGCAACATCTGTTTTGGGTAACTAAACATAGCTCTGAAAAGGGAAGCTCATTTCTTTCATTTCTGAGATGTAGTATGGAACTCTCATCTATATTTCTCCTATCATTCACTCGTGGCTTTAATTGTATGAAACGTAACCCACCATCTATGGGTGGATGTACACAGAAGTCCTGTTTCCCAACATCTCTCTAGAAAAAGTCATTTTAAATTATAGCATCAAGCCATTTACTACGTAGGAAAGGCACTTTTAACATGTGACCATAGTTCCCTAATATTTCATTGCTCTTATCTATATGGTTGGTGTTGCGAGACTGACTCTTTTTGTTTCTTTTGCCATCTTCAAGATATCATCTATCAAGCGGTAGCGATAACTATGTACAATTACTACCACTTTGGGGAAGGAAAGATACAGTCATCAAAATAAAAAGAAAAAAAAAAAAAGACATGTATACATAATAAAAGGGTAGTCATCTATATACACAAACATACATAATGAAAGAGGAGTCACATGCATATACATGATGAAAAGGGAGGTTACTTGTCAATTTAAATCAATAGCATGAGGAAGACGCAACAAGTGCATCGGTATATGAATTAGAAATATCAATGAACATTCAAAGCATATCATGCAACAACTAAGAAGAAAGCAATAAGGGAACTTATGTATGGTTGGGGGGCATTAAACAATAAAGAGTGTCTCCTCTTGTAGAAGTGGAGTATCACAATTATTCACCAAATGACCAGGCACACAAGATGAGAAAGAGTTCCCTCTTATAGTGGTGCGGTTTCAGGATCGTCGTATGGCCGAGTGAGACACAAGCAAATGAGGAGAGCCTTTTTCATGGCGGTGCAGTGCCAAGGTCATCATGTAAGAAATGAAACACAGATGTAATATGTGGTTCCAAGATTGTCACATGAGATTTGGGAAACGAACAATCGAGAGTGTCATCGTACAATGTGCGGTCCAAGGATCGCCATCTATGCGGTTGAAACACGAACAACGAAGAGCTTCCTCTTAAAAATCCTAAAGCACCATGGTCATTAGATGAATGAGCGAAGCATAAGACAGCTAAGAGTGCCCACTCTTACAATCATACGATTTGTCAAATATCACAAGAGTGGTTGGTTTTGTTAATGTATTGAGTATTGTGGCACACATTCAAACAAGATGATACCAGCAATAAACACGATATCAAAATTTTTTTTTTTAGAGCATGAAGGTCATCAAGACTATCAATATTATCAAGACTATCAAGGCCGTCAAGATTATCAAGTGTACAGCTAATGAAGTTGTGGATATGATAGTGGTGAACTGCTTTAACGACTCGACCGAAAGATAATCTGTCGAAAATCAAATATACTCGAGAAAGAGAAACGAACCCGATGTCTCGAAGTGTTGCTAATAGTCTATATTGCTAGGGTGTTTATTGATAAATCAGCAATCCACAGTTGAATTGGTCATGAAGAGTCATACAATGAGCAAAGTGTTTAAAAAAAAAAAAAGTCAATATGATGATTGAGCAAGATAACTGGCTACAACAAAATGGCAAATATATATGCCACCTTTATTTAAAGTGGGAACATTTGAAATTCAGAACCTTTTTGGATCCAACTCTTGATGTGTCTTGATGGCTATTTTGTTTGTTGCATTGTATTATTGGCTTGTCAGTCGATGAAGTTACTGCTCCACTTGTTGATAACGCAAGATTATCTATAAAGGAATTGAGCATGAGCATGGGAGTTGAATCAAAGTTTTCCTTTAAAATAATAATAATAGAAAGAGAAGAAAGCGAAACCATGGAAGTCAATATCCGTTTTGTGCTTTATTTGATGGATGAATTTCATAAATAATGTATATATATACTTATATATGAAGGGAGAACGAATTTAAATCGTGATCTTTCGCTACCTATGATACGATGTGGAATTCTTGATCAATGACAAAACTTGAACTAAATTTTAAAGAAGCTTACTAACCGAGGTTTGAAGTATACCGTTTGGTCATTCAAAGGGATGCATATAAATATATATATATATATATATATTTCAAAACAATAAAAACGGGGGTTACGAGTGGGAACAAGGAAGAAAGTCAAAAGAACCGATTGGCTTTTATTTTTTGCGGTGACAAAATCGAGCGAAGATTGGAACTGCTACTATTGAACCGGGGAGACAACAACATGAAAGTTTATTTCGGATAGTTAAAAAAAAAAAAAAAGAAAGAAAGAAAGAAAAATTTACTATATAGAAATTTATGGAAGTGGAACATACCGCAGGAGTGAAGCCTTTACCGGTTGAGCTTGGATTAATAAAGAATTAGACTCGTACTATATATATATATATATATATATATATAATATATAAGTGTAGATGTGCAGATGACATGGAAGCGAAGCTATCAGATAACGATTTGATGGATTGAATATTCGAGGAAGACATCGGAATAAAGAAGATTTTTGTTGATATTCTCCATAACAACATATAGAACTGGGGAGAGATACACATAGAGATTTAAAGCTTAAAGATTTTGGCTAGATTGCATGAGTGATATTTCAATTGATTTTTTTTTTCTATTTGCATATATATTGTCTATCTCCTCTACGATGGATTACAATACAAGAATTGTGAAATTCGAATGAGGTGGCAAGATTTATGGATGAAACATCATAAAGGTTTGGTTCAAGAAAAGATACGGAGAGGATTTAGAAGGTGTGATTTCATTATTTTGGTATATAAATATATATAATATATTCAGTAGTCATAGGGTCAAAGGGAGATAAGGGTTAGTGAGTTAAGACGATAAATTTAAAATGGACGAAGGCCGTCATGTATGCATGCATGGATATATATGTATCTAGGGTTCTTAGGACACTATATTTCATACGCGGCTGGTTACAGTGGAATTTGCCAAGGGAAAAAAAAAAAAAAAAACAGAAGACTTGAGTCAGAAAAAAGAATCTTCTTTAAATCTTCCTTTCATTATCTTGGACACTTCTCAAATCTCTCCCTCTCTCTTTAGTCTGACTCAAATCTTCTTAGTATCTGCCACATGTTCTTTGGTGAATAGGAATATACAAACGATGAATTTCATCGTATCAAAAATAATATTAATGACCTTGGAAAACTCTTATTAGAAGGAGCATATCATTAAGATAAACTCAAAGCAACAGTAACTAAAGCGGTGCTGCAATATTTTTGTGCATTAATTATCATATCTCCATAGGGTACCCTATTTGTATTGATACGTCATGAAACCAACTAAGGTCTCTAGGAAGTTACATAAGAATTGTGCAACTAAAGTATCCTGTGGCGTGGACATTTTTACAGGATCGAAGGTTATAAAGAATAAGAAAGCCATTGTATAAACATAAGACATAGATAAGACATTTACATCAAATCTATTCCATTATAAATAATAAACTTTGTCCTCATTGCCACACTAATATACTTATAACAAAAGAACCCAAGGAAAATTACATAATATAACTATACTGCTATTACAAACTTAGGTCTTCAAAATACATTAATACATGAACAAGTCTTCTATCTCTATATGTAGTCTCATATTTCTTTCTTCCTATTCTAACTCTAAGCTTCATCTCAGTTGTCTTCTCAGTCTTGCAAACATCAATCTAAGGAGCATGGCATAAAAGCTCAGTAAATAACAAAAACTTATCTCCATTTAAAGCAACCAAACAAGGTTTAATTAACAATCATATGATATGCAACAAACATAGCTTGAATGACCGGAATCCAAGCATATGGAGATTTATGCCCTCTCTCGGGAGTTAAAGAAACCAGCTTAAGTAAACCACGTCTAAGAGAGACTAAGAACTAAGGTAGAAGACTTTTACTCATTTGTACTTAGAACTTAGAGACTCCATTAAGAATTAACACTTCATATCAACACCATAGGCGACGTCCTTCGTTGCTGTTTAATTCCTATGGAATTGAAAGAACATTGATAACCTTTCTTATAAAATTAGATATCAATTCGGGAAGAACTCAAGGTTATCATAGAACTGAAATGTTAATTCGTAATGTGTTAACCATGTAAATGCAAGTTGTGTATGCATGAAATGCATGTCTTATTTCATTTAAAGGTTAAGTAAAACTTAGATTAATTTTTAGTTTATGACCAAATCAATTTCAAACAATCTTTAGTACACACTATGCATTTGACACCAATGCTTTAGTTGTCACTTTACCATTATAGTTTAATATTCATTAAGGCTTCATACAACATACATTATCCCCAATCCCCATGCATAAATCAAATTTTATTTATATATTAAAGACAAGTGCCACTATTTTACAAACACAAGAAATGGAGAAGACCCATGTTACTCTTGTGCATAATGAATAATCATCGTAGTAATCAGTTGTGAAATCCAAATCTTGAATGGTAGATCCTATAAATTAACAAACAAGATCTACTAAGCGCAACTTGTGAATAAATCATAAGTTATACTTTAAAATTTAACTTAAACAATATCCTAGAAAAGATCTTAACTATAACTAATATACATATATTTTTTTTTTCTAAACGTGAAATAGAGCAGGTAGCATAGCCAGCCTGCACGGTTGTGCTGGAGGCCGTGTAAGGCAGCAAGAGCACTAAATGCCCATGCACTCTAGGAATCACATGACTAGACTCTACCACGGTGCATTTCACACATGTGATCACCATATTTCCCCATTCTAGTTGTTACCATTGTCTTTTACATGCCTGTGACTCCAACTTCCATGCACCATACTTTTCAACTTCGAATTTCTTCACTTCTCAACCACAAGCTTTGATCCTAACATCATCAAAATACACTTCATCTCCCATGCACCATCCATATATCATCCCAAATCTTCATATGGGCATAATACAAAAACCTAAACCCAACATCAACTTTATACAAGTTTAACTCCATCAACTAATAAAAGCCAAATAATCCCATAATTTAGAACTTGTATCAACAATTTTATCATCCACCTACTCTTATCTAAGCATCAAAGCTCTCAGCAACTATAAACACAAATTTTCCTAACAAGAACATAACTACATTTATGCATATGTATAAAGATTAACAAAAGCAAAAGAGAGCTTATAACTTACCTTAGGTTTGTCTTGACTTGTTGATGGGATTAGCTTAAGTTTTGAAGAAATTTAGATAAGAAAATGAAAAAGACAACGTGATATGCATGTGGAGTGTGTATGTGCATTTTCTGCAGCTGGAAAAGGAAGAAGAAGAATAAAAATTGCCAAAATTGTCTTGATATTATCTTATATAATTAGAAAAATAAATTATTGACTTTTAGGGCATGATAGAGTTATTGAATGTGTGCACGCATAGGCTAGTTATGGTGGAACTTACGACCAAAAGTTGTAGAAATTTAAAATAAAATTTACATCAAAAGACATCAAAATGCTACCCAATTAAATTCAATACAATGTTTTAATAAATTTGGCTCATAGATTTTATTTAAAAGAAATTTCTTATGCAAATCTATATTAGGATTTTTTACAATTTAGGAATTATATTTTTGAAATTTAATTTTCTAAAGAAGTTTAAAAGTGAAATAATTGACGCACAACTTAAAATGAGTTATTTGAAATTTTCCTCTAATGACTCAATTAATAGTAGATTTGCTATAATTGAACTAATGAGCAACTTTAAAAGAATTAAATGAAAATTTTAAATCTCAAATATTATTTATCCTACCTCAAACATATTATTACATCTAAATCTAATTATCAAACATTCCTTGATTTTAATTCTATTCCTTAAACTTAAACATGGAAAAACTTGAGGGTTGCACTAAGAGTACAACTATATGAAATGGAGTGAATTGTGGTGGTGATGTTGGGATCTTATTCAATTATTCATTTATAAGGAGTGGAGTCTCCATTTCTATTAAAGCACTCGCCAGTATTATGCATTGAGTATTGATCAATTTATGCCTAAATGCAAGTAATTCCTAAAATAATTGAACTCCATCCAAAGAATTTTAGTTAGAGGGCAAAATGTAAATTGGCTTAAAAATATACATACATATTATTATTTATTTATTTGGGCTTGACTTATAGGCTAAATGACATAGCCCAATGAGTCTAATACCTTATTGGGATGATCAAAGGAGATTTGACATGGTAGGCTTAGAGTAGGACTTGTTGGACCAGCCTGTCCGTCCTCCAACTTTTCTTAGTCTGGCTCATGCACTAAAAAGGACTCATCTTGGCCGTTGACTGCTAATGAATGACATTGATAGCCAAGTTCTATAAATACCCCAAGTCCCTTCTCGATGAGGAGGAGGAAATTAGATAAAGAAAAACACTAAAGTGCTATTGATTTCCATATAAAGATATTAAAACACTTGTTCATCACTACTTACAGGGTTTGATGCTTGATAGCTCCTTCGTCTGTCACAAGTGCGTTTGAGATATTGAGATTGCCTACTCCTTCTTCCCATTTCATTTTTTTCTTGATCATCTCTGACATATCATTTCGTGTTGTTCCTCGCAGGCTACATGTAATGCGATACTCATATAGCACACATGTGACTACTCCATTCAAATCCATACATCTACAACTGTCAATTTATTAAAGACCCAATCTTTTGGCTTTGAAATTGTGATTGCAATTTCCTTAAGGATGAATTTTCAAACTCAATGTAAGAAATATCCTATGTTATATTTTTTTTCGTTGTCTAAACTTAATTGATTATGATGTTTAACCACATGGCTAGGAAGACAATTAATTAATCTCAGGAATGACTAAAATGAAGAAATATTGATCTCTCTAACTTTTCTTTTTTATTTTTTTTTTTAGTTTTTGATTTTTTATTCCTTAATAGGAAAAACTAATTTTTGTTTAGGAGGAATTATATGAGACAGACTTGATCTCAGTATGCGCGTCACTCTTTGTTACTTTTCCTCATTTTTATACAACAACAAGAGTATGAATTTTTATTATTTTAGATAAGATGAAAGTTAAGTCTAATCCTTGGCTTGAGTTTAGATTTAGATATTAAGATTTTTTTTAGTTTATAAAGAAGTACCATCATCAATGTCTAAGAAATACCCTAATATAATATTTTATTGTCCTTCTTCATTGTCTATGATATGTGCCCACAAACTTAATCACCATTTGATTTGTAGAAACATAGCTGGCAAATTAATTCCTTAAACAACATTTATGATTATACTTGTAACCAGCAAGAGATAATAAGAGTGTTGACCATATATTGGAATTGAAGCATATATAGGACTATAATGGTGCTCCAATAATATTCATAAAATGGGATCAATGAGAAGAAAATTGATGAATTAGAGTTTTGAGTTCTATATTTTGTAGGTTCAGATCTACAGTTTACCATTGATAATACTTGAAACTATTGTGCATATACATCCATAACTAATTATGGATTCATATGACCCATACTACAAAAGCATATCATAAATTAATCTAGTCATCAACCCAATGACTGTCTTTTTCCTGCTTTTGAAACTAATTACAGACTTCACTAAAGAAGGCAAATGTATGAATGGAAATGTAAAAGTTTTCTTTATTTGACGTATCAACAAATGTTTTGAAAATTTTATTAACATTTTTTTTAGATAAAGGGATGCAATGTGATGTTTGTATAAAAATAAAATAAGACAAAAAAAAACCCAATTATTCAATATGGCATCTGCTGTATGGAAAAATAAGGTAAAAAAGGGGAAAAATTCACTAAATCCAAACTCTTTTTAATTAGATTGGTCAATTTTTTTGCAACGTCCTAAATTTAGGGTCATTTACAATCTGCCACGTGTTCATATCATAAATAGATACACAAAGGTTCAAAACCTACTATAATTGTAGTAAACATGATAAATACTCCAAAGTCACTCATGAATCAATAACTCCAAAATTCATAAGTTTGCATACTTGTAATTATAACTAGCCACATAAGTATCCACTTATATTTCTTAAAAGTTCTACTAACCTTTACCATACTTATCTACAAGAATTATAAGTTATTTCTACAAGTTATTATAAAGTAAAACACTGGTCACCTAGCGATCAATGATTTACATGCTCGTTACTTGTACCTGATAAAAAAAAAGAGTGAGTCGGAGCTCAGTACGATACACCACAAACACATACACATGATTTACAAAGACACATTCACATACAAACCTAATTTTAATGTAACAACTAACGTTTTATTATCTTTGATTTAAGATGAGTAAATAATATAGGGATAACTAGGTATCTTGTCTTACGTAAATATAATAATATACATATATATGATGTTGGATACTCCCCAACATCTAAGAGTCCAAAACATGAATATTGGGTACTCCTCAATATTCCTAAAACTGAAACACCAAGATCACTTAGATCATTTCCATACACAACTCCATTTCGAACATCACCACACATGGATCATTGGGTTGCATTAATAATACTGTGGATACTCTCTACCTATTACAAGCAACACACACAAGCAACAAACACAATGTCAAAGCTAGATAGTTAATTAGTCCGCTTAAGTTTCTATTCTAAACAAGTACAAGCAACAATCAAGATATACATGTATCTGGAAGTAGTTCCATTCCAAACTGGTATCCACTACCTAGAGTACAAATAATTAAATTTTTTTCAAAATCTTCTATTTGTCTCACCTAAACTCTCATTATATTCCTATCACTCTTGGTCCTATATAAGTTAGGTCCTAAAGTCTTAAAATATACTTAGATTGTGAAGCAAATATTTTAATGAATTTAATCATTTTTAGGCTAGAAAAGAGAGATTTTTTGGGTATTATTTCATGCATAAACTAGTATACAAGTGGGTATAGGGTTAAGTATCACTTGGGTAGCGAAAATAGGTCATAATAGGATCCACGGGGAGATACATGGGTAGTACACGAGGGAACATGACTTGTTGTATATCCTCATGTTCTTTTCTAGGTAAAGTTTCGAAAAGATACAGAGAGAAACACGGTCAAGAACATAAAGTAGTGTTGATGTCATGTTTTCCTTACAGTCTTCTGTTGTGAAAGCACAAAGAGAAACACGATTGGATATATGTAACCGTGTACCAGCCATGCTTTTCTGGAAAAAGATGAATTTGACATGTAGTAAGGTGCACAACTTGAAACACTAGATCGTGTTCCAGCTGTGTACTTGTGGAAACACTTCCCTTTCATGAATTTTCACCCGTTTGCAACTTAAAACCCAACATTCTAAAAAAAAATTCATTATCTTAAACACTGTAAAACACATAACTTTGTCCCATTCTACCAAAGTTAATGTAAACCCTCAGATTTTACAATAATTCCTAAGTTCAAACCCTAGAACTGGAAGTCAACCAGAAACCCTAGTCAACAAAAACCTATGCCAAAACCCTAGAGTTTAGATTCGGTAATCCTACGCTCTCAAATCCTAGACAACGGAATTGAGTTAATGGTTTATAATAGTTCGTAATTATATAGGGAAGTATAAAAATATTATATTCTCCAATTTCTAGTGTCTTTTGGATCCGAACGGGATCAGTTTTTGAAAATCTTACCTGGGAACACCGGACGGTAAAAATATTCCGTTTATACCGTTAAACTCGTAATAATATAGAAATCCAAAAATACTAGTTTCGTAATTTTTTGGTAGCTAAAAATTACAGATATCGAAATTATACGCGTATTTTTTTTTACTATGGTAACTTATTAGCCTTGTTTACTATTTATTATACTTCTCTACTATTCATTACTATTCACATAACTCTACTTTTTCTTACTACCTATTCTTATTACCTATACACTTATTTTCTTACTTTTACTTTTCCAATACATCTTATATCAAATCATATCTTATATATTATTTATTTTCTTACAAAATACAAACAAAATCAACTCACTCCCTCTCTTTTCTACCCAAAACTGGTGCCACTTCTGCCTCTCCCTCTCTATTTATTTTCTTTTTTAATTTATTTTATTATATCTAATTTTCACTCCAAAAATTCTATAAATATCTTCTCTCCCTTCACTTCTTTCACACCTTCATTTCATATAACAAAACTCTCCCAAAATCACTCTACAAACCCTCTCTCCAAAATTCCTCTCAACCAAAACTTTTTTAAATCAATTCTTCATAAAAACCATCCTCTATACACAACCTATCTTCAACCACATAAACCTACATTCATTACCTTCTTCCCACTACATAAACACTTTAGGTAAACTTCTTTCTAACCATTCATTTAACCATATCATGTAACTTAACATGATCATAGTATTGTTTTGAAACCCACATGAGTAGTAAAAGCAACAATATGTTCATGTTTTGTTCTTGCACATGAAATTTTTTATATTATTATGTTGATATTATGCTTTTATACATGTTGTTATTAATATTATTATTATTATTACCTTGTTGTTATTATGCTTATAACATAACTATATATGTATTATTATTATTATTATTATTACCTTGTTGTTATTATGCTTCTAACATAACTATATTATTATTATTATTATTATTATTATTATTATTATTATTATTATTAGAGCCTAAACGCTCACTAACTTTTACTAACTTGCTTCTATTATTCTTATTGCTCTTATTATTACTTTTTCTTTTCTTTTTTTTTTCTTTTTCTTTTTGGGACTAAGTCCCGAGATGCCTTGATGAAGTTAAGGCTCACAATGCTTGACTAGGTTACCTTAATGAAGCTAAGGTTCTTAATACTTGATATATTATCTTGCTTATTATTAATTTGTTTCTCATATTTTCATCATTTTTCATATTCTATGCTCATGTACATGCATCATTATAATGATCTTGTCTCAACCAAAAATTTAAAGTAGACTTTTCTCAACAAGGGAAAATGAAACTAAACTCTTTTAATATATAACATTATCTCTAAATCAAGATTTTGTTACCAAACACATAGAAAAATTATTTTTTAAACTTCTTTTCAAACCCACCAAGATTTTTCTTAAAAAACAATAAAGATGATTTCATAAAAGAAATTAACCAAAATATAAATATTTTCTTTTATTATAAACTACATAAAGTTTATCAAAACTTAGCATAAATTTTTTTTAAAACAAAATTTTCGTAAAAAGTTTACTTATAGAATTTAAACTAACTCCATAATAACAACTAAGAACAAGGCTAGTTCTCAAAGTAAAATATAATCACCTCACTAATTTATAAACCTATATAGAAGAAATGAAGGATTTCCAAGTTTATAACGATAAATGATCTGTTTAAAATGTGTATAATAAAATACGGATTCTACCAGTAAGTATATTGGATCTGATAAAGTAATACAAATGTAAGTAAAGTATCGCTCCTACAAGGATCAATTTAACTACTAGACCGATATTAGCTTTAAGTAATATTTAGGCAATCAAATTGTAGCAATATAAAACTAATTATCTAACTATTGATAAATGCAATGAGATTAGAGAGGAGATATATATCAAAATAATGTGGGAAGGAAAAGTCTCCACCTTAACATGCTATCAAATTGAAATATATTATATTGATAAATTAGACTTATGAATATTCATATGAAATTGTCAAGATCTAAAACTTGAAATCAAGTTTTAAGATCTTATAAACCACAAAATTACCTATTATCTTCCACTAAATAAATTACTAGTGGAATCTTATTCACAATTATAAATCTCTCGATTCTACAATTGACTAATGATTTAAATTAACTTCTCCTAATTACTTAGTGAGAAATTAACCTAAAAACATCGCATGAATCACAACAAATAATTTCTAAATTAGATTTAACTCCTTTGCTTTCGCAATTGTTGTTTAACTTTTATGATGAATTCCTATGAACCTAATTTCCTTTCGAGTTATCAAGATTCTTACAAATCAAATTCCAAATAGAAATAAGATAAATGACAGGAATTCAATATGAATATTTCATAACACTAACAATCATATAATACTGTTTCAAGAATCATATTAGCATGTAAGGCTTCATCAACTTCCCACAATAGAAATTTAGCTTATGGATAATGATTCACATCAAATATGAAAATGCAATTGAATTCATATTGAAAACAAAATCAAACAATTGAATTTCATAAGAATAAAATCAAATATCACCATTCAATTGACAAGGTCTTCAATTGCAAGATCTTTACAAAGCTCCAAAATGATCTCTCTCTCTCTCTCTCTCTCTCTCTCTCTAACAAAGGAATGAAAGCTAATATATATTTTTTTTTATCTTTTTCCATATTTTTTTCGTATCTTCCAAAGTGAAGGAAACCCTAGAATATATAAACAAAATTCAGGACGTTTCATCTAATTTTTACAGTTACAAAATGTACGCTAGTTGTTACACTTTCTACGCCGGCAGTGTAGAGATGGCGTACTCTCCTACATCGCTTGAACACTGGCAGCTTTGGCTTTGACGTTAAAGATTTGAATTCTGTGGATGACCTATGCTACTTGAAAGCCAGCGGCGTAGGGTTTTGAAATGCCGGTATAAAAGGAAAGTAGAAGGCTGGCTAGATCTACTTCTAGGACGACCATGCAGTGGCGACCTTTAAAAATCCAATTCTGTGGATACTCAACGCCGGCAATGTTGATTTCCAGAAAACTGTCGTTGGATGAAAATTACAAAAGCTGTCTTTCCCTTCTTCTACACTGGCAGTGTTGAGCCAATGCTTGATTTTTGTTTACTGATCTTCATCCTATACCGCCCTAAGGCCAACAATGTATATGACAATTGTGCTGGCCTTTAAATTCTAGAATATGTTTCAAACAAAGCATGCACGAAATCCGGTAGCTTAGAAGCAGTGTTGACCTCTAGGCCGACTGTATGCCGGCAGCTTAGACTCCGCAAAAGCCGACGTACCCCTGAGATTCTTCAATTTCATCTTAAACTTCCTTATTTTGCTTTCCTTTGTTCAATTTAGACATGAAACATGAATTTAAACAATCCAAGTACCAATTCTAGCAATTTTTATAAAATTCAAGACAAATTAATCACTAATTGCTTAATAAAGTTGTGTAAAATATGATCTTATCAACTCCTCCATACTTGAACTTTTGTTTGTCCTCAAGCAAAACAATTAAGAACAAAACTTTTGAAATTTGTCATATATAGTACAATTTTTCTAATTCAAGCATCAATTCTTTTCTTTAAACTTGCTTTTCTTATACTAACTACTTTAACCACACTAGTTTCTTGTAATTTGAGTACTTTAATCAATTAAGGAGCTAATCCAGACAAAACAAGTTTTAATCTTAGTTTTTAACAAAAGAACATTTTATTTAAAAGCAGATACATAATCCACTAAGGAAAAACACTCATTCAGACTTCACTGGACTTTTAGATTACATATACTCTTAGTAACACCAAATGAAAGCTTGTGGTATCTACTTTTTCCTTAGATTTTCTCCTTCTTTATTACAAGTCTCCTTTCATTTGAATCTTTTCATTCATTTTTCTTTTCTTTTTCATACAAGCATTTATTTTCTTTTTAGGAGGTTTTTGCCTCCATCTTTTTGTTTTTCAAAGTTCAAGAATTGAACTTTTGCCTTTCCTCCCTTATCTTTATAATGAGTTCATAGATTTGGTACATCTCGGGTTCATCACCTAAGTGACCAGGTTTCAAAACACCCCTAAGAACTCTTCCTCACTTTAACATTCAAGTTCAGATACTCATGACTCAAAATTTTAAGTTAGAGGAGTAGAGGCTATGCTTGTTTCTTGCTTTTTAAATGCAATAACAAATCTAACACTTATTTTTATAAAGGATCACTAAGTTAAAAGTTTCATTTGCCTCTTTCACTAAGTGTGAGTGTTATAAAGTTATAAACACAACTCAAAGAGTATATACAAACTAAAATTTCCTAAAAGTAAACATGTTTATTTTTCACAAAAGGACTTGACCGACTCTCAAATTTCCAAATCTAAAGTTAAAAATAAAGTAAACTTGTTTCTTAAGGATTTTGCAACTCAATTTCAACTAAATAAACCAATCACGACAGCAGGTGAGTAAGATACTTTAGCAAGTTATTTTCATTGTTTCTTTTTTTTTAGATGTTATCAATCAATATTTTGTACGATCTCCAAATTTCAAGAGATTTTAGAAAAATTTTGGCAGAATTTCACCATAAATTGCTCTAAGACCAAAACTACAAGGTGGTTATTTCACTCAGATCAATCCTGTAAATGTCCTATATATAGCAACAATTCAAACATAACAGTTCAGACATCTAGATCAATTTCACAACTTCATTCAATCATTCATTCTCCAGCAATTATCCCTTCCCCCACACTTAATCAAACAGTGTCCTCACTGTTTCTCAGCAATTTTCATTTATAGGAAAGGAATAAAAAGTGCAAGAAAAAGGAAATTGGTACTTTCCTGATTTCATTCTTTTCAAAGTCATCAAAATGTCATTACAAGAGAGATTTTTGCTTTGTTTTTTGCCCTGTAATCACTACAAAAGAAAAAACAAAAAGAAAATAAAAGAAAAAATAAAGAGCTTTCTACTAAGATAAGTACAGATAAGAGTGAGTCTACCCACAGGGACTTGGGTGCTCAGAATAAGTACAGGCCAATATGAAAAATAAGAAACAAATAAAAACAAATGAGAGCTAGCAAGGTCTCTAACTCTCTGGCCCTAGACTGGATCTGCTGGTGTGCTCTGGGCTAACTTTGTGGGTATCCTCTAGGCTAGCTGTGGGAGTGTGCTTTGAGCTAGGTCTAGACTCTAAAGAAGTCTTATAATTCAATTCATCCCCAACTGCTTAGTTGATGCAGCAGATAGCATATTTCACTGCTTTAAAGATCATGCTTCGGAATTTCTTGTTTTTCTTAATCTCCTTATCCTGTCTATCTCGGAGGTCTTGATTCTGCTTCTTGAGATCTTGAATATGCAACCTAAGCTGGTCCATATCATATCCAGATGAAGTACCAGGAGGAGGAGGAGGATGGATGAAGAGGAAGGCATGTCAACAAAGGCTGGAGCTGGAACTAGAGCAGGTATATCACCAAGAAAGATGTCATGGAACTCAAACTCCTCTATTATTGGTGGTGGTACTCCTCTAGGGACTTTAAATAATCCCCAACCCCTGAAAGGAGCAGATGAAATCTTCTTACTAGGTATTTCTACATCTCCTTCAGGTATTTCAAAGATATTCATCCCCTTCATCAACCTTGTAATGTATCCTCCACAAAACAGGAACCAGGACCTAGTATCATCAACTTGCCTAAAGATGAAATTCGCAATCTCAACTCCCAAATCAATCCTATAGTCTGCAATGAGACTATACAAGTAGAACATGTCAAAACTAGTCACTTTGCTGTGACTAGTCTTCTTGCAACTCACTATGTGTGCAAGAACATGATGGAGAAACCGATGTTCCACTTTTGTAAAAGTGGAGGCAACTGATTTGGATGTGATGTAAAGATCCTATGAAGGAGCAATCAACTCAAGCCAGTAAGCTTCTTGTGTCATGGAATTCTCTCCTTTGGGCCAGGAGTTGGGAAGTTCTAAATTGTTTTGCCCCTTCTCATATAAGCCCAGAACTCGCCCCATAGCTTTTAATATGATCTCATGGATTTGCCCATAAGCTTGAAAAATAAACTTGGAATTATCTTCATCTGACTCTGCTTTTAATGTGGATACAACTTCAAGAGTTAAATTTTTGTAAGCTGGTTCCCTCCATCCAAAAATCTATAGCCAAGCTGGATCTCGAATCAAATCAAGTACCCGATCTCTAATGCCAAAATCATCAAGTAACTCCTAATCCATATATTAAGAGTTCATGAAATCCATCTTCATGAGGCACTTCTTGTGATCCTTAGCATATTACTGACTAGATAAAACATTCCTGGACTGTGATCTTGAAGAATATGGCTCAGTAGTGCGTTGTTTCTTTTGTTTTGGAGCCATATCAATAATTATAAAAGGAATTCACCACTTACAAAATATTATATCAAAATTGTGTTTGAGCTAAAGCCTATATCTAACACATAATGTAATATCATTTAAGAACAAGACTTAGCACATTTCTAATTCTAATAATCCTAAAGTAATTTGGTTGAATGCACTCATAATATATGCCTAATACATGTCATAACATGAGTTGAAACAAATCTGGGATCCTAGGCATATCAAACAATGAAGCATATGGCATGAAATTGGTGTTGACAAATTTACACTTGCAAAATGGAATCAAGGCTAGCAGCCTAGACTAGCCAGCTTAGAATTGAACATTAGGAATTCAAAGTTCACTAGGAGAAGTGTAAGTTGTGATTTTCAAAACCATTCCATCAAAAATTCTTCTAAACACTTCTAAACCCTATTTTATCTTCAAAATTTGCATAAATTTGAATTCTTAAGTCCAAATTAGAGTAATCAAACCAAATGGAGCTAAATCACAGCATAGGAAACCATTTTATTCATATAATTTTAGTAAAAACACAAAAGCCCCAAATTTCGAATTTCAAATCAAATTTGTTAATCAAGAACCCTAACTCACGCATAGACTACAATTCATGAATCAATATATCAGCAAATGTAATCAACATGTAAGGAGCTTAAATCCAACTCCAAAATTTCATTTAACACATTCAATCCACCAAATCCCATCTAAATCTGAATCAGTCAACCCATCCACCAATTTCTACAAGCCAATTCTCCAATCAATAGATTTAAAGCATATATGAGGACAATTGCATTCGAAAACAAATAAAAGGCAGTAGTTTAGGATACTTACTTGATCACAATTGAATCTAAGTGAGTGGGAGGAGGAATTTGTTGAGAGAGAGTGTAAGGGAGTTGAGAGTGCGTGAGAGTGAGAATGAATTAGAGAGAAATGAGGAAGAGAGAGAGAGAGTACCTATTAAAAATTGATTTTGTAGAACAAACGCCGACATATTTATCGACTAAGCCAGCGGCGTAGATGCCATTGTATCAAAATTTAATTCTTATCAAGAGCAAATGGTCGACGGCTTTCCCATGTTCACTGACGGCGTATAGGTCTTCGTTGGCTAAAATGCTAGCGGTGTTAAAACCCAGGTGCCAACGTTGGTCAGAGTTAAATACTCTTAAAACATGATGTTTACGCCGCCTTAAACACTGGCGGTGTAAATGGTATTGATCCGGCATTCTGTTTAATTCGACCTTAGTTGCAAAAACTGGCTTTAAGCTGACAACCTTGAATTTCCAAGTGCCGGTGTTCAGCCTCTTTTTTTTTTTTTTTCAATAAGCAATCTCTAAGAATAAAGCTCTAATAGCAAAAATTTAGTACTCTAAAAATTAGAATACTTACCTTGCAATTCCTTAGAGCTTTCTAATTTGACCAAATTGTTTCTTATTCTCTCTTTCTTGTGAAGCTGCATCTTCCTTATTAGTTAAAAACTCAATTTTCCTCTTTTTCTTAATCTGTACATACTAAAAACTAAGTTAGCAAAAACAAAACAAAACAAAAATACTACTTTAAGTTAGACATGGGTTCCCTTAGAGTCGCTTAGCCCGACTTTCCTAATTCTTTTCATGGTTCCTTAAGATTTATGACAGTGGTAGCACTATCATGGTTTTCCCTTTCATAATAGTGTTTGAGCAAATGCCCATTCACCTTGAAAGTCCGATTATCATCCGTTTTCAATTCCACTACATCGCAGGGAAAAACATTTTCAATTTCAAATGGTCCTGACCATCTTGACCTTAACTTTCTTGGAAACAACTTCAAATGAGAGTTATAAAGAAAAATTTTTGTCCAAGTAAAAACTCTTACGTAATAATGTTTCTATCATGCCATTTCCTTGCTCGTTCCTTGTAGATACGAGCATTCTCATAAGCTTCATCCCTCTATTCAGCCAATTGATTTAATTGAAGCAATCTCTTCTCACTTGTAGCCTTTTCATCAAAATTTAGGAATTTTATAGCCCAATATGCTTTGTGCTCAAGCTCTACAAGAAGATGACATGATTTACCAAAAACAATCATAAATGGGGACATTCTAATAGGGGTTTTAAAAGCAGTTCCATAAGCCCATAATGCATCATCTAATTTTGAAGACCAATCTTTTTTAGATGCATTAACATTTTTTTCCAAAATTCTTTTGATCTCCCTATTGGATACCTCAACTTGTCCACTGGTTTATGGATGATAGGGGGTAGCAATTTTATGTGTAACTCCATACTTTGACAAAAGTTTTTCAAATTACTTGTTACAAAAATGTGACCCCCCATCACTAATGATAGCTCTAGGCACCCAAAATCTAGTTAAAATATTCTTTTTCAAAAATCTTAAAACTACTCGGGCATCATTTGTTTATAAAGCAACAGCTTCAACCCATTTTGAACATAATCTATGCCACAAGTATATATTTGTTTGAAAAGGATGAGGGAAAAGGACCCATGAAGTCAATTCCCCGTACATCGAAAAGTTCAATTAGCAAGATGTTGTTTCGTGGTAATTCATGTTTCTTAGATATGTTTCTAGTCCTTTGACATTGAGCACATGACATTATGTATTTCCTACAATCTCTAAACAAATTAGGCCAATAAAAACCAAATGATAAAACTTTAGCTACAATCCTTTGAAGACCAAAATGACCTCCTGCTTCCTTTGAATGACAATGTTCAATTATGCTAAGCTATTCAGATTCAGACACACATCGTCTAATTACTTGGTTAGCACATTTTTTAAACAAATATGGTTCATCCCAAAAGTAATTTTTCACATCATGCAAAAACTTTTTCTTCTGTGGATAAGACAAACCATATGGAATGATCTTGCTAACCAAGTGTAGACACCCAATTTTTGCCCAATTAAAAAAATTAGGCTCAAGTTTAGATTAAATTAATGTCATGATTGAGTTCATTAAAAATATAAAATATAATAATAAAAATAATAAACAAAGTATAATAAAAAAGAGAAAAGAAAAAATAAAAATATAGAGGAATAAAATATGTATAATAAAATAATTAAATGAATAATAGTAATATAAATAAAATATTGTAAGAAAAATTAAAATAAATAATTATTTAAGCTTAATATAATATATTTTATTAGTCTTAAGTATTAGTGGGTTAGCTATATGACCAAGGCACAGGCCAACGGCCTAACGGATCAGACCATGGACACAAAGCAAGGGGACCCAAGTTCGAATCTAGCCTAAGGCAGATTTTGCCTCTTTTTTTTGTTCATTTTTTTTCCAAAAAGACACATCGGTTCATCCACTTTGAGACCTCATTTGAGCAACGAATCTTTGTGTTTTTTCGAAATTGATTGTACAAACACGAACTAGGCATGGGATACATCACATATACACACAATTCGTGCATTATTTCATTCCAAAAGACACATTAATTAAAGCATGAAAATTGGGAAGAAATTCGAATGGACATGATTTTTCAAATCTTAAAATTGGCCGAATTGTGTTCTTTAATCAAATAAAACACACTTAATCGAAGAGTTGTGATGTATAAACATAAGATTCGTGATCAATTTGAACCAACAATCACGAATCGAGTCCCAATTTTGAATCGTTTTTATTTGAAAAAATATAACGATTCGTGATTGTAAAATTGAACAAGTACGAAGCTTCGAAATGACAAATTGTTTCGAAATCTATAAATAGGATCACCCCCCAAGCAGAAAGCACAATTCAATTTCACGAAACATACACTACACGATCGAGATCTGAAAATAGAGAGAAAAGTGTTCGAATTGCAAAATTTGCAAATTCGAAGTGATTGAGAGGATTTCGATCCAATTAAAGAGTGTTAGGATCATCTAGGAAGTGTTCTTGATTGATTATAGTGTTTAGAATTGCTCGAATTTGCATTTGGGAATTCTGCAAATTTTCGAATTTTTTCAAACCCTCGCCGCCGAGCACCACCACACAACCGCCCTTCTGTGGTTCTGGGAGTGAACAACCACCACCAGCCGCTGCAGCACCCCAATCCACGTCGGGCCGACAAAGAGGAGGCTTCGAAAACCACCAGGAACGGCCGAGAACGCTCGAAAACCACCGTGATCGTCTTCTTCACCCGACGGAGCACCGAAATCCGACCCGAAATCCGAATCCAACCCGGTCGGTCGTCGGTCAACGGTGATCGGTCAACGGTCAACGGTCGTCGGTCAAAAGTCAGCAGATCCTGTGGTCCAGATTTGATCAGAAGATCCTGTGGTCCAGATTTGATCAGAGATCCTATGGTTCAGATTTGATCAGAGGATCAGACGGTCCAGATTCGATCAAAGCAATCAACGCTCCAGATCGAAAGTCATCAGATCCTGCGGTCCAGATTCAGTCTACAGATCAGACGCTCCAGATCTGATCCGAGAAGATCCAACGGTCCAGGTTAGTCTGTATTATTAAATTATTTATTTATTATATATTTAATTCGGAAAAAAAAAAAATAGGAAAAAATTAATAAAATTCGTAAAAAATCCAGAAAAATTCAAAAAATCCAGAAAAATAGAAAATTTATTTTTAATATAGATTTACATGTTTTAGTAATTTTTGATATTTTTGATATTTTTGAATATGTATTTGCATATAGATTGATCTTTAAATATATATTTGATGCATGAGATGTTTTGTTTTTGTATTTTAATTTTGTTATGATATATTTTGAATATGTTCTGTTACATATGTGATAATTATTTAATTTTGAAAAATAATATATTGTAAATGGATTTTTTTTAAAAACCAAAATTATTGTTGAATAATAAAGATAAAGACTGTTTTTGAGAATCAGATATTAATCAAGTTTTTTTATCAAAGTTTATCTTCATAAATTTACTATGAAGATATAATCAAGTTTTTTTATCAAAATTTATCTTCATAAATGTACTATGAAGATATTAATCAAGTTTTTATCAAAGTTATCTTTATAAATTTGCTATAAAGATAATACTCAAAGTTTTCAAATTATTTTCATGTAGCATTAAATTAGCCATGAATTAATGATTTTTGAACTTAGAAAAATATATTTTTTATGAAATAAAATTCAATTGATTAGATCATAGGATCATCAAAATTGGTTTTCATAAAAATTCAAAATTTAATAAACTTAAAGTGAGAATAGTTTAAAAATATAAAATTGATCAACAAACTAAGTTCTTTATAAAAGAACTACGTTTTGTCTGATCTCGATTAGCGAGTACGTAGCACCTACGGGGCGACAATAAAATTAGAAAAAATATATTTTTGTTTGATAGTTTGAAATAATCATTTTTGTACATATAAGTTTTTTTTTTTAAAAGGAAAAATACAAATGTTTGTTGATAATTAAATCCTAAGAAAAAATAAAAATGCATGATTAAACTTGTAGATATTTGTTTTATAAATGTTTTGTTTGAATTTTTTTTTTTTTGTATAGAAAAGGATAAATTCTAAATTTTAAATTTAAAGTGATAACCGCTTAGGTTTTAATAGTTAGCCCCCGAACTCAGATATCTGGTATTTTTTAAAAAATTTGATTTTTAAATCAAACTTTCGCAGACTAGTGGCTAAGTTAGGATTAACCGACCCATTAATCCTGGCTTTCATTTTTCCCGATTTATATCGGGTGCGACTCCAAAATATTTTCAAAATTAAATTTCTTTTAACCCCTAGTCGAGGATTCATGTTAAATGGGTTAGGGTTTAATATGAATCGGGTTAGGAGAAATGAACCGGATGATTTTCAAATCCAGGCTCGACACCAAGTAATTGACATAATAAGCATACCAAGGCAAACGTAGGATCTCTACTACATGCAATTGTTCATCAGGAAACTTTTTATTGGTAGGAATATCTAAACTATCAGATTCTAATCTAGAAAAATGATCCGCAATCACATTCTCAGTTCCCTTCTTATCTTTAATCTAAGATCAAACTCTTGCAGTAGCAATATCCATTTAATCAACCTAGTTTTGCATCAGCTTTAGCAATAAGTATTTCAGAGCAGCATGATCAGTATATACTATGACTTTAGATCCTATTAGTTAAGGTCTAAACTTGTCACAAGCAAATATAATAGCAAGGAGCTCTTTCTCAGTTGTGGCATAGTTTCTTTAAGCCTCATTTAAAGTCCTACTAACATAGTATATGACATGAAACAACTTACCTCTTCTCTGACCCAATACTGCTCCCACAGCAAAGTCGCTAGCATCACACATGAGTTCAAAAGACAGCTCCCAGTCAAGTGCAATCATCACTGGTGTGGATGTGAGCTTTTCCTTCAACAAATTAAATGCCTGCAAACATTTGTCATCAAAATTGAACACAGAATCTTTTTTCAGAAGATTACACAAGGGTCTAGAAATTTTTAGAGAAGTCTTTTATGAATTTCTATAGAAGCCAGTATGTCCTAAGAAACTTTTGACTCCTTAACATTTGTGAGTGGTGTCAACTTCTCTATTATTTCAACTTTGGCCTTATCAACTTCAATTCCTTTCTCTGAAACTTTGTGACCTAACACATTCCCTTCTCTTACCATGAAATGACATTTTTTCCCAATTTAAAATCAGATTTTTTCTTTGCATCTTTTAAGAACTTGGCTAAGTTTACTAAACATGCTTCAAAAGACTTTTCAAAACAGAAAAATTATCCATGAATATCTTAATAAAATTGTCAAGTATGTCAGAAAAAATGGCCATCATACACCTCTGAAATGTTAGCAGGTGCATTGCAAAGACCAAAGGGCATCCTCCTAAAGGCAAAAGTACCATAGGAACAAGTAAAAGTGGTTTTCTCTTAGTCATCAAGTGCTATGGAAATTTGATTATAACCAGAGTAACCATCTAGAAAACAATAATATCCATGCTCTACAAGTTTCTCTAACATCTGATCAATGAAGGGAAGGGGGAAATGATCTTTCCTGGTGGCATCATTTAACTTCCTAATAAATGCAAACTCTCCACTCAGTACAGTGCGAGTAGGAATCAATTCATTCTCCTCATTCTCACACTCATACCACCTTTCTTTGGAACAACCTGAACTGGACTAACACACTTATATTAGAGATAGGATAGATAACACCTGCATCAAGTAGTTTTAGAACTTCCTAAGCGAGGAGTTCGAAGTAAGGTCCGGGGGCTGTGGTTTTCTAGATCAAGAAAAGACTCCCCTCTCCGGTCTAGCCTTATGATTTGCTAGACCGGGGAACCTATAGAACCTTACCAAATCATGCATTCATTCATGGGATTTGACCAATTTTTTTCAAAAAAAAATGGAGTTGTAAATTTTTTTTAAAAAAATTTAGGATTTGTCTCCTAATAGGGTCTTTATAAATCCTCAGGAAATGATTTCCTCGAGTTCGGACAGTAACGATAGCCTATGGGCTCGTCTCATCAAGGAACCCCGAGTAGAGACTTTCAAGGATCCAATGCTGTTACTGGACCGATGGTTGGTCAGTTTTGACCCCGATCAACAATCATTCATTAAGGATAGGTTGGGCCCGATCCTCAATTTACCTAAAGTCCAAGTTCCATTTACCATGTTTCGAGCCCTTGTTTCTTTGGGAACCCAATGAAGTGGCATTCCGTCTAGGTCAACACGTGCTAAGTCCTACCATTGAAGAATATGCTAGGTTGCTTCAAGCCCCACCCACTTCCGAAGGGATCTATGTACCAAGCCTTACTCAAAGTCCGATCCGCATCATTTCAGAATTTTTGGGATTAAAAAGAGAAGCAGTAATTGAAGCCATGAAGGGTTGCAATGAATTCTCCATCCGATTAACTACTTTGATGGATTGGTTTGGAAACTTTGACAATTACATAAGCAACCGAGATTCCTTTACAGTATCAGTTGTGACCTGGAATGAAAATCGGGTTAATGCTTTCATAGTGGCTGCTTTTGCTACCATACTCTTTCCACATGGGAACCTGTTCATTCACTTCCGAGTCATCGAGCTTGTAGCACAATATCTAACTGGCAAGTCATATGTTCCCGCCCTTCTAGCAGAACAAATCAGAAGTTTGAATCACATCAAGTCTAAGGGCAGGGGCAGTTTCAAGGCAAGCATGCATCTGTTGATGGTTTGGTTGCTAGTCACACCAAGTACTACGGAAAAGATCTAGCTAATGGGTCCCTTATCGCCCGAATTATGATCTCATCCAGTCTTTTGCTGAACGGGTCCATATGGAAGACAATGAGCCTTTCTGGTCTATACTTGCAATATTTGAAGACATGAGACCTGAAGACTTTATGTGGCAAGCCCGTTGGTTTAAGTGTCCCGTTGCTATCTTAAGTTGCAAGAAATACCTAACTGTGCCTCTCATTGGAATCACTGGCTGTAGGCTATTACCCCTCAAGTGTTATCCGACAATATGGCATGCTACAAGACATTACTGTCAAGCCAGAGTTGGGACGAGTTATTCTCGACTATATGGATCCAACCATGACTCAGATAGCAAGCAGTCCAAGGTAAACCAAATAAAAGCCATCTGGGATGATAGAGAAATCAAGCCAGTTTTCGAAGTCGAGCCAGAAAATAAAGTGACTCGGGATTATAGAGCAACCAGGTGGTACATAGCCAATCAAATGAAGAAGAATAAGGACATCCAATATGAAGCTCCTAACATTCTTGAACCAGCACCACCTGAACCTGATCCTGAAATGATTGCTTACATGGAAATGGTTTCAGCTCGGCTTGAAGTCTGTCATCGGGATTACATGCAAAGAGATAGAGAGATGATTGACCGCTTGGAAAAAGCTCACAATAGGATTGCACTGTTAGAGGATGAATTGAAGAAAGCTCGAAAAAGGACTCAACTACTTGAGGATCAAATCATCTGCCCTGCCAAGACTAGAAGACTAGTTTAGAAGTCTGAGTTTAGTTTTAGCAATTAAGGTTCTTGAACTTTTAGTATAGTAATTTAACTTTGTATGAAAGATTGTTTTTGAATTATTACAACTCCAATAAATGTGTTTATCAAAATTTGATGGTCATTATCCCCATTTGCATTTGCATCCTTGTGTTTGTATGTTAGTATTCTTATCTTCTTACTTCTTCCGGTCCAGTTACGAATCAAGTCTAGCGAATCCAAAATCCTGAAAGATAGCTTCCAAACCAGTTAGAAGTCCCATTTATACTAGATCACGAGCAAAGATGGCTAGTACCGGGAACACTACCCCTGATCAGACCACTGAACAGAGACTCAATGCCATGGAACAAACCCTGCTTAGAATTACCGAACAAATGCAGACCCTTACTCAGAATGTTACCCAGTCCAAGACCCCTATAGCATCTGAAGAATCTTCCGGGGAACAGAAAGGAAAAGAATCATGCAGCAACCAGTCAACGTTGATGATTCCCACACTGAGTTCAATATGTCCGAGCTAAAGAAAGAACTTGAAGCCCAAGCCAGAGACATGGAGAAGAAACTGTTTGAAAAGATGAAGGCATTTGACGGCTTTGATCAGACTGCGATTTTAAGCCTGCCACAATTTGAGGAAGGTGCTTTTCCTGAAAAATTTAAGGCACCCGAGTTCGAAAAATGATGGAACTGGCTGTCCTAACATGCATACAAGATTATATGTACGACGTATGGGGCAGTATGCCAAATTTGATAAACTGATGGTACAGACCTTTCAAGATAGCCTTACTGGTCCAGCATTAGCCTGGTATGCCCAATTGGACTCACAAGAAATTGATACTTGGGATAAATTAGCCAGGGCATTTTTCAACCAATACAAGTTCAATATCGAAATGGCACCCTCGGTCTGGGATTTGAGTACTATGAAGAAGAAGAAAGACGAAGCTTTAAGGAATATGCTCAGCGATGGAGAGCTTTAGCTGCAAGAATCACCAATCCAATGCCTGAAAAGGATCTCACTTTTACTTTCATCAACACACTAGAAGAGCCATTCTTTTCTCATCTCATAGGGCATGCGTCAGCAAGTTTTTCAGAAGTGGTAGTAGCCGGATGCAGAATTGAGAATGCTATCTCAGCCGGAAAGCTACAAGTAGAAAAGAAATATACAGCACCTAAAAATGTCACGTACAAAGGAAAGGATTCGACTGTCGGTATGGTCAATATCTCAAGTCCAGCAAACCCTACTAAATCCATAGTCTGCCGACCAATCAAGGTCAAAGTCAACAAAGGGTTGTTTCGAATCAACAATCAAGGCCTAACCGACGCAATTTTACTCCAATACCGGTTCCACTCAGCCAAGTGTGGGCTAAATTGAGAGCCGATAATCTGATTGGCTTTGAAGTACCCAGAGATGATTATAAGCCCAAGAACTACAACCCTGATTTAAAATGTGAATATCACATGGGGCAAATCGGGCACTCCACTGATTATTGTTGGAGACTCAAACATAAGATTCAAGATCTTATTGATGCAAAGACCATCCAATTAGACTTTGTGAGCCTCCAAATGTTTCTACTAATCCATTGCCAAATCATGGGTCGGTTATTAATATGATCACTGCCGAAGCGCCGGACCCAGAAGTCAACTTGGATGAATTGCCTATCACCATAGAACAAGTGGCATGGAATCTCCGCCAAATGGGCATTTACCCTATATCAATCTGAGAGATCGCACAAAAACCAGACCAGCCATTTACAACTTGTTGCAAAATGGAATCATAAAGAAAGAAGATATCATGGAAATGCTGGTCCCAAAACCAAGAAAGTCAAGCACACAGGCAGAATTGTGGGCAAGATACCAAGCTGGAGACCCAACTGTCGGAACTCTAGGAGATGATGGAAAGTACCAATATCTGGTTGACTATTGGTTTGAACCACGCGTATATGCCGATGCTCCTCCCACTGGATGGGGATCAGAGTCTGAAGATGAAGAAAAGGTACCTGAAGATGAAGAAAAGCCTGTACCTGAAGATGAAGAAAAGCCTGTACCAGAGAAAGAAGAAAAATTTGTTGGCATGATCACATGTGAACCGAAGTTAATCAAATTTGAGATGAACAACAGTAAAGAAGAGGCAATTGTCTCGAAGCCTAGAAGTTATACTTTTCAAATCCCAATTGCTGTAAAGGATTACAAAGCTGCCCCATTTGATTACCAGACAGTTAATCACGCTTCTATGATTGGGGCTTACCCGTTCGGGAAGACTTTATGAACCAACTGCAAAGAAGGTGACCATGGATTCATCGCCGCCGCCGAATGATGAAGAAAAGAAGGAAGATGAGAAAGCAATATTGGCTAAACTCATGAAGGCAAGTGAATTCAAAGTAGTTGAACAACTAGTCAAGACACCAGCCCAAATATCACTCATGGGTTTGTTAATTAGCTCTGATATTCACCGTGAGGCCTTGTTCAAGGTTCTCAAAGAAGTAAAAGTTCCAGAGAATGTGACAGAAAAAACCTTGGAACATATCATTAATTCTGTCTTTGCAAATGAGCAAATTAGCTTCTCATCTGAAGAATTAGAAGAGGAAGGTGGCCAACATAATAAAGCTCTTTTTATTGTTGTCAAAAGCAATGGTAGAATCGTCTCCCGAGTGCTTATTGACAATGGATCTTCTCTGAATGTATGCCCCCTGGCTACTCTGAATTTGTTGGAAGTAGACCCGTCAAATATCAAGCCAAGTCCTACTGTAGTACGAGCATTTGATGGATCAAAGAAGGAAATAATTGGAGAAGTGGAATTAGAGGTCACTATTGGGCCTCAAACTTTCCTAATTCCTTTTCAAGTGATAGATATCCCAAGAACATTTAATTTGTTGCTTGGAAGGCCATGGATTCATGCAGCAAGAGCAATACCCTCAAGCTTGCACCAGAGGGTTAAATTTGTAGCAAATGGCCAACTTGTTACCGTTATGGGAGAACAAGATTATGCCATCTATCAAAAACGGCTATTCCATACATGGAAAAGGGAAGAAGAGACTTCGGACTCCAAATTTTTGAAGAAGTCTGTGTAATAAATGAAGAAAAAGAAGCTCAGATAGGAACTTTTGGCTAGGATATTCTCCTACTCAAACAGAGGTAGCAGACATGAAGAATAAGATGAGAACAAGGAAACTTAATAAAGAATATGATCCAGACATCGAGATTCCGCACATCAGAAGCTTTTCCAAAGCCTCATCATGTCCAGGAGACAGATGACTCCAAGGAAGATGATCCACCCAAGAAGATAGCTTTGAAGAATTGGTTTTCCATACCTTGTGCTAGTTTTAATTTTAAGTAAGGACCGATATTAGATTGCGTTTTGTATTTTTCTGCTTTATGTGTTGCTCAAATAAGTGTACTTAAACACCATTTCAAATTTAATAAAATTCTTTTGTGTTTTTCCATATTCTTATTCTTTCCCCATTCATATTCTACCAGATCGACTTTTGTAATGAGATTCCGGGATATCTCGCGTCTGTAAATACTGAAAATATCGATATCACCTCCAACCCTACTGGGTTAGTCGTTGAAGATGATATCGATTATCAATTGAAAACACAAGAAAATTGGCAAAACTTTGATCATGAAAGGATTGAAACCCTGAACCCACTAAATTGGTTAATTTGGGAACAAGTGAAGATCCTAGGAATTTGAGAATTGGGGGTAAATTGCCAGAAGACACAACACAGGGTTTGATTAAGTTACTAGCAGAGTATTTGGATGTTTTTGCATGGTCATATAGTGATATGCCCGGTTTAGATCCGTCAATTGTGGTCCATAAATTGCCAACCAAAGAAGGCATTAAGCCTAAGAAGCAAAAACTAAGGCGATTTAGACCCGATTTGCTACTTAAAATTAAAGATGAGGTCAAGAAGTTACTCGAAGTTGGATTCATTGAAGTTTCGGATTACTCAGATTGGGTATCAAACATAGTACCAGTACTTAAGAAAAATGGGAAACTTAGAATCTGTGTGGACTTTAGAGACTTGAATCAAGCGACCCCAAAAGATAATTTCCCGTTGCCACATATTGATGTCTTGGTAGACAATACAGCTGGAAACCATCTATTCTCATTTATGGATGGATTTTCGGGATACAATCAAATATTGATGGCCGAAGAGGACAAAGTCAAAACCACATTTGTCACAGCCTGGGGAACTTTTTGCTATAAGGTCATGCCATTTGGTCTCAAGAATGCCGGAGCAACTTATCAGCGAGCAATGCAACCATATTGCATGACATGATGCATAGAGAGGTGGAAGTATATGTTGATGACATGATTGCCAAATCAAAAGAAGGAGAAGATCATGTAGAAGTATTAAGGAAACTTTTTGAAAGATTGAGAAAGTTTCAATTAAAATTAAACCCAGAAAAATGCATTTTTGGAGTAACTTCTGGGAAACTATTGGGATTTGTGATCAGTCAAAGAGGAATAGAAATTGATCCTGATAAGGTCAAAGCAATTCAGAATTACCTCCCCCAACAACTTTGAAAGAAATTAGAGGTCTTTTGGGGAGACTAAATTACATTGCTCGATTCATTTCCCAGTTGACGGATAAATGTCAACCACTGTTTAAATTATTGAGAAAAAATGCCCAAATTGAATGGAATGAAGAATGTGAAGAAGCCTTTAACCGAATTAAACAGTATCTGACAAATCCCCCAGTTTTGATCACTCCAGTACCCGAAAAGCCTTTGTTCTTATACTTGACAATTTTTTCGGAATCCATGGGTTGTGTACTCGGGCAAAAAGATGAAAATGGAAAAGAAAGAGCTATTTATTACTTGAGCAAAAAATTCTCAAATGGAGAGCAAAAGTACTCAGAGATAGAAAGAACTTGCTGTGCATTAGTATGGACTATGCATAGACTCAGGCAATACACGCTCTTCTACTCAATCGAGTTAATTACAAAGCATGATCCTTTGAGTATCTGGCAAATAAGCCCGCCTTGGTCGGTCGAATTTCAAAATGGCAAATGTTTGTCTGAGTTTGATATTACCTATGTTAGACAAAATTCAATTAAAGGACAAGCCTTGGCTGATCAACTCGCTGAAAGCCCGGTTGATGAACTAAAGGAACAAGATCAATTCCCCGATGAAGGGATTCGGGTAACACAAACGGAAGATGAAAGAATGCCGAATTGGAAATTGTATTTTGATGGAGCAGCTAATGTATATGGATGTGGAATAGGGGCAGTCCTAATTTCACCTGAAGGAAACCAATACCCAACAGCGGCCAGATTAATGTTCCCTTATACAAATAATATAGCAGAATATGAAGCATGCATTTTGGGTTTAGAGATGGCAATCCAAATGGAAATTCAAGAGCTCGAAGTTTTTGGAGATTCATCACTTATTATTTTTCAAACTCGAGGAGATTTTAAAACAAAGGATCCCAAGTTGATTCCTTATCATAATCACTTGGCAGAATTGATAGAAAGATTCAGGGAAATCTCCTTTGTATATGTGCCAAGAACTCAAAATCAGTTTGCTGATGCTCTGGCTACTTTGGCCTCATTAATTCAGTTTACTGAAGGAGCAAGAATCCAACCTTTGCAAGTCCGGGTGAGAAGTGAACCCGCATTCTGCACCATGATTGAATCAGATGAACCCTGGTTCCAAGATATTAAAGTTCTTTTGCAAACGGGTAATTATCCTGAAGGTGCTACCAAGAAAGATCAGAAGTCACTGAGGCGTTTGGCCAGTCATTTTTTGCTAAGTGGAAATACGTTATACAGAAGATCATTCGACACGACTTTGTTAAGATGTGTAGATGAAAAAGAGGCCCAGAAGCTCATGGAAGAAGTTCACGAAGGAATTTGTGGTCCTCATATGAGTGGTTACATGTTAGCCAAAAAGATTATGAGATTAGGATACTTTTGGTTAACTATGGAATCAGACTGTATCAAACATGTGAGATCTTGTCATTTATGCCAGATCTATGCAAAC
Source organism: Combretum micranthum (assembly GCA_024138025.1). NCBI lineage: Eukaryota > Viridiplantae > Streptophyta > Magnoliopsida > Myrtales > Combretaceae > Combretum > Combretum micranthum. Next base: position 394,374 of record JAMXBD010001234.1, read on the forward strand.
AAGATAAGTGCCCCTCCAAAAGAATTACAGTTAATGTCAACCCCATGGCCTTTCTCAACATGGGGGATAGATGTTATTGGGCCAATTTCACCTAAAGCTTCAAACGGTCATCGGTTCATATTGGTTGCAATCGATTACTTCACTAAATGGGTAGAAGCCGCTTCCTATGCAAGTGTAACGAAGTCCGTGGTTGTGCGGTTTATCAAAAGAGACATCATCACTAGATATGGAACTCCGGAAAGTATCATCACTGATAATGGTACGAATTTGAACAACAAAGAAGTAACAAATTTGTGTCAGCAATTCAAGATCAAGCATCGGAATTCACTCCGTATCGGCCACAGATGAATGGGGCAGTTGAAGCCGCCAATAAGAACATCAAGAGAATTATTGAGAAGATGACCATTGTCTATAAAGATTGGCATGAAATGTTACCGCTCGCATTAATGGCGTATCGAACATCTGTAAGAACATCAACGGGGCAACACCATATTCCTTGGTATACGGAACTGAAGCTGTTTTACCTGTAGAAGTTGAAATTCCATCACTTCGTATATTAGTAGAAACCAAACTCGATGAAGCTGAGTGGATAAAACAAAGATTTGAACAGTTGAATCTGTTAGATGAAAAGAGGCTGACTGCAATGTGTCACGGCCAGTTATATCAGCAAAGAATGGCTAAAGCATTCAACAAGAAGGTCAAGCCAAGAAGCTTCCAAGAAGGTGATTTGGTTTTGAGAAAGATGCTGCCAAATGTACAAGACTCCAGAGGAAAGTTCACACCAAACTATGAAGGACCATATTAGTTAGAAAAGTATTGTCGGGAGGAGCATTGATTCTTTCCCAAATGGATGGACCTGATTTAAAGGATCCTGTAAACTCAGATGCTGTAAAGATGTATTATGAATGATCAATAAAATTTGTCATTTTCTGTGTTCAGATTGATTTCATTTTTAGTTTTTACAAGCAAAGTTGATATTCCAAAAACTTTGAACTGAAGTCAAATCTCAACCCGTTAATTAAATCATTCAAACAAATCCAAAAATTCTCAAATCAGACCAAATCTCATCCCATTCATCACCAAATAACCATAAATTCTCAAACCAGATCAAATCTCAACCTATCACTTAAACAAACCCAAACTAAAACTGTTAGAAAGTAATTTGAGCATCTCATATGGCCTTAAAATGCATATATATGCAATTTTATCTGGTGATTATATTGCACAAGGTAACTAGTTTTTGAACACGGTTATGTGGACAACGGAAAAGCCCTAAACACATTAACCGACGTAAGATCAAGATTCTTCAAATAATCAAGAAGTTTAAAGTCCCCAAGTGGATCAAGAAAGATTAAGTTTTCCCAAATGAATCAATAATTCAAGTTTTGAGAAAATCGATAGATCAATTTCCTCAAATGGATCAAGATAGATCAAGTTTCCTCAAATGGATCAAGATAGATCAAGTTTCCTCAAGTGGATCAAGATAGATCAATTTTCCTAAAGTGATCAAGAAGATCAAGTTTCCTTAAGTGAATCAAAAAAGATCAAGTTTTCCCAAATGAATCAACAAGTCAAGTTTCCAAGAAAATAAAAATCCCCAAGTGGATCAGAAGATCAAGTTTTCCTAGAAGATCAAGTTTCCTGGAAGATCAAGAACTCCCAAATGGATCAAGAAACCAAATCTTTAAGGTTTCAAAAATCCCTAGTAAACCAAAGCCCATAGGTCGGCAAATGACCAAACCAAAGCCCATAGGTCCGGGCAATGACCAAACAAAGCCATAGGTCCGGCAAATGACCAAAACAAAGCCCATAGGTCCGGCAAATGACCAAACCAAAGCCCATAGGTCCGGCAAAATGACCAAACAAAGCCCATAGGTCCGGCAAATGACCAAACCAAAGCCCATAGGTCCGGCAAATGACCAAACCAAAGCCATAGGTTCGGCAAATGACCAAACCAAAGCCCATAGGTCGGCAAATGACCAAAACCAAAGCCCATAGGTCGACAGATGACCTAGCAGTTTTCTATAATCTAGACCGACAGACGGTCTATCAGTTTTTTAATCTAGGCCCGACGATGGCCTATCATTTTCCAAATCTAGGCCGACAGATGGTCTATCATTTTCCAAATCTAGGCCCGACAGATGGCCTATCATTTTCCAAGTCTAGGCCCGACAGATGGCTATCATTTTCCAGTCTAGGCCCGACAGATGGCCTATCATTTTCTAATCTAGACCCGACAGACGGTCTATCAGTTTTTTAGTCTAGGCCCGACAGATGGCCTTATCATTTTTCCAAAGTCTAGGCCCGACAGATGGCCTATCATTTTTCCAAAGCTAGGCCCGACAGTTGACCTAGCAAATCTTAATGTCTAAACTCGACAGATAGTTTAGCACAAGATAAAAATCTCTTTGTTTGACAGGAGAAATTAAGCAAAATTAGCTATCCTTTTGTCTTTGTGGCAAAAGTTTTGTTCAAACTTTACCACAAAGAGGGGAGCTGTAGACACCCAATTTTTGCCCAATTAAAAATTAGGCTCAAGTTTAGATTAAATTAATGTCATGATTGAGTTCATAAAAATATAAAATATAATAATAAAAATAATAAACAATAGTATAATAAAAAAGAGAAAATAGAAAAAATAAAAATATAGAGGAATAAAATATGTATAAAAATAATTAAATGAATAATAGTAATATAAATAAATATATGTAAGAAAAATTAAAATAAATAATTATTTAAGGCTTAATATAATATATATTTTATTAGTCTTAAGTATTAGTGGGTTAGCTATATGACCAAGGCACAGGCCACGGCCTAACGGATCAGACCATGGAACAAAGCAAGGGGACCCAAGTTCGAATCTAGCCTAAGGCAGATTTTGCCTTTTTTTTTTTCATTTTTTTTCCAAAAAGAACATCGGTTCATCCACTTTGAGACCTCATTTGAGCAACGAATCTTTGTGTTTTTTCGAAATTGATTGTACAAACACGAACTAGCATGGGATACATCACATATACACACAATTCGTGCATTATTTCATTCCAAAAACACATTAATTAAAGCATGAAAATTGGGAAGAAATTCGAATGACATGATTTTTCAAATCTTAAAATGGCCGAATTGTGTTCTTTAATCAAATAAAAAACACACTTAATCGAAGAGTTGTGATGTATAAACATAAGATTCGTGATCATTTGAACCAACAATCACGAATCGAGTCCCAATTTTGAATCGTTTTTATTTGAAAAATATAACGATTCGTGATTGTAAAATTGAACAAGTACGAAGCTTCGAAATGACAAATTGTTTCGAAATCTATAAATAGGATCACCCCAAGCAGAGAAGACAATTCAATTTCACGAAAATACACTACACGATCGAGATCTGAAAATAGAGAGAAAAGTGTTCGAATTGCAAAATTTGCAAATTCGAAGTGATTGAGAGGATTTCGATCCAATTAAAGAGTGTTAGGATCATCTAGGAAGTGTTCTTGTGTTATTAGTGTTTAGAATTGCTCGAATTTGCATTTGGGAAGTTCTGCAAATTTTCGAATTTTTTTCAAACCCTCGCCGCCGAGCACCACCACACGAACCGCCTCTTCTGGTGGTTCTGGGAGTGAACAACCACCACCAGCCGCTGCAGCACCCCAATCCACGTCGGGCCGACAAAGTTGGAGGCTTCGAAAACCACCAGGAACGGCCGAGGAACGCTCGAAAACCACCGTGATCGTCTTCTTCACCCGACGGAGCACCGAAATCCGACCCGAAATCCGAATCCAACCCGGTCGGTCGTCGGTCAACGGTGATCGGTCAACGGTCAACGTCGTCGGTCAAAAGTCAGCAGATCCTGTGGTCCAGATTTGATCAGAAGATCCTGTGGTCCAGATTTGATCAGAGGATCCTATGGTTCAGATTTGATCAGAGGATCAGACGGTCCAGATTCGATCAAAGCAATCAACGCTCCAGATCGAAAGTCATCAGATCCTGCGGTCCAGATTCAGTCTACAGATCAGACGCTCCAGATCTGATCCGAGAAGATCCAACGGTCCAGGTTAGTCTGTATTATTAAATTATTTATTTATTATATATTTAATTTCGAAAATAAGAAAAAATAGGAAAAAATTAATAAAAATTCGTAAAAAATCCAGAAAAATTCAGAAAAATCCAGAAAAATTAGAAAATTTATTTTTAATATAGATTTACATGTTTTAGTAATTTTTGATATTTTTTGATATTTTTGAATATGTATTTGCATATAGATTGATCTTTAAATATATATTTGATGCATGAGATGTTTTGTTTTTGTATTTTAATTTTGTTATGATATATTTTGAATATGTTCTGTACATATGTGATAATTATTTAATTTTGAAAAATAATATATTGTAAATGGATTTTTTTTAAAAACCAAAATTATTGTTGAATAATAAAGATAAAGACTGTTTTTGAGAATCATGATATTAATCAAGTTTTTTTATCAAAGTTTATCTTCATAAATTTACTATGAAGATATTAATCAAGTTTTTTATCAAAATTTATCTTCATAAATGTACTATGAAGATATTAATCAAGTTTTTATCAAAGTTATCTTTATAAATTTGCTATAAAGATAATACTCAAAGTTTTCAAAATTATTTTCATGTAGCATTAAATTAGCCATGAATTAATGATTTTTGAACTTAGAAAAATATATTTTTTATGAAATAAAATTCAATTGATTAGATCATAGGATCATCAAAATTGGTTTTCATAAAAATTCAAAATTTAATAAACTTAAAGTGAGAATAGTTTAAAAATATAAAATTGATCAACAAACTAAGTTCTTTATAAAAGAACTACGTTTTGTCTGATCTCGATTAGCGTACGTAGCACACCTACGGGGCGACAATAAAATTAGAAAAAATATATTTTTTTGATAGTTTGAAATAATCATTTTGTACATATTATAAGTTTTTTTTTTTAAAAAGGAAAAATACAAATGTTTGTTGAATAAAAATCCTAAGAAAAAATAAAAATGCATGATTAAACTTGTAGATATTTGTTTTATAAATGTTTTTGTTTGAATTTTTTTTTTTTTTTGTATAGAAAAGGATAAATTCTAAATTTTAAATTTAAAGTGATAACCGCTTAGGTTTTAATAGGTTAGCCCCCGAACTCAGATATCTGGTATTTTTTTAAAAATTTGATTTTTAAATCAAACTTTCGCAGACTAGTGCTAAGTTAGGATTAACCGACCCATTAATCCTGGCTTTCATTTTTTCCCGATTTATATCGGGTGGCGACTCCAAAATATTTTCAAAATTAAATTTCTTTTAACCCCTAGTCGAGGATTCATGTTAAATGGGTTAGGGTTTAATATGAATCGGGTTAGGAGAAATGAACCGGATGATTTTCAAAATCCAGGCTCGACACCAAGTAATTGACATAATAAGCATACCAAGGCAAACGTAGGATCTCTACTACATGCAATTGTTCATCAGGAAACTTTTTATTGGTAGGAATATCTAAACTATCAGATTCTAATCTAGAAAAATGATCCGCAATCACATTCTCAGTTCCCTTCTTATCTTTAATCTTAAGATCAAACTCTTGCAGTAGCAATATCCATTTAATCAACCTAGGTTTTGCATCAGCTTTAGCAAATAAGTATTTCAGAGCAGCATGATCAGTATATACTATGACTTTAGATCCTATTAGTTAAGGTCTAAACTTGTCACAAGCAAATATAATAGCAAGGAGCTCTTTCTCAGTTGTGGCATAGTTTCTTTAAGCCTCATTTAAAGTCCTACTAACATAGTATATGACATGAAACAACTTACCTCTTCTCTGACCCAATACTGCTCCCACAGCAAAGTCGCTAGCATCACACATGAGTTCAAAAGACAGCTCCCAGTCAAGTGCAATCATCACTGGTGTGGATGTGAGCTTTTCCTTCAACAAATTAAATGCCTGCAAACATTTGTCATCAAAATTGAACACAGAATCTTTTTCAAGAAGATTACACAAGGGTCTAGAAATTTTAGAGAAGTCTTTTATGAATCTTCTATAGAAGCCAGTATGTCCTAAGAAACTTTTGACTCCCTTAACATTTGTGAGTGGTGTCAACTTCTCTATTATTTCAACTTTGGCCTTATCAACTTCAATTCCTTTCTCTGAAACTTTGTGACCTAACACATTCCCTTCTCTTACCATGAAATGACATTTTTCCCAATTTAAAATCAGATTTATTTCTTTGCATCTTTTAAGAACATTGGCTAAGTTTACTAAACATGCTTCAAAAGACTTTTCAAAAACAGAAAAATTATCCATGAATATCTTAATAAAATTGTCAAGTATGTCAGAAAAAATGGCCATCATACACCTCTGAAATGTAGCAGGTGCATTGCAAAGACCAAAGGGCATCCTCCTAAAGGCAAAAGTACCATAGGAACAAGTAAAAGTGGTTTTCTAGTCATCAAGTGCTATGGAAATTTGATTATAACCAGAGTAACCATCTAGAAAACAATAATAACCATGCTCTACAAGTTTCTCTAACATCTGATCAATGAAGGGAAGGGGGAAATGATCTTTCCTGGTGGCATCATTTAACTTCCTATAATCAATGCAAACTCTCCACTCAGTCACAGTGCGAGTAGGAATCAATTCATTCTCCTCATTCTCACTACAGTCATACCACCTTTCTTTGGAACAACCTGAACTGGACTAACACACTTACTATTAGAGATAGGATAGATAACACCTGCATCAAGTAGTTTTAGAACTTCCTTCTTCACTACCTCTTTAAGTGTTGGGTTGAGTCTTCTCTGTGGTTGAACTATAGGTTTGTATTCAGCTTCCATCATAATTTTGTGAGTGCAAATCATAGGGCTAATTCCCTTGATATCAGCAATAGTCCAACCAATTGCTTCTTTATGCTCCCTTGGAACTCCAAGCAGCTGTTGCTCTTGTTCACTTGTCAAATAAGATGAAACAATTATCGGCAAGTTATTTCCAGTTCCTAGAAAAGCATATTTCAAATGTGTAAGAAGGGGTTTAAGCTCAAGAGTTGGTAGTTGTATCAATGATGGAAATGGCTTGCTTTCACTAGTGCCCAGCTCCTCATAATATCTTGTTTAATTTGAGGCACTTGCTCAACTTCTTCATCCTGCTCATTATCACTCCAATCAGCTAGATCTCTTAGCACAGATTCCATAGTTTCCACACCTGCTTTTTCTTCAAAAGCCTCAGAGATAAACTCATCAATAACACAATAGTATAACAAGAACTTTTATCAAATTTTTTTCATTGCATCATAAGATGAAAGGGTACCTGATCATTTTCTACCCTTAAAGTGAGTTTACCTTGTTCCACATCAATTAATGCTTTATCGGTTGTAAGGAACGGTTTGCCAAGAATCATCGGGACTTCTCTATCCTCATCCATTTCCAAGAATATAAAGTTTATTGGAAATATGAACTTGTCGACTTTTACTAAGACATTTTCAACAACACCGCGTGGGTATTTGACACTTCTATCTCCAAGCTGTAAGGTAACATGAGTCTGCTTACATTCTTCAAGTCCTAATTTCCTAAAAATAGACAGGGGCATAAGATTAATACTTGCACCAGAATCTATAAGAACTTTATCAAAGTAAAATTCTCCTATAGTGCAAGGGACAGTAAAACTCCTCTGATCTCTTTTTTTGTGGTAGGCTGGGTGTATTCTTTTGCAGAATCATTGAACATTCTCCTATTAGCACCACTGGTTCATTCCCATCAATCTTCCTCTTCTTAGTAAGCAATTCATTAATAAACTTTGCATAAGAAGGTTTTTCTTGAATCACTTCTAAGAACTGAATATTGATTTGCAATTTCTTGAAAACATCCAGGAACTTCGAAAAGTGCTCATCCAATTTTTGCTGCTTTAGTCTTCTTAGAAAAGGAATAGGAGGAACATAAGGTTTTATCTCTAGTAGTTTTTGCACTGGTTCCTCCATCTTCTGTTTTCCTTTATCTTTCCTTGGAATTACTTCAGTTTCTTCAACTTTTTCCTCAACGGGTTCAACCTCCTTACCACTTCTCAAAATTATGGCATTCATGGTTTTAGGATTTTCCTCTATGTTGCTCTGTAAAGAACCAAATGGTCTATTACCAATTTGCTGAGCAAGTTGATGGAATTTCCCTTGAAGATCTTGAATAATAGCATGATGATTATTGAGTGTGGTCTATGTGGTGCTTATAAAAATCTTCAATAACTCATCAGTTGAAAGTTGATTCTGCTGAGATGGAGGGAGGACATTCCTTACAAGACCTTGTTTTTGAAATCCAGGTGGTCTGTAAACATCGGATTCATTTCTATAATAGATTTGGATAATTACGCCATTCTGAATTATAAGTGTTTGCATATGGTCCATAATTAACCCTTCCAAAGTTTCCAACATAGTCGAGCTGCTCTCCACTTGATGATGGTGTGGTACCATGAGAACAATCATAAACTGAATGTGGTCCTAAGCACAACTCACAAGTAGCAACTTGATTAGTATTCATAGAACTAGATGATACAAGTTTACTTACTTGTGTAGTCAAAGCTAAAACTGGAGCAGTGTGCTATTGCATGGCTTCACTATCTTGAATAAATCCTACTTTCGATCTCGTTCTTTCACAGCTCTAGTTATGAGCACTAGAAGCTAATTCCTCAATTAATGCACTAGCTTCATAATATGTCTTTCCCATGAGTGATCCTTCTGATGTAGCATCCACTAATGACCTCAAAGTCTCATCTAGACTGAGGTAGAAATTTTCAATCAAAAGATTATCCGGAAGTCCATGATGTGGGCATTTTCTAACTGCCTCTCTAAATCTCTCCCAAGTTTCATATAATGATTCTCCAGGAAACTTAGTGAAATTGGTAATCTCATTCCTTAATCTGGCAGTTCTAGCAGGAGGAAAAATCTCTTCAAGAACTTCATTGTCAAATCTACCCATGAAGTAATGGACTCAGGTAGTTGAGAATTAAACCAAGCCAAAACTTATCGCTAAGAGGGAAAGGGAAAAGCTGCATTCTTATGGCCTCATCAGAAACTCCATTGAGTTTGACAGTATTGCAATATTGGAGGAACTTGACAATATGTTCATCTAGTGTCTTATTAGGGTGTCTTCCAAATTGATGTGACTCAACCATTTGAATTAACTCCAGTTTAAGCTCAAAGTTGTTGGCCTAAACTACTGGCCTTCTCACAACGGGACCCTAAATAGTGGGTACCGTATAATCCCGAAATGCTCTAATGGGTGCAACTTGAATCTGATTATTGTTCTAATTGTTGTTTTGATCATTGTTGTCCACATTGTTTCGTGCTTCATTTTCTGCCATTTCTTCAGTTTGTAGCACTTCTTCTCACCTTCTGTTTTCTCTTCTCTGCTGATGCAGAGTTCTTTCAATCTCAGGATCAACTGGTAGAAGTTCCTTACTTCTACTCATGTGCATGTAACCTGCAAAAAGAAAAGAAAACAATCAAACCCTAGAAAAATGCCTAAACTACTAGCAAAACTAAAGGTGGTCTAATATTAATTGGATCTCCAGCAACGGTGCCAAAAACTTGATCCATTTAAAATGTGTATATTAAAATACAAATTCTACCAGCAAGTATACTGGATCTGATCAAGTAATACAAAAGTGAGTAGAGTATCATTCCCACGAGGACCAATTTAACTACGAGAACGATATTAACTTTAAGTAATATTTAGGCAATCGAATTGTAGCAATATAAACTAATTATCTAACTATTGATGAATGCAATAAGATTGTTAAGAGATATATATCAAAATAATGTGGGAAGGAAAAGAATCCACCTTAACATTGCTAATCAAATTGAAATCATATTATATTGAAATTAGACTTATGATATTCATATGAAATTGTCAAGATCTAAAACTTGAAATCAGTTTTAAGATCTTATACACCACAAAATTACCTAATAACTTTCGCTAGATAAATTACCAGTGGAATCTTATCACAATTATAAATCTCCCGATTCTACAATTGCTATGATTTAAATTAATATCTCCTAATTCCTTAGTGAGAAATTAACCTAAAAACATTGCATGAATCACAACAGATAATTTCTAAATCAGATTATACTCCTCCGCTTTCCATTGTTGTTTTAACCTTTATTTATGAATTCCTATGAACCATAATTTCCCTTCCGAGTTATCAAGATTCTTACAAATCAAATTCCAAATAGAAAAAGATAAATGACAGGAATTCAATATGAATATTTCATAACCTTAACAATCATATAATACTGTTTCAAGAATCATATTAGCATGCTTAAGGCTTCATCAACTTCCCACAATAGAAATTTAGCTACTCATGGATAATGATTCACAAATCAAATATGAAAATATAATTGAATTCATATTGAAAAAAAAAAAATCAAACAATTTGCATTTCATAAGAATAAAATCAAATATCACCAATTCAATTGACAAGGTCTTCAATTGCAAGATCTTTACAAAGCTCCAAAATGATCTCTCTCTCTATCTCTAACAAAGGAATGAAAGCTAATCTTTTTTTTTATCTTTTTTCTGTATTTTTTTTTGTATCTTCCAAAGTGAAGGAAACCCTAGAATATATAGACAAATTCCAGACTTTCATCTAATTTTTGCAGTTACAAAACATACACCGCATTACACTTTCTACGCCGGTGGTGTAGAGATGGCGTACTCTCCTACATCACTTAAATAGTGGCAGCTTTAGCTTTGGCGTTAAAGATTTGAATTCAGTGGATGACCTACGTTGCATGAACGCCGGCAACGTAGGGTTTTGAAATGCCGATATAAAAGGGAAAACATAAAAGGCTGGCCAGATCCACTTCTAGCCGGGTCGTACAGGTGGCAGCCTTTAAAAATCTAATTATGTGGATGCTTCAGGCCGTCTCAACACTAGCGGCATTGATTTCTAGAAAGCCGGCGTTAGATGAAAATTGCAAAAGCTGTCTTTTCCTTCTTCTACACTGGTAGTGTTGAGCCAGTACTTGATTTTTGCTTACTGATCTTCATCCTACACCGCCCTAAGGCCGGCAACGTTTATGACAATTGTGCCAGCCTTTGAATTCTTGAATCTATTTCCAACAAAGCTTGGATGAAAGCTGACAGCTTAGAGGCAGTGTTGACCTCTAGACCAATTGTACGCCGACGGCTTAGACTCTAGAAAAGCCGATGTACCCCTTAAGATTCTTCAATTTCATGTCAAACTTCCTTATTTTTTTTCTTTGTTCAATTTAGACTTGAAACATGAATTTAAACAATCCAAGTACCTACTCTAGTAATTTTTATAAAATTCGAGACAAATTAATCATTAATTGCTTAATAAAAGTTGTGTAAAATATGATTTTATCAATAAACCCATTTTCAAAAGAAATAAAAAGAATATAAGTATGGTGATTTCAAAAACAATAAAATTTTACCAACAACTTAAAAAGAATAATTTCTTTCCAAGTAAAATTAGTAAAAAACTTAAAGAACCAAGTTTAGGAAATAAAATTTATATTTGAAGAAGGTAGAGGATGAGAATATAAAGATAAGAAGACTTGTTTAACAAAACCATTTTTTTAAAAAAGAAATATAAACAACTAAAAATCATTATAGGTTATCAACAACTGAATAAAATTCTTGAAAACTTTAATTATATCACTAGAAGCAAAATTGTAAAAGACCAAAGTAAAGGGAAGAATTTATTTGTTTTAGAAAAGAAATCAGAAAACAAAATAGGATATACTTGTTTACAATAACCTAAGAAATTATAAAGTTTCTCCAAAAGTACTTAGAAAAAGATTTGTTAAATTTAAGTTTCAACACCTTTAAAATGAATTGTTTTACGAAAAATAATCGTTGAGATAACAATATTAGAATCTTGCATATAATATGGGTCTATATAAATACTCAAAGATATCTATATTTTTTCAAAAAAGATTTTTGAATAAAGATGAGTTTGGAAAATTATTTTTCAACAGTTGGGATTTTCGTTTTGGTTCTGTACCATAGCTTTTAGAAACCTAAATGATCCTATATATAGAAAATAACCTTAGGAATGGATAGATCTTTTCGAGTAGGTAGAAATCGATATATTATATGTGAAATTCCGAGTTAAAATGAGTAAGTTATGACCATTTTAAGTTGGAATTTCCCTCCATGAGAATTTTGACGAACTTAGTAATATAGAATTACAAGTTTAAGTAGAACTTCTAAGAAATACTCATTTTGGGTATTTCTCTGACATGGAGGCCGAATTCTCGTATTCCAAGGATTTCTTTGACTAAAAGTATCCGCACAAATAGCCGAGTGAGTTTATTTCTTATATTACGCACTTATGTTTTTGCTTGTAAAATAGTGGCATTAGAATTAAGGAAAAGATAAAATGGAAAATGCATGTGCTTTACATACTTGGTTGAAATTACGATTAAGTATATCGAGGCGAGAATTGTTTATAATGAATGTGTGATCTAGTGTAAGAATGATTGTCTGCAAATTCTATGATCACCCTTATACCATGAGTACTTAACTTATTTGTAGTTTATTTCCGAGCCACTACATGCATGTTATTTAGTGAGTTCATTGCATTATTACTATTCATTTGGTGGGACAAAGGCTTAGTAAGGAGATTCATAGAGTCTGTAATTTCTATAAAGTGATGAGGCATCGTCTAAATCAACTAACGATGAGAAAACATCTGAATAAAATGTATCTGGCAGCTATGTAGTGGCTCGGAAATAAACGACAAATAAGTTAGATTATACATACTTTTTTTTTTAGCAAGGAAGTTGTTAAAAATAAGAATTATCATGGAATTATGTTGTACGATAGTGGCCTATTTGGTTTAAAACACCTAACCACCGAATGGAGGGGTAAATCCATTCAAACATATGATTCCCGGAAAGTCATATGTATTGTTTACTCACGTGCTTGTGCATCTCATATGGTTGCTTAAATAAACTTGTTTTGGTTATTGAATGTTGAGTGTTTAATTATGGAAATAAATCTCACTAAGCTAGTAGCTTATGCCTTCTTAGATATCTTTTATAGTTCTCGTACCTTTAGTTGGAACCAAAAGGTTATTTTACCCAGGTAGTGTCTTCAAGTTAAGATCTTATGGATAGACGTGCAAGCTAGAAGTAGATACATATTCCCAGAGAAGTTTCAAAAGTGTAAATCGTTTTATGATAGACTCTTTATTAGACTTAGTTATCTTTAATAGGGGAATGCCCCTTTATGTTGTAAAGACTCCTTAATAGTTTTCTTATGAACCTTGGTTATATTGTTGTGATTTATTTTCTTAATTGCTATTGTGTATAACTACTTAAACAGCATGATCCAAAATTTGGTCCACTACGATAGTGAAGGTATGCCTTACACTCAATATTGAGACTTTCGGGATAACTAAGGTTGTCATACTTAAGTCTTAATATTGAGTGTGGTAGACTATCGTGTTTGGGGTACCCTTTGGGGCGTTAACACTCTAAACATCTTTGAACTTCTTTATATTTATGTCAAAAGTTCCCTTATAGAAACTAAACCCTTAATTTCATATTTTTCCATGAAAATAACATTCAAAAGGTTGAAAAACGTAAATAAAAAAAAAAACCTTTCCAAAAGTTTTTTTTTATGCTTTCATCAAGTATACCATCTCCCTTCTTCACCTTTGAATATTCCAAGAGTTACCCTTATAATATCTCCTTCTCCTCTTTACATGTTATTTTTGTTGATTTTGCTTAGATTTCTTCAAGAATTTCCGTGCTTTTACTAAGAGGGATCAAGGAAAGTTTCTACATGTAAGGGGAGAAGGAGAGGTTTCTGCATAATACAATGGGGATTTTGGGGTGCTTTTCTCCTAACATTAATATAGATTAATTTAAACCAATGCATCTTTTAAATTTTATAGTGATTCACAACTTTGCCTTCATTAAAACCCTTAATTTACTTTTTATCCATTGCACTTTATTTTAATTAACTTTAGGGTATTTCATTCTCTCCACCTGAAAAGAACTTTTGTCCTCGAAAGTTTGCTGAATCGCTATCAAACTTTATAATTCTATTCCATCTGTTCTCCCTGTCCTATAAGTTGAATCTTCTCCATAGCTTTAATGACAAGTGCTTGTATAATGACTTAATTTAGTGTTATAGATGCTTAATATACCCTTACGTTGATTACCTGTTTCATCTTACAATTCTCATTATAGTAACATCTCCAATTCCAAAATTCCAAGAGTTATTGTCTCTTATTGATTTACTTCTCCTGATAACTTTTAATTATTAGCATATGTTGCAAAACCAATTTAACTTTGTTGCTAGCATCTTCATTACTCATCGTTGTAACCTTCACCAATCCTTCATCGAGTCCCAAAACATTCAGTAATCTACTATACCACTTTCAATTTACTTTTTTAACTTTTATTGTCTTTCCTTCCATCCATATATTACTTTTAGCATGAAACAAATGATAATTGACACATGTAGCCGTGGATAACTCTTTCAAGGATTTGTCATAAGGATTTCCAGTCATTTCTAACATTATTAGCATTTGTTTTCTTTATGGCCTATACAATTCTTCAATATACACTTCTCTATATGACACTTTGTTTCCACAACCATTACGCGTTTAACTCATTCATATCCCCGTGGTAGAAAAGCTAAGACACAGTATTCTCCCACTTCCATTCGATATTGTTTCACAATACTAGATCTTTCTTAGATTGTATACTTGGATCTCCTTAACTACGAGCCTGATAAGAAAATCCTTCAATCATGCTACTGGTTCCTCTCGGTCATTCCACTGCACTTTTCTTCAACCTTTAATATTCAAGTTATCTACTTCCATCAATCATGGCTCTTTACTTTAGAATTTCTCCTTAGGCTTTCCACAATTATTACTTTATCATTTTTTTTATTCACATCAAGTCTTTACATTCTTTTCTCCCTCTATGACTTTTACCCTAATACCTTTGGTTTTTTAAAAGTTATCTTAATTTCTTCACAACAACTAATCTTCTTTTAAAAACACTCCTACATTTCCTAAGTTTCCTAATCACTAAGCCAATAGTCATACTTCACTTTTATATTTACATCATTGCAATTCCATACTTCTTATACCCTATTATTAATTATCCTCAATCGACTCATGTATTTGCCCAAATATTTCGTTAATTCCACTCTCTGAAGATGTATTTTCATTATCATTATTCTAATGAATTTCCTATTTCCTTGTTCTTTAACCCTTCTATTATTATCATCGCTACCCATAATTCCTTAGTTTACTAAAGATTACTTTCACCTCCTCGTCAACATCAACATCAATTTATTCATACTCATTGTATGTCAATAACTTCAGTTAAATAGTTGTGTTTATCATCCTTTAACCACTATTTTTATCCCACTTTACTAAATAAAAGAAAAGAAAAGAAAAAGAGAAATAATATCATAATTACATATAACCGATTAAATTGGTTGTTGCTCTCCCTTGTTAATAATTTAATATGCACATTTGCAATTACATGTTGGATTAGATGAGATATTTTACTTATTTGTGATATGATGAAGACGACATCGATAAGAAGATGACACGGAAGGTGAAAGCTGCATGTATGGCACCGGCGTTGCTTTCTACAATACGAATACAGCTGTGATCGGGAATCTGATGTAGCATGGAAACGTTAAATAACATAAACCAATTCAACGATTGATTTCAAAATGTGAACTTAACCACACAATTGCCAAACAATTGCAATTTCAGAGAAAACCTTCTCAATTCAATGTCAAGATATCAAAAATTTAGTTATCTAAACCAAAAACCTAAAAGATTGTTTATACTTTTACATAGAAAACCTAAAAGACAAAATCCTAAAAAGGCAAATAATAAATACAATATTGACTAATAATAAATAAAAAGCAAATGAATGCAATATTGACTATTAATAAATACTAAATATAGTCTTAAGAAAATAAGAAACAAATCAACAGACTAAATAACGTAGAAGAAACACGCTACTATTTTAGGTCTCTGTACGCTGATAGCTTAGGGTATACGCCGGTAGCGTTAGATACCAGCGTTACCTTCTACAACATGAACACGGCCGTGATCGGGACTATGGTATAATCTGGGCTCTCTTCATCAATTCAATGTCGGCTCAAGGTTGACAACCTTCCGTCCAGAGCTAGCGGCCTTCCTCTCTAACTCCAATGGCTTATAGGCAGCTTTCACCTTTTATGTCATCTTCTTGCCTTCTACAACATGAATACGGCTATGATTGGGACCATGGTATAATCTGGGCTCTCTTCATCAATTCAATGCCAACTCAAGGTTAGCGGCCTTCAATCCAAAACTCGTGGCCTTCCTCTCCAATATCGGCAACTTACAGGCAACTTTCACCTTATGTGCCATCTTCTTGTCGATGTCGTCTACACCGCCTGCCTTAAGCAAGCATTGAATTGATGAAGAAAGCCCATATTATACTGCAGTCCCAATCACGACTGTGTTCGTGTTATAGAAGGCAATGTCGTCATCCAACACCGCTAGTGTATACCCTTAGCTACCGACATAAAAAGACCAAGAATTGCAGCATGTTTCTTCTACGTTATTTAGTTATTTATTTGTTTCATATTTTCTTAAGACTATATTTAGTATTTATTAATAGTCAAAATTGCATTTATTATTAGTCAATATTGTATTTATTATTTACCTTTTTAAGATTTTGTCTTTTAGGTTTCCCATATAACAGTATAAATAGTTTTTTAGGTTTTTGGTTTAGATAATGATTTTTTTGATATCTTGACATTGAATTGAGAATGTTTTCTCTGAAATTGCAATTGTTTAGCAATTGTGTATTAAGTTCACATTTTGAAATCAATTGTTGTATTGGTTTCTGTTATTCATTCTTCTCGTGCGTTAGAGTGGTATCAGAGCGAGTTGAATCACGTAGAGATGTCCGATAGACTACAAAAGTTAAATAGGTGGTGATAATATTCCTGACAGTGTTCAGGGTACGAAAGTCCTACATTACGGGCAACCAGTACGAAAGGGTAGTAGAGGAGACCATAGGTCAAAAAATCCAGCGAAAGGAACAGCACCGTAAAGCCTTGATCTATCTATCCAATATCAACAGTAGCATGAAAGATTATTAGAGACAATTGGAATGTGATCCAATAATCAGTTCTATTACTTATGATATTGATGATGAAGATGAGTTTTTTGAAAAGCGGCCACGAAGACAAGGCTTTGATGGCAAATCTAGAATAGGTAAATAATATGGTAACGTTATATGTCATTATAGAGGTAGAGATCATAATTTTGATGAAGATTATGAGGATAAGTATAAATCTGGAAGGAATGATTTCAATTTACAGATAGATATTCCATATTTTAGAGAGATTTAGGGAATCAGAATTTGTTGATTGGATTGATGAGATTGAGCAAGTCTTTAAACATATAAGAATTCCTAAAGAGAAAAGTGAAATTGGTGGCTTGTAAATTAAAGTGCTATGCCTCTACTTGGTGGGAGGGTTGCAGAACAGGATGTACCATAAGGGTAGACAACTGTTAGAATGTAGTTTAGGATAAAGTTGTTAATGGAAGATGAATTTCTCCCTCTATATTATCCTGCAGAGTTTAAGATGTCGGTACAGAGTAATAATTGGAAGGAGGTAGAAGATGTTCCTACTCTAAAGAAAAGTGGGAGACTCCTCAAGAGACCCCATCAGAAATTTCAGAAGCTAACGCTCCTAAGATAGAAGGAAGACCTATAGTTGAGAAACTGAACATCCACCAATAATTTCCATTGAACCTAATAAAAGGGGACTTGTTCTTGACGTACTGTCTGAAATTACCACAAAAGATACTAAGACACCTGAAGTTGTTGAAAATAAACCTATGTAAACAGTGGTTCAGGAGGAGGAAGTGAATGAATCAACTGCTATTGAGCTAGAGGAAAAGTTAATTAAAGAAGTTGAAAATAAAGAAGAGAAAATAGATGAAGTGGTTGAAAAGGAAGCAAAGGATGAGCCTAACAGTAAACAAGTTGAGACTGGAAACCAGGAGAAAGTAGATGTGGTAGAGAAGAATTTAAATGATGAGGTTGTAAAGTTCGAGCCACTAAAAGAATTATATGAAGCTTATGCAGGTTTTAAAGAGATTTAGGCTGATATATTTCCTTTCTACCTCGCCGATACACCTCTATATCTAGATGAGAACTCGGGGTCAAGTTCTTTGCAAGAGGGGGAGAATGATGCAGATGACATCAACAAGAAGATGACATAGAAGGTGAAAGCTGCATATAAGTTGCCGGTATTGGAGAGGAAGGCCGCCAGCTCTAGATTGAAGGTCACTGGTGTTGAATTGATGAAGAGAGCCCAGATTATACCACGGTCCTGATCACAACTATGCTCGTCTTGTAAAAGGCAACATTGGCATCCAACGTCGCCAGTGTATACCCTAAGCTACCAGTGTACAAAGACCTATCATAGCAGCGTGTTTCTTCCACATTATTTAGTCTATTGATTTGTTTCCTATTTTCTTAAGACTATATTTAGTATTTATTAATAATCAATGTTGCATTTATTTGCCTTGTATGTATTATTATTCAATATTATATTTATTATTCATCTTTTTAGGATTTTGTCTTTTAGGTTTCCCATGTATCGGTATAAATAGTCTTTTAGGTTTTTAGTTTAGAAAATGAATATTTTTTATATATTGACATTGAATTGAGAAAGTTTTCTCTGAAATTGTAATTATTTAGCAATTATGTGATTAAGTTCACGTTTTGAAATCAATAGTTGAATTGATTTCTGTTACTTAACTCTTTCGCACTACGTCATGATATCACTATCTATACATTTTGTTGTCTTGATTCTTGAGTCTACTAATGCTTATTTTACATTTTATTTTTCATTGTAGCTGATTTTATGAGTTTACAGTTACATTATATAATATATATATATTTTTTTTTTTTTAATTTTTTATAACTAACAACTTTTATTACTCTTGTTGTTACTATTAACATTATAGTTGCGAGTTTTATCAGTTATGGTTCTTTGCTTTACATTATAGTCATTTTCTATATCTCTGTCATGATTATAATATTATCATGTTAGGTGTGTGTATATATCTACGTCTCCATTGTTTCAATTGAAATTAAGAAATTTCATTTGTTTTCCCAACATATGTGCATTTGTGAGAGGACTGATAAGCATCAAGAATAGATGAAATGACCAATACTAGATGACATACGACTTGACTTTTAAGACAAACTCAATACAACTTGACTCAAAACAAAAAGTTAAGCATGACCAGACTGGGCATGACAAGACTTGACATGGCATGATAGTATTGCAGACAACACTTACTATCCTTAACAAGACATTTAATGAATAAGAGTGAACCATGAGCTCATCAGTCTTACCTCACATATTCTTGTATTATATCATTGTTATTACATATTTATACACTAATTGAGGATTCAGTTCACCACAGCTTTTCTCAATCCTCAAATTTTATAAGTTCTCATTATAGAGTCATCACTACAACTATGGAATTTCGGTGTTGTAGCTTCTCATTTTCATCCTCTTTTGTACTTATTCAACTTAAAGTTCTCAAATTTTGGTTTTGTTCTTTATAATCGACAATTAATAGGAGATGCTTATACTAGTTTGTTTCAGTTTCTTGTGTCCTTTGATATGAATCTTTTCATTTGGATGAAGGTTCCTTCTTAACTTTTCTTGAAATTTAATTTAGCATCATAAAGGATTTGTTGACTAACATAGGTGGTGTTTTAATCAACTGATTAGGGTTTTAGTTATTTGTTTCGTTTAGCTAGTTCCAATGATTACAAAATTTTCAATTATGTCTATTGAGTTCATAGTTTCTTCATGAAATTTAGGATTATTAAGTCATTTATATATATAAATATATATATATATACTTTCTAATTTACTTTAGTTGTTATCATTTTATCAATAGTCAATTCATTAGATGTTATTAGATTCTTATATAAACGTGTATATGTATTATGGCAGGGCATAAAAGGTCATATGTTTAGTATTGGTGGCTTTTGATTTTATAAATTATCACTTTTTTTATTTTTTGAGCTTTATTCATTTTCTATTTACTATTACATATTCTAGAGAGCAAAAAAAAAAAAAATGAAAATGGGACAAGAAAATATTCTATGATAGTATAAGAAAGTAAACATGAAAACGTAATGGCACAAGTAACGTTTATATAATATATATAAACATTAAGTTAGAAGAAAAGCAATAGTAGAGAAAACACAAACATGGCTAAAACCAAATGACTTTCATTATGGTTAACAAATTTAAGTTTTCCTTAATTACTAATGATCTTGTCATCTACCCCTCATCATCTCATCGTCCTATAGATCATCTTTCTAAGTTCCCTAAAGATCATAAACCTAAGCTCTTATACCACTTAAATTGTAACGTCCCTAAATTTAAGGTCATTTACAACCCACCATATGTTTAAATCATATATAGACATACAAAGGCTCAAAACCTGTTATAACTGCAGTAAACATGATAAATACTCCAAAGTCACTCATGAATCAATAATTCTGAAATTCATAAGTTTACATACTTGTCCACATAAGTATCCACTTATAATCCTTAAAAGTTCAACTAACTTTTACCATAATTATTTACAATAATTATAAGTTATATCTACAAGATATTATAAAGAAAAACACTAAACACCCACTATCCTTCAAGCCAACCACTTTACTTTCTTACTATCTCTACTCATCATTTGAAGGGTCATCATTTCTAGCGATATCCCAAGCCTCTTAACCATAAGCACCTATCGATCAATGATTTACATGCTCGATACTTGTACCTGAAAAAAAAAAAAAAAAGAGTGAGCCGGAGCTCAGTACGTTACACCACAAACACACACACATGATTACAAAGACACATTCACATACAAACCCAATTTTAATGCAATAACTAACGTTTTATTTATCTTTTATTTAAGCCAAGTAAACAACATAGAGATAACTCAGTATCATGTCTCACGTAAATGTAATAATATACATATATATGATGTTGGGTACTCCCCAACATCCAAGAGTCTAAAACATGAATATTAGATACTCTCCAATATTTCTAAAATCAAAACATCTAGATCTGCCCAAATCATTTCTAGGCAAAACTCTACTCGGGACACCATCACACATAGATCATAGGGTTGCCATGATAATAGCATAGATATACTCTACACCTATTATCAGTAGCCACGCACAAGCAATAAACACAATGTCAAAGCTTGATAGTTAATTAGTTCGTTTAAGTTTCTATTCTAAACAAGCACATGCAACAAACAAGGTATACACATACCTAGAAGTAATTCTGTTCCAAACCGGTATCTACTACTTGGAGTACAAATGATTAAAAACTTTTCAGAATCTTCTATTTGTCTCACCTAAACTCTCATTATATTTTTATCACTCTGGGTCCTCTTCCAATATAACTTAGGTCCTAAAGTCTTAAATATACTTAGATTGTGAAGCAAAGAGTTTAACGAATCTAATTATTTTTAGGCTAGAAAGGAGAGATTTTTAGGGTGTTATTTCATGCATAAACTAATATGCAAGTGGGTATAGGGTTAAGTATAACTTAGGTAGAGAAAATAGGTCATAATAGGGTCTATGGGGAGATACTTGGATAGTATACAAGGGGAACACAACTTGATGTATCGCCTCATGTTCTTTTCTAGGCAAAGTTTTGAAAAGATATAGAGAGAAGAACATGGTGCCATATTGATGTTGTGTTCTTTTGATAGTCTCCTATTGTGAAAGCACAAAAAGAAACATGACTTGATACATGTAACTGTGTACCAGCCGTATTTTTTTTTTTTTTTTGGAAAAACACAAATTCTACACTCAGTGAAGTGCACGACTTGAAACACGGGGTCGTGTTCTAGTTGAGTACACCTGGAAACACATCCTTTCCATGAATTTTCACCTGTTTGCAACTCAAAACCCAATTTTAATCATTCCAAACAAATTTCATTACCCTAAACACCATAGAAAAACATAACTTTGCCTCGTTCTACCAAATTTGACACTCTAAAACATCTTTGATCTTCTTTATACTTATGTCAAAAGTCCCTTTATAGAAACTCAACCCCTAATTTCATATTTTTCCTTGAAAATAACATTTGAAATGTTAAAACACATTAAAATCTTTACCTTTCTAAAAGTTTCTTTAATGCCTTCATCAAATACACCATCTCCCTTCTTCACCTTTGAATATTCCTCCAAGAGTTACTCTTAAAATATCTTCTTCTCCTCTTTAAATGTCATTGTTGTTGATTTTGCTTAGATTTCTTCAAGAATTCTTGTGCTTTTACTAAGAGGGGTCAAGGAAAGTTCTACATGTAAGGGGAGAAAGAGAGGTTTTTGCGAAATACAATGGGGATTTTGGGATGGTTTTCTCCTAACATCAATACAGATTAATATAAACCAATGCATCTTTTAAATTTTATAGTAATTAACAACTTTTCCCTTATTAAAAATCTTAATTTACTTTTTAGACCTTGTACTATGTTTTAATTAACTTTGTGGTATTTCATTTTTAGGGTGAAACACTTGTCTACCATCATTGTTAAAGAAAAAAAAACCACAAATTCAAATTGTATAAAAAAATTACTAAATAACCATATCTATATCACATGTTGGAGAATAGATACAAAATTTTATACATGTATCTCATGTTGGAGGTGAGATATAGCCATGGTACTGTGCAAAAATTTTAAAAATTATTGAATTACACATAGTGTGCGATACAAAATTGAACGTGTATCACAAGTTCAATGAGTAGTATACATATAATTATTTATGTATTGCTTGTTAGACATGCTATAAAGGTTCGAAGTGTATCGCACGTCCAATGTGCAATACACATATAATTATCTCATAGTGGATGTGCGATACACATATGGACTCCTATATCTTATATCCTATATGCAATATAATGATGGTATTTGTATAGTTTTTTTTTTTTTTTAAACAATGGTGAACATATAATAATCTCAAATTCTTAACTACTTCATATAAATTGCAAAATCGAATAAAATGTCAAGACTTGATAATTTAGTCATTACTTTTTTTTTCCATATATTTTTTCCCGGATTGTTTTACCAATCTTACTAGTATGGATGCTAATAACTCCGTTCGTTACGAAGAACTGTTCTGGGTGCAAAATGAAATAAGAAAATTAAAAACCACGAAATAATAATAATGGAAATGGAGTACTATCGTAAAGGTTTCATTACACTATCTCAATATCTTATACTGAAAAATTACACACGCAAATGAAGGACTTATAGTCCTTTTATACATTGCAACGGTGGCAGAAAAATCCAGCCGGTGGAAGTAGAGAAAAGCAAGATCATCATGGCAGTAATATGTTTGAACCAACTTTTAACAGCTATTAAAGCCAGCTGTCTTCAACCCTAAAGTAACTTTTACTGTGGCCAGTTTTCGGCCGCAATTTCCTCTTGTAGAAGTAAACTTCTACCACCTATTAAAACTACAAATTAATATTTTAACATCTCCTCTTAATTTACAATTTTAAAACTCCTCCTAAATTATTTAAAATTTTTCTGCTACCACATCCTTAGTAAATATTTCCATGAGCTACTCCTTTATATTAACAAATCCAAGTTGAATGTCACCCTCTTGCACTGAGTTCCTTATATAATGATGCCACTACTCGATATACGTTGTTTTTTCATGAAATATTGGATTCTGTATCATTACAATTATTAACATATTATCACAATGAATAATTAGGGTTTTTTGGCTTTGATTTAAATTTTCCAAAATTCTTCTTAACCACATTGCTTCACATGCTACTTTTTTCAATTTCTGATGAAGATAATGATACTATTTTTTGTTTATTCGATGACTAAGATATGATTTTTGATCCTAAGACAAATACATATCTAGATGTGCTTTTTCTATCATCAATTGTTCCTACCCATTCGCTATCTATATATCCAATAAGCTTGAGATCCTTGTCTTTCGTATAATGGATAACATAACTTTTAGTATCATATAAATATTGTAATATCCTCTTAGTTGATGTGTAATGCAATTTGCTTGGATTTTGCATAAACCTAGAAATCAAGTTGACCAAGTAGACAAAATTTAGTCTTGTATTTATCGGGTAAATCAATGAACTAGCCAGACTTCTATATATCTTTGCATCAACTTTTGGTGCTCCATCTTCTAACTGAAACTTCTCATTAATGGTAAGCGGAGTAGCAATTGGCTTGTAGTTGCTCGTTTGATAGTTCTTCAACAAATCTTCTAAATACTTTTCGTGAGAAATAAATATTTCTTCTTTGGATTGGTGAACTTGAATTCCAAAAGGTCAATCATCTCATATTTTTTTTCATTATTTCCACCTTAAATTCATTAAACATGGATTAGCTTATAACTATGTAGATCAACTCACCTACGTATAAACGTACAATAAGGAAATCTTTAGTACCTTCTCTTTTGATGTAAAGTAAAGGTTCACTGTGACTCTTTTCAAATCCATTCTTTTGGGAATAACCATCAATTTTTATGAAATGATCCAAACACCACTCATAAAAATTCAAAATTTAAGTATAATAGCTGGGAAAATAATTAAGAATTTAAATAAAGAGAATGGACAAATTAATAGTGGGTTAATAGAAAACAAAATTTGAGGTTAGTTTAATTAATGGTTATAGGTTAGTAAAAGCTGTCCAAAACTTAGTAGAGATGGATGGTTGAGATTGCCAAGTGATACTCTAATAGAAACCTACAAACCCTAAACCCTACCTACTAGCCCCCATATAAATACTCTTTTATTTTATGCCTTTTTTTTTCTTTAGAAAACCTATTACAAACTTAAGGTGAGAAACCCTAGACCCTAGCCTCCACTTTATGCTAATTAAGTAAGATTAAGGAGGATTAGTACTAATTAACTAAGGTTATGTATTTCATGTTAGGAAATGACTATTTCTTACTTTCTTTTTTAGTAAATTATGGGACTTATCAAACCCCTCTCTTTGATGCTCAATCCATTGACGAATCCCTACCCCTTTTGTTTGGCCGGAGTCATGAGAACTTTTGTGCGTGTTATTATTTTTGGGATGCTAGGAATACTTGTTTGCTAACCATAATTTAATCAAATTTAATTTGTGTCTATTGTATTAGCCTAGGCATTCATGACATGCGTGTGAATGTGTTTGATTACTATACTGGGAATGATCACTTCATGGACTTTCACTATGACTCCAGGGGTTTCAGGACCGATGAGTTTAGGGAGTGACTTAAATGAGTAGAGGGCCATGTCGACTTTGAGAAAAACTATATGAATGTTTATGTTTCTTATTTCTAATGGATGATTGTGAACCTTAAGTTATTTTACTACTTTTGGGTCGAGTACCAAACTTTGTAATCCGGTTGATCCTAGCTCTCCTTCATGACTATTATCTTAAACTGTTTTAGACTTTAAACTTTCATTTTACTCTCTCTCTTAAAGTGTTTTTTTCTACATGTCGATATAATAGCTTTAAATCATTGTCAAATTATCAATAGATGTGTTATGGTCTTACTAAAAAACCTAATTATGATTTTACAACTAAAACTTAACTAGCAACTCACTTAGTTAATGGAAGCCTTGCACATATTGCTTGGAGGCAATGTGTGCGGCGAAACAACCATGCCCTTAAGCACCCTAAGGGTTACATCATTTCATTTTCTATTCCATGCACATAGTGCTTGCTTTAATTCATATAACACCTTGTGTAGGTGATAAATGTTATATTCTTTTCCTTTGATAATATATCCTTCAAGCTGTTATACATAGACGACAATTCTCCCATTAAAAAATATTGATTTGACATCCAGTTAATATATATATATATATATTGGTAATTATAACTAAGTTGCTAAAGTAAGAACAATTCTAATAGTTTCTACGTAAGCAACTAGTGCAAGTGTTTCATTGAAATCAATGCTTGGTTGTTGCAAATATCTTTTTGCAACAAGACATGCTTTATACTTCTAAATGGAGCCATATTCTTTATATTTAGTCTTACAAGCCCATTTTAATCCAATAACTTCTTTATATTTAGGAAGGTCAACATGATTCCATGTATGGTTCTTCTCAATAGTTGTCATTTCTTCATCCATGGCCTTTTTCCGTATTTCTTTGTTTGTTGCTTGTTCATACTTTCACAGTTTACAAGAGAAGAATGCAAATTCACAAGATTCATAACTATCATTCAAGGAGCATACATTTGTTATTGGACTCTTTGATTCTAGATAAAATCCCCATGCACTTACTGGTGTTGATGTTCTTGAGCCAATTAATATACTGAAAGTGTAAGTAGAACATAGACTTAAACTTAACTATGGATATGGTTGTATAAAATTAGATCTTGGAGGCAAAATTCTTCAATAATAGGAGATTTTTCTTTCTAATTTCAAACACCATGTTTATCAAATATAAAACCTCTTAAAATAATCAACTCATTTTTCTTTAGATTGAAAAGAAGACATCATTTAGATTCATCGTTGTAGCAAGTGAACATATATTTTTCTCCTTTAAAATTTTCTCTCTTCTATGATGGAATGAGATAATATGTCAAATATCCAAAAATCTTCATATGATTAACTTGAGGTATTTTCTTATACCAAGCTTGATAAAGAGCCTTATTAAGCATGGCTTTTATATGAGATTTATTTAATATATGTATATATTGCAGTATTGACTACTTCAACCCAATAACTATTTGAAAGATCATTTAATGTCAACATGGTTCTAGTCATCTCCACTATAGTATGATTATTTCGTTCAACCACACCATATTGTTGTGGAGTATATCGGACAGTTAGTTACCTCTTGATTCCAATATCTTTACAATAATTTTATAATTTATTGGATGTATATTGGCCTCCACAATCACTTCTTAGAGTTTTCAACTTGTGTCTAATTTGCCTTTTTACATAGCTTTAAATTTGAGAAAATTGGCAAATGCTTCTAACTTCTCCTTTAAGAAATATATCTACATAATTCTACAATAATCATCCACAAATAAGATAAAATACCTATTTCCATTTAAGGATGGTGTTCTTATTAGTCCAAATATATATATCAAAAAGAACAAACTTCAGTAGAGTTTTAGCTCTACATGATGTCTTTGCGAATGACAAATGATACAATTTGCCATAGATGCATCATTCACATACTTTCTCAGGACATGAAATATTTAGCGACCTAATCACCATACTTTTCTTCTTCAACAAATGAACTCTCTTAAAATTCAACTGGCTATATCTCAAATTGCATAAGTGTGGTTAATTATTTTTGACACTTTGTAAAGCAAAATCTTCACTAAGAGGTAAGGATAAAGGAAAATTTTATTCACTCCCATCTTTACTTTCATCTTTTGCCATAATGCAATTCTTCTTGTTATCAGTAGTAGTGCATTCATCATTATCAAAATTTACTCTTTAACCTCTTGTTAGTAATCGGTTAACACTTAATGAACTATGAGCTAATTTAAGGAGATCATAAATCAGTTTAGAATTACCTTGCTTAGTGTCGATAGCATTAGCTCCCTTTCTAGTGATTTCATGAGTCTTGCCATCCCACTTCAAATTTGAACTTATCATCAAACTCAACAAATAGCTATTTATTCTCGATCATGTGATTACTGCAATCACTATCAACAGTCAAACATTCTTAATGATTGCTCAGCATTCATACAAGAATAAAATATCTATTTATTTTCATTTTCTTAAAAAATTTTGCATTCCTATTTTCTTCTAGGTCTTTATAATAACAGTTCTGATATAAATGATTAGGATTTCGGCATCTTTTACATCTAAAATAGCAATCCTTATAATCATCGCTAAAAACTTTTTACATATTTTGCACTGAGATAAATTACTCCTCATATTGGATTCTCTTCCTCTTTCATGACCTTGAGAACCTTGGAATCTACCACTTCCACGAGCAGAGTTAAAGGAGTTTCTTTTACCATTTTTATATCTATCTTGCTAGCTTCTTTCTTACCTATTGATATTACCCAAAAGGAAAGCCTGCTCTAGATTTTGAGTAGATTTTCTACTCGTATACTTCTCATGAGCTTGTAATGATCCCATAAGCTCATTCCTAGACAATTGGGATAAATTTTTAGGTTCTTCAAACACAACAATTATGTGCTTAAATTTGGCAGGCAAGTTTCCAAGACTTTCTCCACAATTCTCTTATCTAGAATTGTATCTACATAACCTCTAATTTGATTGATGATAATAGTAATTCTTAAGAAAAGTCTTGCACTTCTTTATTACCTTTCATGAATAAATTATCGAACTCTCTCCATAAATTTTGGAGTTTGATTGAGATAATCTTATCATGACCTCCATATAGCTTTCCCAAAATTTCCTAAGCATCATGTGATGTAGTAGCACCCATGATTCATGGTAAAATTGATTGACTGACCCCTTGTTGTGTGAAGATGATATTTTAGCACCTTTCGTGGCATTCCTTTTATGCTCTTTCCATTAAGATACCATCCACGTTGCTTTTATCTTTGGACTTGAAACAACAGTTTCATAGCATTCCTCAATAATAGATAAATAGTGTTCTCATCATTATATTTCATATATCATATTTTTCACCAGTAAACATGGGAATATCTTGTTAGTGAAAATAAAATGCAGCATGATTGCTTGTTAATGCCATCGCAAAGGTTTATGCATATAGTGTTTAAGTGTTTTGGTTTTTGAAATGAAAGGGGTTTGATTCTAATACCAAAAATATATGTTCAGCACAAAATGAAATTAAGTTAACAAAATTAAAAAACATAAACTAATAAACATAGGAATGGAGTACTATTGTGAAGGTTTCGTTGCACTATCTCCAATATCTCATACTGAAAAATTACGCACATAAATGAAGGTATAACATCAAACTCTAAGGACACTTATAACTACCATGTGTCCACATATAATATAGACACACAATGGCTCAGAACCCATTATAACTTTAATAAATGTCAATAGTTAACCATCAAAGACACATATATAATACTTCAAGTCAATAACCACCCTATAAATACTTTAAATGTAAACACAATAGAAATCACAAACCAACAACCGAGTCCATGCCTTATCATACTATTCTAGAACATGGGATTATATTCCGGTGTCATATCCCCATAGGGTATCCTAATAGTAACAATACATCATGCAACTAATTGAAGGCCTCTAAGAAGTTACATGAATACTGTACAATTAACATGCCCCTGGGCACAGATAGATTAAATAGGATTCAAGATTGTTTAGATTTAAAAAGATATTGCATATATACAAGCCATATATGAAAATAACAACCCAAAATCTAAAAAAAAAAACTTCATATAAATGATTACAACTTTGCATTCAAAGGCTTACCCTTAAGCATAACTAGCAAAGAAAATAAAAGATAATACTCCTAAAACTTATATTATTACAACTATTAACTCTAAGTCTCTATTTACAAAAATAAGGTCCTCTTTCCAACGTGGATACATAAGTTCTCAATCTATTCTACTCCATACTTAGTTTCAGTCCCAGTTTTCTTGCTTAAGTTCCTGTAAAATAACATTCTAAAGGAGCATGAGCATAAAAAGCTTAGTGATTAAAAAAATCTCAACACCACATAACAAATCATACAAGGTTTGATTAACATTTATATGAAATGCAATTAGTCAAGCATATGTACAAACATAGTTTGAGTAATCAAAACCCAATCTTATGGGGATTTATGGCCTCCCTTGGGGGTTGAAGGACTAGCTTTGTATTTCATACCCAGGAAATCCAACGAACTAAAGAAGGAGTATTCATTTCAAACTTTAATAGCAATTTTGTTTATAAATATATATATTATATATAACATCTCATCCACTTCACTTAGTTTTTAGAATTTCTACTAAGTATTATCGTTTCGTACCAACCCTTATCAAATGACGTTCTTCAAGCCTGCTTAGTTCCTGTAGAATTGGCGACCCTATGGTAATCTTTACCAGATTCACTAGATTTATACAAGCATCACCATAGAATTGAAATGATAATACGTGACATGAATACCAAATAAATGTAAGTATGATATGTAGTGCAATGCATGATTAATTTATTTATGGATCAAATAAGGTTTAGATCAATTCATTAGGCGACCATCAAATTCTCAAACAATCCACAATGTTCATTCATCAATTAATATCAACCAAACTGGTAATCACTTTGAACATTACAAATTATTCAATCGGCAAACATACAACATGCATTATTTCATAAATCCCATACATGAATTCAATTTTTGATTATATTATTATTATGTACAACTATATTACAATCACATGTAAGTTAAAAGATTCAATTACTCACCCATGCATTCTCTTCAATCATTGTAGGAATCAAATGGAACGTTTGACTCTTTATTCGGCCACCTATAATATAGAAAAACTTGTATTACTAACTACTTAACAAGACAAAGAAGCATTAAACAAGATTTAAAGCTTTAAGAGAAAAAAAAAACACGAAGCAAAGGTCAAACGCCCCAGCCACGCCCTGTATCAAGGGGCGTATGGAGCAGGGTAAGGCATAGAGGCTACCACGCATCACGCTATGCCCCGTATGGATGGGCGTACGAGCAAGATTGATGCTCAGAAACTCCCATGCCCCATGCCACGCCCCATATGGAAGGACGTATCGACCCTAGAGGCTACCATACCCCTTGCTAAGCCCCATAGAGAGGGGCGTATCGCCCAGAAGCATCCACAGAACTCTCCTCAACCCTCTGCCATGTCCTTTTATGGATAAGCCAGCGAACAACTCTTCAAAATTTTACACTTTTACATTTTAACTAACTTCAAAGGTCTCATAGCCATCAAATACACTCTAGCATCATCATACAAGAGTCATATTTAACTCTTTTACTTTCATAACATCTAAGCCTTAATTATGCTCCACATCAACTTCAACTAACTAACATAATCCATAACATCCAAACTTTATGACCTTAAACTACAACTTCATATCTCTATTCCACATATCTAACAATAAGACTCATAACAGCCGTAGCTATACTAACAACTAACAAGACTCTACCATACACTTATTCCATTAGCAAAAATAAACAAGTAAAATCAAGAGTTAACTTACCTATTAGTTTCTTAACTTGATAGAAGAAGATTGTCTTGATTTTCTTATTATTGGAAAAGATAAATCAAAGGAGAAATGTAGAGTGTGTCTATGTGAAAATTACATTTGGAATGGAGAGGAGGAAGGGATGAATGTTCTATCAAAATTTGATAATTATCCATATATATATATATATAATAAAGCAAAATTGTTGACTTTTGTGGTATATAAGGTTCATTAAGTGTGGGGAGTTGCATGCTAAGAAAGGGTTAAGGCTTAAATTGGCACAAATTGAACTTTGTTTTATGTATCAAAAAGAGCTTCGTTTAATGTACACATTAACTTCTATATATCTAATGCATTAAAAGCAACAAGTACTTGAAATCAATACAAAGTTTATACATGCATTATTAGATAATTTCTTATAAGAATCCATATTGAAATTCTTGATAATTTAGGAGTTAAGTTTATGAAATTCATTTTCTAAAGGAATTTGAAAACATAATTTAGTTAGCAAACAACTTGAAATAACTCAATTGAAAATTTTGAATTTCTATTTCTACTTAGATCTATTTTACAAAAGTTATTATACTTGAATTATTTAATATTTCATACATTATAACACTCATATTCAAAATACATAAATAAAAGTTCTATTTTCTAAGCTTGATTTATAGAAAAACTTGGGAATTATAGCCGGAGTCCAATATGAAAAGTTCTGATTTAGTAAATTAGATGAATTTGGTTACGTCTTATTGTCCTTGTCAGGGGAAGTACAAGCCCAAATTTATTACAGTAATACAATTAAAAAAGGAAAAAAAAAAAAGGAGCTTTCTTCTATTTTCTATTGTTAAGGAATTTAATTTACAAAGCCAACAAAAACTAGTTGAAACTCGGATTAAAGTATCTTAGCTACACAAGATCGGACATATTATGTTCTTTCCTTATAGATCAGATTTAGGGCACTTTGTCGTTACCTTCAATTTATCAAGGATATATTTTTTATTTTGAGCTGTAAATAACTTACCTCGATAATAAGGTAAATGCAATGAATGTTTTCAGCATTTTTAATTATATATTAATATTTGAATTTTCTGTGCAGACATATTCTGAACTAGTCCTGAACTCATTTGATCCCATCATACAAAAGCATAATAGAAATTGGCCACATCATCGGAGTCCCATGACTAGAGAAGATAAACATATGGATGAAAATATAAAAATCTTCTTTATCTAATATATTAATAAGTATTTCAAAACATTTATTAACATTTTTCTTATTATATAGTGATGTAATTGACGTTTGTATAAAAATAAAATTAATAAAATAAAATGCTTTGCATTATTCAATATAGTGTGTACTATATATAAAGGTTAAGTTAAAAAAAAAAAAAAAAACAAAGAACTAAATCCTTAACTTCCTCTATTTGCCTAATTGAATTTTAAACTATATTTTGAAAAATATAAAATCGAATAAAATATAATGACTCGGCAATATATGTAAAATTGCATTTCATATCTTTTAAATGACAATTCAAACGATCAATAACATTCACCACAAAATATACAATGGAAAACAACCAACAATTGCTGTGTGTCGAAGTAAGAAGACTAGAAGACTACGATTATAAACTGGTATCGAATTCATATAAAAAGGTTGATAGAGTCATGATGCTATGGTATACAATTAAATTTTCATTCCAATAAACATAACCGAAACGAGGATGCTTTTGGACTCAATACCGTTCATATAGTATACATATAATCTTTTTAAAAGAATGAATGGCTTAGTAGAGACGGAGATTATTTACCTCTCGTATTCCACCTGGTCTGATAGAGACGCACGTGCCATTAAAACAGCAACATGAGTAATAAATTCTCCACCTCGTCTAAGCTGCTGTGCGTGTTCTTCCCATACATGCTGTGTCAAAGCAGCATGACAAAGCATATGGGTCCAAACTCCACTCATTATCTCCCATCTCCTTTGTTTTCCTTCTTGCTTCAACCACCATGCTAGTGCGTTGCCCCCAGTGGCCGCATCCGCACCTGTACTAATTTTTGTAGGACGCAAACAAATGCCAATTGCCACTCGACGATTACGCCGTCGAGCTAAAACATTATCCATTATTCCAGGGCCTACTCTCTCGTATATGCTGCTGTAATCACCTCGAGGTAGCAGTTTGGGATGAAAGCGTGCCAGATACATGAAATAGTCAGAAATATATCCACTTATTTTAGCATTGGAATAGGCAGAGCCAACATCATCGTTTTCATCGTCAATAATGATAGTACCAATTCCATAGTCGTAATCGTAACAAAGACAAGTAGCAATATGCCAAATGAATAGGCTCATATCAAACCCAGTTTTAGTCGTGCTCCAACCTATATCTTCCCAACAGCGATACATTTTAAGCACCTCATTTCCTCTTTCTGAAAAATACTCAGATGGTTTCTGCTCCATATCTGGACTATCTGCCATCATCTCCATGGCCGTATCTACACCATCTTCAGTACGATAAATAGTATACTTATCCTGGATTACCTTAAAAACTGCTGTTCTCACTCTACCCATCCACCATACATCTGATAAGGTATCAATGTCAGTGTGTCCAGATGGTAACTTAAAAGGAAAAAAATCTAGTACAGATCTGCTTCTTCTACCTATGATTTTAGGGAGGGGATGATGTTTAAGAATGTTATGCTGATTTATGCTTCTTGACCATCTCTTCTCACCAAAAAAAGCTCTACTACTTTTTTGACATAGAGATTTCACAAGTACACCACGATCCAGCCAAGTTAATGTCCAGTCCGACAAAACAACCCATATGACTATGTATATCTCTAATATAACAGCACCAGTCATTAAAAAATATGTAATCAAAACATCTGATAGTGCGTAATTTGACCACTCAGCCCCATTGTGTTTGTGTATAATGACAAAGGAAGTCAATGTTGCCATTGATGAAACCAAATAGAAGCAACGTAAACAAATACCTGGTAGAGAATAAATTACGAAGGCCTTCGTATATAGCAAATCATACATGAGCCCCAGCACTTTCTCCACAAACTAAAGGCATCTGATGAGGTTTCATTGATAATAGTATGTTTGTAGAAGAAAGCGGGTCTCATTATTACTAACTTATCTGCAAAAAAACATACCAATGGGTGTACAAACAAGCGAACATCATCAAAATAATCACTTCTACGGCCCCGCCATCTTTTGAAATAATGTTTATATAAGTTTTCGAATGATGCAGATTTGAGAGCCCATATTCTCTCACAATATTTGACAACTCCGGATATCAATATGGGAATTATCAAATATGTAAGAGGATTGTGGATATTCCAAGACTCAATAACAGCATAAAATGCTATCACAACTTGAATAACTAGATTGAGCAAGTGTCTTAACCACAGGTTATTGTCCTCTAAGGAATAGGCAGTAATTGTTTCTGGTCCTCCAAGATGTAAAATGAGAAATGGAACCCATAGCAAAGGTAGTCGGTGATTTTGCAATGGGTCCTTTTTGTATAATCCTTTTAGATCTCGGGCAAGAATAGCAAGCGAAGTGGTAGTCACTGGATCGGCAGACATATATGCACACCACACCAGAATCCTCAGCAAAATTGCATCAGAAATCTTCCTTTGAGAACCAAAGAAGACAAGAATGAGTTGTATTAACATGCTTAGTATAACACCTATCCGGACATCCCATGAATAAAGAAACTCACTTAATTTTTCGAAAACCATATTTCCTTTTCTTGCACTCAAATTATCTAAAGGGATACTTGGTATTATTTTGCTGTATTGTGGGAGAGATGCAACACAGTCTTGAGGTTCTTCTATAATAATAAAGATTATGATAGTATTAGGACTTGTCTTTAACCTTTAATTTATAAATGAATATATTGTTAAAAAGAATAATTTACAATTTTGATGGCAGGGTAAGTTTGCTTCATTGTGAAGCTATGACGGTGGAAAATGGTGGAAAAAGTGCTACATGGTAAAATAAAGATACTTTTTTCAAATTTTTTTTAACAAATTATTTTTTAAAAAAATAGATATAGTTAAAAAAATCAACAGTTCTAAAATATAGATAAAATATAGATCTAAATTAGACATATTTATACATATTATTTAAAAAAAATATAAATACAAATACAAATAAAAAGCATGCCACAAACTCTAAGCGTTTCATGACCAAGTGTTCTACGTGGTGTTTGGGAACGCCAAAATTGGCAGAGAAAAAGGAAGTTAGCACAAATGGTGATATTTGGATTCTTAAAAATGGAAACAAAATGAAAGAAACCAGCATAAATCCATGAAAATTAAGGTACTTTCATTTATGTCCAACATCAGACAGAAAAGAAAGGAAACCAGGAGATAACAAAATAAATTTATAAAATATCTTAAAAGTAAGGATAAAATTAAAAAGTATAGAATATGTTAATCTATTTATCTTAATATTTCATCTTATTTTTTTTATTTTTATACTAATAATTTAAGCATAAAATATAATATTTATTTCTTTTTATATCTTTTTTTTCATTTTATTTTTTTATCTGATTTTCATTTCTTTCTCTTGATTTTCATACGATATTAGATTACCAAACAAAGTCTTAATTATATGTGATCCAAACATGTAACCATGTAGCAACTTTTAGTGTCATGTCTCAAAAAGCATTTGTCAGTTGTCGCAGTAGAACAACTGTACAACTAAACAGTGAAAAGAAAAATTTTAGTGGCATGTGATCATCGCAAAGATTTTAGTTGATCTCTATAATATCTGGAATCATTGTTTGCGCGTTTTGGCGGGCCACAATCCTGCTTCTGATTTGAACCCCGAGGGTCTGTTGGGAACACAAAAAAGAAAGGCCATCTATCTCACCGACACAATTTAAATTGCCAATTTAATGAAAATGAACGAAATGAATGAAATAAAAGAAAATAATTTATTTATTTCAAAGAGTGAAAATTGTTGAAGTGAACAGAAAGCAACATATCATATATATGTGTGTGTGTGCCTGTCTTTTTTTTTTTTTTTTCCCCAACCAAACTAGGAGAAAATAGATGAAAATAAAAAGAAATTATGAAATTGCTATTACAACGATATTAATTGAAATAATTGAGGGTAGTTTAATCAAATACTAATTTTAATACCAGTTAAATAAATTTGTTAAATATCCTATAACTAGTTAAGAAGTAGTTAGTAAAACTAGATGGAATATATAAGAATATGATTATTATAAATAACTTTGTTATTGTATAAACTAAAGAATTTATGTATTGAGAAAGTTAAAAAATTATGAAAAGTTTTCTCTCACAAGTTAAAACCAACGTAATATTCAGTGCCCTTATACGCAGCATTGGCAATCTTATACTTTGTTTAATAATCATTTGAAATGGAGCTAGAAACATAATTATAATTGTGCAGAAAGGCTCGCTTAAGTCACCAAGTTGTGTCCTAATTTTAGGACGCAGCTCCTCATCGTTGGATGGGCATGATTATATCATGGATGTCGAATCCAATAACCTTCTTAAACAAAAACATGTGAGGTAAACTCACACACACAACCCAAATGCCAAATTGTCCACACAAGCAACATTTGTACCGTCAAAATAAACCAAAGCAGGCAATCAATTCCCTCCCCATAATACACACGTACACCCATGGGTTTTGGTGGCGTCGAGCTTCCACAGTGATCTACTATCCCATGACAAGCAAAGCTAGCACCCCTCAGTCTTCACCTACATGAATCAAAACCTCATCCTTAACCCTAATGGTAGTATCGTGTATCAATACTTTAGATAATTGGCTTCATCATCTGTAGGTACGTGCGTTTGATCCATGAATGGAGGGATTTCATCATTATTGTATGTGTAGTTAGTGTAATTTCAAGTAGCACATTTGATCTTTATGTAACGCATAATCAATTTATGTATGACTCGAGACGTTTGTTTCGGAGTTTAGCTAGAGCGACTAGTTTGATGAACTTCATGATGTTGTGCTCGTGTTAATTAATCATTGCTATTGTGAGTTGTGTTTTTATGCTTGTATGTTTGGTGGACATTGCTCGTGTTTATTCAATTATTCAATGTGAGTAGGTTAAAATTAACACCAACAATAGGTTCGACATTTGGGCTTTGTTTATTTGATTGCATGAGAAAAAGAAGAAACATAAACTAATATTGATTGTATAAGTCCCTCACAAAGATGCTACGTCTAATGTGTATATATATATATATATGCATATACATACAAAACATTGCCAAGGCATGATTCCTTTTCTTTTTTTTATGCAGACAATTTATTTGAAATGGATAAGGATACGAAGGAGACAGGATGATGCTAGAACTATAGGCAAAGATAGGCCTAGCGAAGCATCGTTGGAAGAGGTAAGCTATCAATGCACATTGACATATCATGTATTATGGTGATGTAGATTGTGTTTTCTAAACGGACGTTCCATTATCATTTTTGTGTTTGTCTTGTTGTTCTTTTTATTATTATTATTTTTCTTTTATATTAATGCAGGCGCTCAGGTATGGATGTGCACCAACAAACCTACGAACCCTCGCCTAGCTATTTGCACTTAGGAGTGAGCAGCACTCATTGATAAATGAAATTGGTTTTGGTAGATTGTTGAGCATGGACCTGAAATATTTCAACTGAATGCTTCTCTATAACTTGGTAAGCAACTTCGATGAGGGTACTTGCATGCTGACCATTGGTGGTGGCAGTCTGACAATTTATCCAGTTGATGTGATGGAAATTCTTGGATTGAATTCAACAGGACCAGACGTGATGTCCAACAAAAATTATTATAATGAAGACAACCATCTTTATAGTTTTCGCACTGATGCTAGGAGAAAGTTGTCAAGTCTATGAGAGTACCTAACAAAGGATGAAGTGGAATCTTCCGATCACTTCAAAATTTGCGCTACCTTATACATGGTTGGCTCATTCATAAGTCCAATGTCATATGTTCATGTTTCCAAAACATATGCGAGGGTAGTAAGCAAGGTAAATGACATAGGCAAACTAAAATGGGTTGGACATTTGCTTGATTGACTATGTGATGGAGTGGCCCGATGGAGAAACAGTGAGAAACATTATCTATAGGGATGCATTGCATTTTTAGAGGTATGTATCCAAATTTGTTAGGGAGGTTATAATACTCCATGTCATGCATTGAAATGAATTGAAGATGAGCATGTTCCATTTATTTTACAGTTATTCTACTATGACAGGGTACGATTAGCACCATGTTTATGCCAATATCATGGCGACCATGTCCAAGTTGTGGGGCATCAAATACCAAGACTAGGAGTGTACTGCTTAGGAAGTTGCACAATGGGGGTGGCTTCAACCAGCCATTGGTATGGTGTCATGACTGGACATACTATCTTCCCATTCCATTTTTGTCATATGCATAAAATATGCTCTAGTGCCATTTGTGTATCCACTAAGATGAAGAACCGGTTTGTTATAGGTAACTTCTCATCGAATGCAATGTCTTCCCCATTTGGATGGAAATGCTGCTATGGAGACCGAAGGTGAAAAGGTATGATCACTTTTCCTAGAGCAATTACGTGTGCAGAATGACTGGTATAAACCTATCATGTGCTATTCATTGCACTCTTAGGAAAGAGGTTACTCTACTACGTGCATGCGTTAAAGTAGGTATTTTATTTAACGAAAACTTACTTCATTACTTTCAGTTTGACCATAGCTTCTTTGTTCACCAGTAAAGTGAAAGGTAGTTGGAGGATAGCAGAAAGGTTCATCTATGTTACTTTGATGGGTAACTCTTTCGAATTGAGTGAAGACATTAGATGATTTGTTTTCACATTCTCTAATGTTGTTTGTTGAATAGGAAAATGAAAGGATCCTTGAGAACATCAAATAGGTATGCAGTGCTTCTCGCTTTGTTGATCGTATTGGTCTTCTTTGCTGTGGGTGGTCATATATTCATTACATCATGCAATGCAGGATTACAGATCAAACTTGAATGCTTTAAGAGGTAGAGTTGATAAATTGAAAGCCCAATTTGATGAGGTGTTGGCACATATAAGGGAAGATGTTCATGGGGACGTGAGAAAAGCTAACGAAGCATCCTTAGATAAGTTCGCACCAAACATGTGGCGTGAGGATGAGGACATTCACAATAACGAGAAGGAAGCGGCACACCGTGAGGATGATGTAGTGCATGAGGTCGCCAATGCCACATCAAACGAGCCAAATGAAGACACAATGCCACGTGTCAGGGAAAGGGGGAACTAGACGAAGTCAAGGCACCAGAATAAGATTGTGTTTTCTCTTCCTTGCACACTAATAGATACTACATGCAATTAATTTTTTATTTTTCATCCTTATTTTAGACGGCCCATAGTAATAAAACTTTAATACCCTCAAATTCAAGCATTAAACATGTGACACGTGCTTGTGTGATGGTGGAGAAGAAAGGTACTCATGTATTGGCCGAATAACCCTCAGGAAAGATCCCCATAGAGAAACCAGATGGACCTACTGTTAGGTGGGGGTATAGGATTGATGTGGATGGGTATGCACGGGTTATTCTTGATGAGTATCCAGTAGTAAGCTTTCCTTCTTGAGCATTTAATACATTTATGTAATGTCAAGAATAAATATTCACCCCTTTTGTAAGATATATTTTACAACATGTACGTCTGAATGTTCCATGGACAGTTAAGGCGCCTAATGTCTACCCTTTAAGCATTAATCACCTAGCGATTTGCAACTACACTTTTAACCGTAATCAGGATCCAAAGTTGGTACCTTTTACGTGCATGTCTATCTTATCTTGTTTTAGATTGTATCTGGAATTTTGTTGCATGTTGACAGCTTCTTCTTTACAAATGTTACCTACATTGAGGCTCTCGTGTGCATGACCAGTCATAATTTGGTCCGAAAGCATGCATGGACCCTTGCCAATATGAATTGGGTGTATTATCAGGTACTAAACATCCATTGCACTCTTTGGTATACCACATGGTGGAAATGTATCTTTAAGCATTGAAGTTATTTACTTGAGGAAGTTTGATATTTCTGCTTTCCGTCCATTACCAATGTTCAAGGTTGTTGACATAGTGGCATATAAACTAAGCATTGAGGCTAGAAAAATCGACAATTTGTGGCATCGATGGTACATGCCTGCAAGTTTCTTGGTAAGCCTCTTCATAGTGATTTACGTTGCTATCATCAGTTTGACATAGTGAACATGAAATAGCCATCACCAGTGCAGGTTAGCATCTTCGATGGTTCCTCTGACGTAGCACATGTTGTTGTAGACTTGCATCACACCCGTCAATTTCTTGGCCTCATCCATCATTGTGATGATGTGAGCATGCACCATACAGTTTCATAATACCTACCAATTTATTGCATATTCCCTGTTACTTTTGTAGTTCAATGTTCACTTTCTTCTATCGTGATCTCACTGGCTTTTGCAAATCTATGTCTTTGTATTTGCTCTAATTAGCGAGGCTTTCCTCTGTTTGGTTTATATCCACATAAGACAGATCGTCATTATTGAAGTCGATGTTTACGGAGAACATGGGAAAGAGGCGAAATGTCAGATGCTGGTATGTGTCTATTAGTCATTCTGACCACTTCGGTATTTGATATCCCCTGGTTGTCATTACATTACTATTGGTACGTTATCTAATTTGGTTTCATTGCAGATGGACTGCCTCATGAGCTTGCTAGCCCACCATGACTTAGGAGTAGGGTGGGTTAAAGAGACTCAGCTGGACATGCGGGAATGGCCAATAAAATTCCATCGGGATCTCCCAAAACAAGATCTCAATAGGGATAGGTAAGTGAATTCATCTCCTATCTACATTTCATTGGTTCTCCTAATCATGCATGTGCTACTAAAATTTGGATACCAGGCTCGAAGCCACTGGTGTGCTGATCATTCCATATATGCAATGCCAAGATTTGCACAGGATGTGCCCAAGTTGGTATGTCGTTCCTATGTTCCTCCTTCCTGTAATTATTGCCACCATGCAGTTAGCATTGTACGTATGGTTTAATTGTTTGGTTCTTATCTATTACTTATTGTTTTTTTTTTTCTTACAGGATATCAGTTTCTACAATAAGTTTCAAATCTTTATCGATCTCGTAGATTGGTCAGACAACATATGCATAA
Source organism: Combretum micranthum (assembly GCA_024138025.1). Lineage (NCBI taxonomy): Eukaryota > Viridiplantae > Streptophyta > Magnoliopsida > Myrtales > Combretaceae > Combretum > Combretum micranthum. The sequence goes on from JAMXBD010001234.1 coordinate 435,755, forward strand.
GTTAGGTCGTCAGACTCACCCGCAAGCATTTGTAGAGTGATAAAGTTGATCTTGTTGTTCCCATTCTTAAGAAGATGACCAAGTAGAAGAAGTGAGGTTGTGCTTCAACAATGTGTCGTGCTTTGTCTGTAGTAGCTTGTAATTCTTATAACGATCAATTTTAGGATACCTCCTCCTTGTAGTATTGGCCGGCCTTACTCTTTGGCTGCCTAACGATGTACTGTAATAGGGACCAAACATGTTAAACCTTGTCTCCATGTGAGGAGTTGACTTGCATATAATCTGCACGACTAATTGTGACTATCGATGTTTTTCTTTGCATTCCATTTGCATGTAAGCTGTATACTAAACATATGAGAGCATTTCTTTCCACATGAATGGGATCTGTTGGTAATTTTGCCCCCATTATGGTAACGTGGAATTTTT